>CM023451.1:206113466-206417132 GCA_013339765.2 Haemaphysalis longicornis | reverse complement strand
ACATGGTCCCGCAGTGAATCAAGCCCAGACACCGGATGCCTTGCAAGTCGCCCAACCCAGTGGTTTCAGGCAGCCATTAATACAGTAATGAAGACATTGACGAAAAACATAAATGCGCAGTATAATGCTCTACGACATGACCTACAGACGCACAAGTATTGAAGCAGGATGTACACGCCCTTAAGCAGGGACAGCGTCACAACATCCACATAGACTACCCCAAAACCGCAAATCCACGCAGCAGTCGCAGGCTCCCCCCATACTTACGAAAATCCATGTAGAAAACAAGGACCCAACCATCCAACATGACGGCAACATCAAATTGAACAAACGCAGCAGTGGTTCTCCAATGGAACTGCCATGGCATAAAAAACAAGTAGCGCGAACTCCAACAATACGTCTCCTTCCGTGACAATCAACCAGAAATAATTACTTTAAAGGAAATAAATAGTAACCCTGGCCTGCCAGGATACATCACGTAAGCCGACCCTACAGGAACGTCGTGCGCGATCCCCATCAAAGGTTGCGTTGCGGCGACTCAACACCTCACGCCACAGAAGGACTGCGCGCCCACGCTCGTCGAAATTTTATTTCTGTCAGCAAGGAAGAAATATAATTTGTTTATACGTAACATCTATTGACGGCCATCGCGCAGACTACCCGGAATACGAGAAGTTATCCAGGAAGCCTTATTATTAGCAAGAAACGGACCCGTCATAACCATGGTAAATTTTAACGCCCAACACCAATTATGGGGGTACACTCAACTCCAAAGAGGGGAAAGCTATAGTAGAATCCATCTAGCAATATCACCTAACGCTTTTCAGAACCCGACAAACCTACTCGAGTGGACACCAGCGTATCCAGAGATACGAGTCCTGAAAATGCTTTGTTAGTTGGACCTATAAATATTACCTGGACTAATACGCCGGAAAACCTTGGATCTGGCCATGACATAAGCTATCTGTAATCGAGGACAAAAATTAACAATGCAATGCCCTGCATCACGAACTGGGATGGTTTTCGCCAGGCCAGGCTCCCACAGAACCTCGATTCTGAGCTATCCTATGAAGAACTGACGCAGGCGGCTCTTAGAGATGTCCACGTGCACACTCAGACTGTAACTACTTCTTAAAGAATACTTTATGTAAACCTAAGCCTCATCCACCTATGGGAAGTATGACGCAGTCCCACAAGAAGGTTGAAATGACAAAGGCACAAGAAAAAGCTCCGTAAGCCTACATCCCTCATAGAAAAGCAGGCTGCACAATATGCGGCAGCGCTATGCAAAGAGAATTCGTTACAAGTCTGCGATGGCCTACACGGCACATTGACCACAAAGAAAACATGGCAACTAATTAGGCATGTATTCGACACCCTGTAAAGTAAAGGAGCGTCTCCGAGAAACGTGGTGCGTAAACTCAATGCTTAATCGGGAACCAGTGCGGAACTTGTGAAGGTGCTGGAAAAGAAATACCTCCAGATACAGAGAGGCTTTTCTCACCCTCCGTACCAAGGAAATCCAAGCCACGAGCAAGACAACTTACGAGAAGAAATAGCAGACAGCAAGCGGAACAGTGTTTCGGGCGCAGACCAAAATAAAAACAAGATCAGTGTCAACCGATATGATTCCAACACGAAAACCTTATATAGACATTATAACTCATTATGGATGAAGGTAAAGCTCGCGGATCAATAGAAGATGGCTGAAGTTCACTTCATCCCGAAGCCTGGCAAATCGCCACAAATAAACACCCGCGATCGATATCGGAGACACACTGTGTTGCAAAATCATGGAGAAAATCATGAGGAAAAGACTGCAAAACCACATTGACGCAACACACTAAATTTCGGACGCAATGTTTGGCTTCAGGAAACATCTCGCGACACAAGACGTTCTCATTCAACTGAAGGAGAAAGTCCTTGTCCCTGCCACACCTGACTACCCGAGGGCTATTTTCGCTCTAGACTTGAAACTAATAACGATAACGTGGCTCACGAGGCGATCCCTCGAAACTTGGCCAACACAAGATGCGGAAAGAGGACCTACAACTACATTGTTGGTTTTCTTTGCAACCGCACAGCCATGGTCAAAATCAGGGACGTTACCTCTAATCCCATCCCTCTCAGCAGTAGAGACTCAGTGCTCTCCCCATAACTCAACATGGCGCTCCTGGATACCCCTGAGCAGCTGAGGACACTACACTTAAGCCAAGCCCTGCACGCGCACGACGTGACCCTGCGGACGGGCCTCGATTCCCTAGGAGGGTAGCAGGACATACTCCAGCTGACCGCGGACACTGTGAATGAGTTCCCAAATAGATGTTGTGGTGTCATGCTCGCCACAGAGGTTTGAGCATCTTCTGGTGAGGGGACTCCTAACTAATAAGGACGTCGGCAACACCCAAATGAAGTTTGATGGACACAACACCAATCCAAGCAAATCGATCAGAATTCTGGGTCTGGTCAACCTGGCGGACGGCGAGAACATTGCATTGGTAGAGCAACTCACCAAGACCATCGAGGAGGTCACGCATTTGGTACGCAGGGTCACGAACCGACTCATAGGCATGAAAGAGGGAGATATGGTCAGGCTTATCGAAGCGTTCGTCCTCTCACGCGTAACCTGCGCGACTCCATACGGCATCTTGAGTAGAGCGGAACAGGACAAGATCGTCGTGCTCATACACAAGTCTCCAAAGCGAGCCCTTGTATTACCGATGAGCGCATCGACAGACACGTTGCTACGTATGGGGTTGCGCAATACAGTATCGGAAAATATTAAAGGCCACTTGTCAAATCAAAGGGCGCGGCTCGCTCGTACCCGGATGGACCGCAGTGTACTGACCAAACTTCAGTGGGCTCCGCGACAGCAGTCCCACTGGAAGGTGACCCCGGAATTGTGGCGTTAATGGATAATAGTCCACCCGATACCTAGAATTATGCACCCGAGCGACCACCGGAGGCGCAGAGAAGCACACGCAAAAACTTTGAATCAGATTTTCTCCCGAGTGTCGACGACGACCTACACCGGCGAGGCCCACTACAACGGTAAATGAGCCACGCTGGCCGTGGTGACAGACGGGTGTATGCATTGGCCCATTGCCTCCATTCCAAGTGCCACGGCCAAGGAAACTGAAGAACGTGTCATCGCAATCGCTCTCACACAAACCAATACTACGACGACCGTTGTCACAGACTCACAAGAGGTACGCAGTAGCTTCATAAAAAGCTGGACGGCGGACAGAATTGCCGCAGTAGTGTCGCAAAAGGATCCACCCTACGTAAACTTAGCTCAAGAAAATTTTCCTTCTCTCTCCCACGGAGATGAAACGTTCTGGCCCGAGCCGTTGAAACGCGAGTGTTCCGTTGTTATAGTACTATGGCTATTTGATAAGTGTAGCGTCCTGGGCACATTGGTACTCAATTGTTGAAGAAAATGATTGCGCTAAAAAGGGACACGGACGGAGTGTGCCCTGTTCTGTGTCTGTCCTCACTCCGTCCGCGACTATATTATGCTACAACGGCATAAGACGACGACGAAATGCGACGCCGACATTTCCAGCCCCTTATTGGCTTAGCCCCTCAAATATTACACTAAAAATAGGCGCATGAAAACCAACGCGCACAACGCCTATCTATTCCTAATAAGAGATATGAATGCTACATTCACAGAAGTAACAGGAGCCACATAACACCGCAGTTACATTTCAAACAAACGGGAAGAGTTCAACAAGAAAGCTTTGTGTTTAGATGGAATACACGTAGTAAATTAGATTTATTATCCGGGCTTAGCCTATTCCAAAGTGAAATGGCGGAGAATGAAGTGATATTTTTCCGTAGTTAGTGCACAAAAGAGGAAGATGAAGGCGTTTTGAATGGATGTAGAATAAACGGGGGGACCCGGCTGTACGTTGTTATAGTCTAGTGTACTCAAAAATTGATATAATATGCTTTTAACAGATTCCCAGGTGCCCAGCAGATTGTGCTTTCTAGGCCCATAGCGTTGGCTGAAATTATGATGTTTAAAATAAAGTTAAGCACTGCATTCTTGTGAGGCTTTGCATTATGCAGCGCTGCAACACCACTCAGGGAATCTGTATATATGACTGAGCGGCGTATTTGGTGTTGTATTATGTGTTCTACAGCCATCAAAATACCATGGGCTTCACCTGTGAATGTGCTGGTGTTAGGATTGAGTGTCTTAGAGGCAGTATAATGGGGTCCACAAACAGAACAAGAAGCAGCAGAGTTAGATTTGCATGCGTCTGTGTAAACTTCTGTGCATTGGTGTTTGTGTTGAAGGCTTAAAAAGTGTTGATGTATTAAGGCAAAGGGAGTTTTGTTCTTGTCTATGTTAGCAAACGACGTGTAACATGCAACCGCCAACCGTTTTCTAGGTGCAAGGACATCAGTAAATGGTGGTTTTGTAAGTGTCTTTAAACGAAATTTTTATGTCGGATGCCAAAGTGTTTAATGACATTACGTAGGGTTGCGCAAGAGAGGGTCGTTTTAGAACAGACCTGCAGTGGATGTAGCATGCATTAAGTTGTCTGAGGGGTGCTTTTGAAATGAAGTTGCTTTGACTGGGTATAGTAAGACTGTGTAGGTACGCTGACTTTCTAGTGACCACATATGCGATTCTACATACAGGCTTTCTATCGGGCTTGTTCGGAATTTGCTGTTCGATAGGCTATGTAATATTTGTGCCAGGATCAGTGGGTACATGAGCCTTGTGGTTTCTTTTTCTTTTTACTGCTGTGCGTTTGGTTAGGCCTTTTGTTTGGGGTAACTGGTTCGAGAGCTTTTGTATTTTCGTGATTGTGAGTTTCGCACTACCGCTTGCCAAGCCGAACATTCTTCCGCGACTGTTCTTTGGAAGGACATTCGTATCTATTTTCAGGGTGACTTTTAAATTGGCCGTGTGACGCCATCTTCCGTTTGACAATCCGAGTTTGCAATAGAGAAGGAACCAGGGGAATATTGAAAAGCGTTTGAAAACTTTTGTAATCATATGCTCGTAACGTGCTCTATTTTTGTTGTTCTCTGCTTATAATCTATGCCTTTCTTGATTTCTGAGAGGCCGGTATTATTCTTTTGACCCGGTTTTAGTTAGGTCACCCAATGATGGTGCCGGCATAAGTCCCGGTTGAAAACAGGCCGCGTTGGCTCAGTGGGTGAGGCGTTGCGCTGCTGAGCTTAAAGACGCGGGTTAGATGACCCGGCGCGGCGGCCATTCTCCCAAAGGCAGCAGAACGCAAAAGCATGAGTGCAGTGGTATTTTGGCGCATGTTAAGGTACCTGAAGTAATCTAAATACTTGCGGAAACCTCCACTACGGCGTGCCGCCTTGCCCGCGTGTAGCTTCGGTGCATGAATTACCGGAAATAATCTTTTTTTGATCTAGTGGTGGAAAGACGCTTTGTTGTGATGGCGTACATTGCTGGAATGGCTGGCAACCGTGTCTACCGGGCCTGCTAACACCGACTGGGTATAGAGCACACTTCACCGTGCAGGCGTGGCGCCTGCTGTTAATACGCATGCTTCATTTCGCATCCGACGTTGTATCATTGTCCTCCTTTCCAAACCTCAGTTGTCGTTGCGCCACATTACAGATTCAGCGGAGCCCTCGAATCTTTCTGCCTCAGTGGTAACTTCCGGGTGGCAGCGGGGATGCATTTCCTTGGACGAATGATGAGCGCGGCTGATATTGGATGGCTAAGAGGCACGTGGGAATTCAAAAATGAGCCTAGCAACGCTAGCGTGTTAAAACAAGTTTATTGGAGCGAACGTGTGCTCAGATAACAACTCAAAGAAGACAGAGGTGGCGAAGCAGCAGTAAAAAAAATTCCCGCGCCTTCCCGCGGGGGGATAAATGCAGAGCATTGGGGCCTCAGTACTGATTGAAGGCAGTGTTGCTTCCATTGCTTCTTCCGTGATGCTGGAGTAGCAGACACGAGTAAACGTGGGCGCGAGCGTCAACCAAGGAAGGAAGGAGCAACGCAGTGACTGAAGCCCGAGCGACCGCTAGCCGCTTTTATTTGCAGCGCGCACAGTAAGGGAGAGCAGTACGGGGGGGAGCGCGCATGCGCAAGCAGCGCGCGCCCTTCCACCCCACCGCGCTGCTATCACGCACCTGTTACGGCCGAGACGGCGACGGAGCGAACGGGCTGAACTACGACGCATGCGCACGCCAGCTGCTGTTGAGAGAGAAGAGTAAGGAGAGGCGCACCTGCTGCGGACGCGGAACAGTTGACACCGTCCGACGCAGGAACAGGCGAGGCTAAGAAATGCTCTGCATTTAAAAAGTGACGTGCCCGTGAGTGTCGGCAAATCGAATACCGCGGCATCTGCCCTGCGGCTATCTCTCAACCCGAGTGTGTCTGCAACCATCGGATTGCATCCAGAACAATATTGAATAAAGGTTATTCTTGGCTGGTGACGTTAGTTTGAAATGCTCTCCCATCAAAGGAGATAATTCGTGGGGCATAAAAAATAGGACGCGCGCTTCACTTGGCCCACGGATAATACAGATAACACAGCTTGGCGCAGCCCGTCGGCAAAAACAAAATAAAAATAAACAAATCAAATGCATATTTCGTGAAATTATTCCCCCCCTAAGAGTGCATCGACCCGATGCTAAAATAAAAGGCAGTCCAAACAAACAACAACATAAAGTCAGTTATCTTGGAGTAGTAAGGTTTCAGATGGACCACGTGGATGACTTCGGGCCGCGTGCATCGTAGTGGTGTTCCGGAATCACCATTGCGGATCACCTCCTAGGTACGTTGCCCAACTCGTTGTAGACTCCGGTCGGGTCAGAAATACCGTCGCAGACGCTTCGCACTTAGTTCACGTCATCTAATGTGACTCCAAACCCACATACGATCCCCTTGGTGGTACTCGCTGTCTCGGCGTCGGAGTTTGTAGCGTCCAGCATCCATGAGCTCTGGTTGTTTGTGCGAAATGGAGCGAGCTGTCAGGCCTCCTTCACAGGCTGAAGGTATCCTTGGATGTCGGCGCTGAGGTCGTCGTCTTTTGCGTGCGGAAGAATGGCATCAAGCATCGTAGCCGGGCGTCATCCGTAAACAAGCTCGAACGGTGTCATCTGCGTACTTTCCTGGATAGCCGGCTTGTACGCAAACGTGACACACGGATGAATGTCGCTCCAAGTGTCATGTTCATCGTCGGTGTAGATAGACAGCCTACAAGCGGTCGTCTTGCTCCGACGTTCCGTTAGTCCGTTCGCTTGCGGGTCGTACGCCATCGTTTTGCGGTGATCCGGGTCTCCGTGTCGCCGCACAACTTGGTTTCGAAAGAAATTGGCGCCTTCTTGGGCAGTCCCCCTCGGATAAGCGCCGGTCTCTGCGTAGAGAAAGAGAGAGAGAGAGCTCTCTATTAGATAAAAGCAGGGAGGTTTGCCGGCATGTTCCCGCGTGCATGCTACTCTGCGGGGATGGGGAGAAGGGAGTAAAGGCCCTAAAAGAAGTAGGGCAGAAGAAAAAAGGGAAAAGAAGAGATTGAAAAAAAAGTGAACACGAGGGTTTGCGTGCTGACTTAAAAGTCCACACGATCTCACACGTAAAGTTCGAAATTGTCTCTGCAAGTCCGATTTTGAGTAAATAGTCAAGTGAAGCAACCAACACTGTTCTCTGGGGCGATGGAGAGGGCCAGGGTCCAAGGAGACCTTTCAAAGATATAGATGCGTTGTTGAGGCACTCCATCTTTTCTGCGAGGTGATTTCTTTCTTGGATGTATGCCGGACACTCTGGACGGACGTGCTCTACTGTTTCGGGAAATCCACAATTATCACAATAGGGGTTTGCAGTTAGACCGAGGTGATGGCGGTAAGAGTTCGTGAGCGCTGCGTTGAGAAGCAACCGGTGGTAAAGGGTTTCAAGCTTACGTGGAATCCGCTCTGGTAGCATCATTCTGAGTCCAGGGTCTATATGGGGCAGGAAAGGGAGCCGAGTTTCAGAAGACCAGAGGCGGTTTCGCTCCTTCAAGGCAAGCTCCTTCGCTAGCGCCGCGGGCTCGTGTTTTGTGAAAAAAATCTTTCTTTCTTTTCGCAGTTGTAGGCCTCTGCGAGCTGCCTCATCCGTTTTCTTGTGGCCGAGAATGCCGCAATGTGCAGGTATCCATTGTAGGGTAGCGTGTCATGTAGTCTATCGCCATGGCAATTCACTTGTTCTGGCTTTCGCAGTTGTAGGTTTCTGCGAGCTGCCTCATCCGTTTTCTTGTGGCCGAGAATGCCGCAATGTGCAGGTATCCATTGTAGGGTAGCGTGTCATGTAGTCTATCGCCATGGCAATTCACTTGTTCTGGGATCTAGACGCAGTGAACGGGCACAGATGGTCCAATGAAATCTCTCGGAAGGGCCTCGGTAGGACTGTGATCGGCTGCACAACTGCGGCGAGTCTCGTCGGTGCCGTTTTTCGTCGCTGGCAGTCACGCAAGCTCCGTGGGTAGTGAGTGACGTCGGATGGAAGGCGGGGCCAGTAGTACCTCGCCTTGAGTTTTCCAATAGTACGAGCTGTGCCGAGATGTCCGAAAGACGGGTAGTCGTTGCATGCTTCCAAAATTTTGTAACGAAGGTATGCGGGGATGACAAGAAGATAATTCGTTCTCGTGCCGGGGCTGAAATTCCTCTTAATGAAGATGGAGGTTTTCGGGCTGAATTCTGGTAAGTCTCGTTTGAAGACGCTAAGCACGGCGACATGGAATCCTTCTTGGTAGTCGATCATGACGTGTATGTCGGGGCTGACATGCTGCTGGGCGGCTAGATCGCTCTCCGTCACGACTCCGAAGGACGCGCTCTCTTGATCACAGTCTTGAGGTAGTAGGTCCATGTGGGCGCGGGACAGGCAGTCGGCGTAGTGTTTCTGGCCGTATTTATAGACGGCTGTAACGCCGTACTCGTGCAGGAGCAAGATCCACTGCCCAACACGGTCCGAGGGGTCCTTGAAATGGGCGAGCCAACAGAGGGCATGGTGGTCTGTCACAACTTTGAGTGGTCTGCCACACACGTATGGGCGAAATTTCGAAATGGCCTTTGTAATGGCAACGCAGACTTTTTCACAGGCTGAGTAGTTTTTCTCCTCCTTCAACAGACCACGGGTTGCAGAGGAGATTAATGCTTCGCAATCGCTTTGCTTTTGGACCAGTACGGCGCCAAAGCCTATATTTCTGTTGCGGTTTTATTCTTCACGAGTAAGACCGGCGCAGACAAAGGGCTTTTAGATGGCTCTGTAAGGTCGTCGCTGAGCATGTCTTCCAGTTGTGTCCGGATAGCTTCCCGCTCGTGTGAAGACACGCCGTACGGTGACTGTCGGGTTGGTCGGGAGCCATTCTCGGCTATAATTAGTTGCTTCGCTACAGGTGTATGACGTAATTTTGAGCGCTACGAAAAACACTGGCTATAGCAACGCAGGAAACCCAATAATTTGTTCTGTTCTTCTTGCGGTAGCGCCGGATTCACGTCGAAGGGATGCGGAAGCTTCAAGGTGTCTTCCGGTGCGCGTTCAAAGTCGGCGACCGGGATCACGTCACTTGCTTCTGCCGTTTGTTCGAGGAACGCAATTGGAGCGCCCTTGTTTAAATGCTGGTAATCCTCGTGAAATTAGTGACCAATACGTGGGATTCGCGTTGCTTAATGCGCGCAGAGCCTCTCGTGATAGAGACACCACGGTCGAGAAGCACCCTTTGCCACTCTCTACAATAGCGCTTACGTCAGGAACAGCATCTGCACAGTACACGGTTATCATCAAGCTTGCGTGGGGTGGCAGAGTGACATGATCATCGGCGATCTTTACAGCAGCACGGTGCTCGGGTTTCGGTTCCAGCGTCATGGAGTGATCGGAGGAGAAACTTACCGGCTTGGTCTCTACAAGAAGTATTGCGCTATTGTATGTCAGAAAGTCCATCCCAAGAATTACGTCGCGCGAGCAGTTAGGCAAAATGACGAACGCGGCACGGTACGTGGTACCCTCTATGGTGACGCGTTGTGCACGTTCCATTTGGCATTACGAGATGGCCTCCTGCTGTGCGTATGTGCGGACCGTCCCATCTGGTCGTAACCATCTTGAGCTTAGACGGAAATGATTCGCTGATTACGGAGTGGTCGGCTGCCGTGACAATGAGGCCGACTATATCAGAACCATCGATGGACAACTGGACGTCGGACGCCGGCGCCTTCCTCGAGTTCCGGGTACGTCGTGGCGTCGTATTTTGGCTTGTTCGGGTTGTCAGTCGGGAACTGCGTGTCGTCGTTGTCGTCGTCTTCTTACCAGCCGGCCCGATTCCCGGTCATGTCGGGTACGCGTTGCACCGTTGGGCGGTCGTGTTCCGGAGTCACGTCAGGGTTTGAGCGGGTCATCCGGTTGAAGGTAGACTCTTCGGTGCGTCTTTGCGTCGTCGGGGGGTTTTCGTTTTTCTGCCCTTGTGCAACGTCACCTCCAGAAGGCTTGAGGCTTGAGGTTGCGGCGTCGTTGGAAAAAGGTTCCGAAGATCCTCTCTGATGACTGCGAGGATTGTCTCGCGTAGTGTATCGGCGGAAACAGCTCCAGCACCGATCGTCTCTGAAGCAAGCACATTGACGAGGCGGTCCTATTGCCTCGAACAAATTTTTAGCATCTTTTCCACAATTCGGCCACCGTTTAACGAGGGTTGCGGACAAGGCAAGCAAAGAGTTCCTGCTTCACTCTTCTAATCAGAACCCCGAGTTTCGTTTCGTAGGGTCCGCGCGGCGAAATAGCCGCTTCATCAACATAACGAAAATCACGACCCCTTTGTTGAGGTGTTGCGTCCGCATTTTCTGCAGAAGTGCGACTCATTCTTCTTGCACGACGGTGGCGAATGTTTTTATGGAACTCGCTTGTAAAGAGAGCCCGGTCAGTTAGTTAGCTTTCATGGTTCTGATTGGAGTTTCTTTGTCCCCAATTTGTAAAAAATGCGGACGCGCGTAAATTTCTCCAACGAGTCCTCTCTTCGCCGGAGGATCCTCAAAACGAGGGGGTTCCCGCGGCGGTGGCACGACGATGGGAGGAGTGGTTTGTTACACCATGGTGTCGGTTGCAGCGGTCTTTCTCTTGGTTGTTTTTGGTAGGAGACCAGATTAGGCCGTTAAAGCTTGCAGTGGACGGTTCGCTCGGTTCGGGGTTGCTTGTTGGCTTCCAGAATCCGTAGGGAGCATAGAGGGTTGGTACGAATTACCTACCAGATGCCAGGACGCCAAAGATTACGCAATGTCCTTGAAGGAAAAAAAGTTTATTGGAGCGGACTTGTGCTCTTCTAACAACTCAGAGAATACACAGGCGGCGAAGCAGCAAATGACAAAGTGACATGCGGTAGCGAGCGTCGGCGAATCGAATACCGCGGCATCTGCTCTGCGGGGATATATCTCTCAACGCGTGGGTTTCTGTAATCGTTTAATTGCATCGAGAACACGGTTGATAAAAGAAGATTATTCTGGGCGGGTGACGTTAGTTCGAAACACTTTACTATTAAAGGAGTTCACACCTGCGGCATAAAGGATGGAACTTGGCCCACGGATAACACCGATAGCACATCCCGGCGCAGCCGATTGGCATAAACAAAATATAAATAAACAAACCAGATGCATGCTTCGATGCAATATATTGCTGAAAAAACGGTACTCCAAATTTCTACAGATATTCTCCGCTGGAGTGTAACTGTTTGCTGTGTCGTGCTGAAACTTCTAGAACAATCTGTCAAAGCTGTAGGGAAAACGACGTGACGAGTGTGCGCCCATGACCTAAGTGTCTCACTGAGACATTTTCGAGTGGAACGTTTTTATTGGGAGCTACGCGATTACAGAACACGCATATGTAGTATCACGCACCGTCGATGTACACAGAAATAGGCTCTGCGAAGTGTTGGTGTATACAGATGATTTTAGACAAACAACGTAGAAAACAAGTCGCATCGCACGCAAGCTGCCTTCTACTGACGCAGACTTCGCACCAGAAATAGGTGAGGGGCGCGCCACATGTGGCAGCATCCAGCGCACCTAGAGTTTACAGCCACGCAGAAATAGCAGTATTAAAAATGTAAACAGGTGTTGCCGGGGGGAAACAATTAGGAAGGAACATCAACCTTTACTCTGCGTCAAGAAGTTCCCCCAAGGATGCTTGGACCCGTAGCATTTTTAAGTGCAATGCACTTCTTAAGGACCCTGAACCTGCGTCCACCGGCGATGTCCGCGCACGGGGAGATGGGCGCGCGCAGCCTGGCCGCTGACATGGCACATACCCACGTGGGGATTGGCCAGGAATCTCCTCGTCTTCCTTGGCAACGGGGGGAGATTGGCGCGCGCTGCCTGGCCGCTGACATGGCACATACCCACTTTGGGGGATTGGCCAAGAATCGGGCGTGAGAAGGGCTAATGCACTGCGTAAAGGAGTACTGACACGAAATTTCAAAGCTGAGATCCGCTCTAGCAATCAAGTACAACGACAACACAAATAGGTGTCTGTGAATAAATGCATCTTTCTTTCTTTGTAGTTTGTGTGGTGTGTGTGTGTTCTCTTTTTTCGCGAACATTACCGAACCGCGCAAATTCAACTCGTGCATTCGCACTTTCACATTCTTCCCCTCGGGAAATGGGGGGAAATTTTTTTAATGAGGCAAGTGGATCACGGTTCTGGTTCTTGTTGTTATAACTTACTCTGAGGTCGTCAGCTTCGTTCGTTGCGGGTTCTATTTTGGTGCTGGCTGTGGAGAATACACAAAATAATGGATATTACAAGAGCCGCACAGCTCAGCCATTTTGCAGTTTTGCATCGGTATAATAAAGCACACGTCGTGGAAAAATAACATAACTGCTGTACGGAGGGCTACCCTAATGTCGATTTACAAGTGGCGGGTAATTGTAATAATAAATAAAATAAAACTGAATGACTTCAATATCGCGAATTTGTAAACAAAAATCCCTCCCAGACGAAACTCGTGAAGCTTGGAGAAGCTCTGTTTAAAGCACAAAAGGTAAAGTGCTACACAGTAAAACTACAATCCCAACCCGGACCATATCCACATCACGTTTGACCTCGAAACGACAGCATAAATAATTAAAATAAACGCCGTTTGCGTACGCGGCATTTTATCGTTAAAATCAATGGTGAATGAACTAAATAGTCATTGAGGAATAATCTGTATGAAAGAGTTAAAA
Organism: Haemaphysalis longicornis; assembly: GCA_013339765.2. Lineage (NCBI taxonomy): Eukaryota > Metazoa > Arthropoda > Arachnida > Ixodida > Ixodidae > Haemaphysalis > Haemaphysalis longicornis. Next base: position 206,403,947 of record CM023451.1, on the reverse strand, counting down.
TAAAACGCCATCTACTTCCAAAATGGCTTCTCTGCAGTTCCTGAAGGTTAATTTAGGAATTCACTTCGTCGACAGCAACAACCGGAAGTAATGACAACAACCCACAGGTGCAATTTTTAAGCACAAGGAGTTTCATAGTTTCGCTGTTGCTCCGACTTGTGTACTATTATACGCCATATATGACGTGACCGAAATAAAGGTCGCTCCGCCAGCTGAAGTTTCAAGGACGTCACACCCCCACGCTGCTTGTTAATGCTGTTTCCTGATTGTAACATGTCATATTAGGCTTTTTAAGGTGTTGATAAAAATATACGCAGCTCCAAACACTGCGAAATCTGCTGAAACGAGGTAGCTGTGATTGGCATGACGGCTCGAACGTGAACTGGCGCTTGCGCGAGAACAGCGCCGTTGCCGAAAAATTTATGCGTGCATGCAAAGACGTCGGCAAATAAATGTCAGGGGTGGGAGGATCTCTACCCTCTTCCACTCTTGGCGACAGGGAGAGAAGCACGCCCTACAAAACCGCTGGGTCTTGTATCGGTGGTTCTGGGAATCGCCAGCGACGCGTTTCGAAGGCCCACCAATAGAAGCCACCTGCGGGTTTGGCAACCTAAAATTACTGTATATTGTCACGAATGACAAGACGAGAGATGGATAGAGTAGGGCAAAACAACTGTTTTAATTGGCGAACTTGTGCCCACCGAACTGTAAGAACGCGAACAGGGAGGCCGCCGTCGAGAGAGAGCTCTCCTGCACTGCGAACGCGTTGCTCGTCGAGTCCTGTCACGTGCATCCGCGAGCTGTGCGCTGGACGCCACTCGGCACACTTGTGGGTTCTACCCGGCGTAGAATTTCTTGAACGCGGTCGCACGACGCGGCGCTGTTCCGGTGGTCGCTGGCACTCCCCGCTCTCACTAAAAATGGAACGCTTTGTCGGAGCGTGTGGCACTATCCCCCCTCAGAAAAGCTGCATCGTCCCGATGCTGCCTAGGACAAAAAAAACACAACAAAGCGTTCAATACACTCAGTGCACTAGCGAGAGTAGTACGGTTTCAGCCGCACAACGTGCACCACCTCTGGACGGAGCGGTAGCCTGTTGGATGACGCTTGAGTGTCGTCGGGTAATACTTCGTAGGTCAATTCACTGACACGGCGGGTTATTTTGTATGGACCAAAATAGCGTTTCAAGAGCTTTTCGCTGAGGCCGCGGCGTCTTATCGGTGTCCATATCCATACTTTGTCACCAGGGTTGAACCGTACGTCTCGACGGCGGAGATTGTACCGATGGGAATCGGTGCGCTGCTGGTAGCGTATTCGAGTTCTTGCTAGTTGACGGGCTTCTTCAGCACGCTGGCACACGAGTTGGCAATCGACGTCTGTTATTGCGTCCTGTTGGTGAGGCAACATGGCATCCAGCATGGTAGTTACTTTTCTACCGTGAACAAGTTGAAATGGTGACGTCCCGGTAGTTTTTGCACGGCCGTGTTGTATGCGAAGGTTACATACGAAGTACCTCATCCCATCTTCTGTGTTCCACGTGACGTACATAGCGATCATGTCAGAAATCTCTTATTTAGCCTTTCGGTTAACCCATTTGTTTGTGGGTGGTACGCAGTTGATTTGCGATGACTAGTGCAACTTAAACGTAAGATTTCTTCGGTAAGTAGCGCCGTAAATGCTGATCCTCTGTCAGTAATGATTACCTCGGGAGCGCCGTGCCGTAGTACTATACATTCCATAAAAAACTTCGCTACTTCCGTCGCAGTTCCTGTCGGTAGGGCTTTCGACTCGGCATAGCGGCTCAGGTAATCAGTCTACAATAATCCACCGATTTCCCGACTCTGACCTAGGAAATGGGCCAAGTAAGTCCATTCCGATTTGTTGGAATGGCACCCTTGGCGGTGGAATCGGGTACAGAAAGCCGGCATGGCGTAAGGGCGGTGTCTTCCGTCTTTGGCACTGGTGGCAAGTCTTAATTGTCCAGCGTATGGTGTTCGCGAGTCGCGGGCAGTAGTAACTTTCTGGTACTCTTGAAAGTGTGCGCGTATAGCCGAGGTGTCCAGAGCTGGGGTCATCATGACAGGCCTCAATAATTTCTCCTCGCAGGTCATCGGGTGCAACAAGAAGCCATGATTTTCCCCCAGGTTCGAAGTTTTTCTTGGTTAGGCCCCGTTCCGAATGCTCAGTGAGGGTAAACACGAACGAAATCAGGGGGGACTACGTTTCCTTTTCCATCCAAGTGTTCCATCACGTGCCGTAGTTATGGGTCACGTCGCTGCCGCACTGCCATATCCGTTGCGTTCACTGCTCCGAGGAAGCTCTCCTCGTCATCAGTCTTATACACCGGCGCTAATTCTGCGGGATTTCCTGACAGGCAGTCTGCGTACTTGTGCCTTCGTCGTGACTTGTGTGTCACCGTAATGTCAAATGCTTGCAATCGGAGGCTCCATCGGCAAGCAACCCGCCGCGGTGGCTCAGTCTAATGCTTTCGCGCTGCTGAGCACGAGGTCGCGGGTTCGATTCCCGGCCGCGTTTTCTGACGGCAACGGCCCGGTGTGCGAGATTCGGCGCACGTTAAAGATCCCAGTGGTCAAATTAACCCGGGGCCCTCCACTACGGCGGCCTCATCGCCTGCGTGCTCGGCGGCGTTACCCACATCACTCATCAATCAAACCATCGAGCAAGTCGCCCAGCATGATCTTTCAAATTCTTCAGCCAGCACAGTGAATGATGGTCGGTGACAACTCGGAATGGGCATCCGTACAAATATGGACGGAACTTCGTCACCGCCCACACCACCGCGAGGCACTCTTTCTCAGTCGCCGAATAATTGGTTTCGGCCAGGGAAAGCGTTCGACTTGCATACGCAATGACTTGCTCAGCCCCATTTTGTATCTGAACGAGGACTGCTGGAAGGCCTTTGTTACTAGCGTCAGTGTGTATTTCTGTTTCGGCGTCCTGGTCAAAATGCCCTAGCAACGAAGGCATTTGTAGTGCTCGTTTCAGTTCGTCGAACGCTCTTTGCTGTGCTTCCTTCCACTCGAAGGCGACGCTTTCTTTTGTCAGGTAGTTAAGTGGGGCCGCTACACGAGAGAAGCTCCGGATGAAACGCCTGTAGTACGCACACAAACCGAGGAACTGCCTGATGGTCTTCTTGTCGGTTGGAGTTGGAAAGGCTGCCACAGCGGCTGTCTTCTGTGGGTCGGGGCGAATCCCTTCACTGCAAATGATGTGCCCGAGAAACTTCAACTCCCGGTAACCGAAGCGACATTTTGCCGGTATAAGCGTCAGACCGGCGTTCCTGATTGCCTGTAGAACTGCTCTGAGGTCCTGGAGGTGTTCGTCAAATGTGTTCGAGAAAATTACAACATCGTCAAGATAAACAAGACACGTCTGCCATTTCAGACCGACAAGAACAGTATCCATCACCCTCTGGAAGGTGGCAGGCGCAGTGCAAAGTCCGAACGGCATCCCTTTAAATTCATACAGGCCGTTAGGTGTAATGAACGCCGTTTTTTCTCTGTCCCGTTCGTGAACTTCGATTTGCCAATAGCCACTCTTTAGATCTACTGATGAGAAGTAACGAGCACACCGTAGTCGATCAAACGTGTCGTCCACACGGGGTAGAGGATAGACATCTTTCTTAGTTACGCGGTTCAATCACCTGTAATCGGCACAGAATCGTAGTGCCCGTCCTTCTTCCTCAACAGAACTACTGGCGCAGCCTAGGGACTGTTTGAGGGCTGGATGATGTCATCTCGTAGCATTTCTTGTACTTGTTTCTGTATAGCTTCTCGCTCCTTGAAAGAAACTCTGTATGGCGATTGATGAATGAGATGCGTGGAATCTTCAGTGATTATTCTGTGCTTGGCAATGGCAGTTTGATTGACACCTTCTGTAGTCGAAAAACAGTCTTGAAACTCATCTAGTAGCCTGTTCAAATCGTCTTTTTGTTGTGACGAAAGCATTGGGTTTACGTCGAGCCCCACGAGTCCAGTCGAGCTTGCTCCTGGTGGACCTGCCTCTTCTATCACTGGTGAAACGTCGAAGAAATCACTGATGTCTACGACGTAGCCTATTGCCATACCTTTCGTGAGGTGCTGTGGTTCGTGCCGAAAGTTCGTCACAAGAGCTGTGGCACGGCCATCTTGCAGCTGTGTGACACCCCTTGCGACGCCAATGCCTTTTTCTAGGAGAAGCTCAGTATTGAATTCCACCAGGGCTTCGTGGCAAGTACTTACATCAGTGCCAATAAGCAAGAAAACTCCCGAACGTGGAGGTACTCTCACATGGTCATCTAGAACTCGTGCTGTCGTTAATATCGGCCACCGGTCGTCGGATGGCGCGACAGGTTTTCGAAGCGTCAGGCTGCTCTCACCAAGGTCTATTATAGCACCGTACGCACAGAGAAAGTCCATTCCGAGTAAGACGTCTCTAGAACAGTTCTGCAGAACGACGAAATTCACGGGGCATGCCTCGCCATTAATTATAACACGAGCGGTACACTTTCCGATAGGTGCTATGAGATGTCCCCCGGCAGTCCGTATTTCAGGGCCATCCCACACAGTCGTCACTTTCCTAAGACGGCGCGAGACGCTCCCGCTAAGGACGGAATAGTCTGCTCCAGTGTCGACGAGCGCAATGGCGTCGTAGCCGTCAATGACCACATTGAGGTTGTTTGACACGGAAAAACGCATGCCGTGTTGAAGATCACCTTTACTTGACTCACTGCGCCCCACGGCCGCTGGAGGCTCTTCGCTAAATTTCCGGCGGCAACCCCACCTCCCGGAGTTGCGGTGCCTAGTTTTCCCGCCGGGGCAGGGGAGAGGGGCTCTCACGGCGAAGTTGGCGACCAGGAGACGCTGGGCGACGGGGTGACGGCGAACGGGATTCTCGGCGCTGAATCAGTGGCGGAGACGGCGGGCGGCGCAAATACTCGGCGATGTCCCGTGGATGCAGGCCGTATCTTGGACACGGGTCGTTCGGCCGATATCCGCGGAGTCCAAGTTCGCGGCAGGGGCAGTGGCGGTAGACATGATTGGCCTCTCCACAGTGGAAACGCAAAGGAAGGTTGTCGGCCGTCCTCCACACGTCGCTTTTCCGGGGGCCGCGATGGTTTGTGGTTGCGTATTGTTGCGATGGTGGTTCCCGTCGTGTTGGAGCCAGGTATTGGCGATGAATTGCGGGAGACGAATTTTGGACTACGGCTGCGTACGTCAAGGGTGGCTGCTCAGGGACAACCTGGACAGGGGTTCTGGCACAAGGGAGCGTCGCACTTCCTGCGAACGACTTCCGCGATGGAAACGGATGCTGGGCGTTCAGGGATGGAAGCATCTTCGTCAATTCTTCCCGAATGATGTCGCGGATTGTGTCTCTAGTGCGTTCGGTGCCGCCAGTGGTCACATCCAGTCGACTATCGGCCACGGCGGCCACGCAGGGAACGGCAGCGTTAAGTTCTTCCCGGATGATGCTACGAATAATGTCGTGAAGACTTCCGGCTCTGCGGCAAGCATTTCACGGTGGTTGTGCGCCAATGTAGTGACACTAGGGCCCGTAGTCAGCCTGTGATAGTGGCTAGCTCTTGCCTGTAGCGTCCTTTCAATGTTTGTTGCTTCAGTAACAAACTCACTCACTGTCGTTGGGGGATTACGAATGAGGCCACCAAAGATGTCACTCTTCACACCTTTCATAAGAGTTTGCAACTTCTTTTCTTCGCTGGCCCGGGGGTCGGCGCGGACAATCAGGCGGAGCACTCCTTCCACGAAGCTGGTGACGGTTTCATTTGGACCTTGGACCCTTGTCTGAAGGAGATCATCGGCACGCTGCCGTCGGTACGGGCTCGCGAATGCCCGCTTTAGGTCGTCTTTGCAGATTTCCCGCGATGTAAGTGAAGCTTCGTGGTTTTCGTACCAAGACTTGGCAGTCTCTTCTAGTGAAAAGTAGACGTTCTCCAGGCATTGCTTCGGGGTCCATCCGTTGTGGCGGGCCACCCGTTCGTAATACTGGATCCAGTCTTCCACGTCTTCAAATGGCTCCCCACGGAAGGGCATCGGCGCCCGAGGGGCGATGGGCATGTAGATGATTTGCGGTGCACTGGCTTCCGTCTGCTGGCCTTGGGAAGTCATGACGAATTTGGCCTTCGTTCTCGTTCCGTCGTGCAAGAGTCCAACTTCGGGCGGTTGATTTTGTAGACGTCGGCTTGTACGTGGCTGGTCCTGATCCAGGAAGACGTGCCGTCCGGGACTCAGAATTGGGCTTGCTGCGCGGCGTGTCGGAGGGGTACGCTGCATGGGTTGCGATTACCCCGCACCTCACCAGTTTTGTCACGAATGACAAGACGACAGATGGATAGAGTAGGGCAAAACAACTGTTTTAATTGGGCGAACTTGTGCCCACCGAACTTAAGAAACCCGAACAGGGAGGCCGCCGTCGAGCAAGAGAGAGCTCTCCTGAACTGCGAACGCGCTGCTCGTCGAGTCGTCTCACGTGCGTCCGCGAGCTGTGCGCTGGACGCCACTCGGCACACTTGCGCGTTCTACCCGGCGCAGAATTTTCTCGAACGCGATCGCATGACGCGGCGCTTTTCCGGTGGTCGCTGGCACTCCCCGCTCTCACTAAAAATGCAATGCTTTGTCGGAGCGTGTGGCAATATGCTGTATAGGGAGCCTATACAGTAACTCCATGTTAATCTGCTGCTACCCCTGCTAGACGTGTGACCTACACAAGACGAACAAAGAGGCTCGATTTGCAACAGCCCCACTGTTAAGAAATGGGTATCGCGGGGGAAGGCAGCATCGCGCCGTGTTCCGCTTAAGCTACTTGGAGCGCCGAAAGTGTGATGACAGTGGAGGTCACGCTATAAGCAAACTTTTGCTGTTACAAACCACATATTCAAGCTTGGAAAATCCGTCCACTAGAATCGAGTGTAAAAGGCTGAGCACTCTTCAACAGCACAAGCTCCACTTAATGACCGACTTGGCAAACGAGCTTAACACTTCGGCTTTGAATATCTTACGTCTCAGGCCTCTTTGAATGTCTGACATTACGTTGTGGGGAGTTTTGTTCTTGATTTACGAAACTATATGGCAACGGTGCTCTGCGCTAAACCCAATAAACGCACTATTTGGACGAGCCTTAACTAAATTACGCGTGATTAGAGGTGCAAACCGAAAGCAGAAAAAAGGGCAATCACAACAAAATGCTCACAGGAAAGCAAAATTGGGAGTAGTTCAATTGTGACTAAAATGACCATCAAGTCCCCATCAAAATGTTTGAGTATTTTCGCTCTGAAAAACGTGGCATGGTAAACAATTCCATGGTTCTATAGACACCGAAATCTTTGTCACTTCGTGACCAAGTGTCTCTGGTGAGGGCTCCAAATCACCGAAAAATCGTGCAGTATAGGCCGAATAGGTGTTTTATTTTTCAGCCCTTTAATGCCGTTAGTTCTTCTATGCTACTTTTTACGAGGGAAAGTTTTTAATATGACTAAGAACAGAGTCAATATGACGATGCCAAGTTAGGTTTGTTATAATTGACACTCCCAAGTATTTAACATGATGTTTTACAAAGCTTGTTTCTCCCGATGTTGTATTAAAGAGGGAGACAATGTTTCTGGTTAGTGATTGTATATAGGTTGTTCCGCCTTTGAATATATATTCTCTTCAGTTTGAGTTTGCATTCATTAATTGTTCAAAAGTTTTTCCTAGCTTATTCGTTGTTTCAAAGGTTCCGCCAACTACATAAGCTTCGGGCATGCCAGAAAAGAAACCACGTTTAGCGGACAAACAACTATGAGCTCTTACTACCTGCTTGTGGCTTTCTAATAGGCGGCGACGCATTTTTTAAATTTCGTAACAGAATCCAATTTACTGAAGTTTAAAAATGTTTGCTGTAGTTGACAACAGCAAAAGCATGGCGGTAGCCTATAGCCGCGCAAAAATCATGAACGGGCTAATTAAATATGCAACTGTTGACCTGTCACGTTCAAATCTCTGCTGACAATGATGAAGCAATTGATGCGCATCTAAGTGCACAATAATATGCTATGCTACAATGGGCTCTATAACTTCGCAGCAAGCAGAGGTCACTGACACTGGACGCTAATTACTGATAGTCAAAAGCTTTTGTAAACAACGGACTTAGTATTCAAAAGGACGTAGAATGAGGCTAGTAGGTGATGCTTCATACTGAATTGCGCTAACTATACACACGACTAGGACTCTAACAGGACTGGGACGAGGGGCCTCGTTGCGCCTGTTAGCGTCCACTTCCTGTGTATACTTAGCGCAATTCAATATGAATTACTACTGGACATAGCTAGTACTGTGAGATAGTGTTACTTTTTAAAGATTTGTAAAGATAATGACAAGCAAGAACGATACCCATTCTGCCAATATTTTCAGAAATGTAGCTGGTACTTCAGGTTGAGCAACTGATAAAACAGACACTCTTGATGAAAGTAAATGGGGTTCCAAAGGCCGGGGTGAATATTAATTAGTGTTGGTATCATCGCAAACATGTGAGAAAGTTAACGCCGCCTGAAAAAGTTTATGACTCGTCTACTATGTTCATCTTTTGGGTCACTGGGCTGCAATGATCTGTTAAATTTCACCCCTTTTGGCCGTCATTATAAAGCCCGAAAGTTTCATGGACACTTTTAAGGAATTCCGAAAGGGTCTCCTGAAAAAACCTCTTTGTCAATACTGACAAAACGCCAGTTTCGGTTTTATCGGGCTGAGACAGCTCGGCACGGTTTCTACCTTTTTGTTCTGTGGGAATTTAATTTTCTGTTTCATATGAATTATGATTCTGCTCATCCATAAGAGGTGTTATTTGATTTTTAAGACGGGGACTGATGAGTCTGCGTACACAGGTGTCCACAATGGCAATAAATATATTTTACAACGACTCAACGGATACATATTCAGAGGCGGACTTTGATAAAGACCTCCTAAAAAATCTGGATAGAAGTGCCGTCATCTTGGGCAAAATTTGTAAGTTTTACTCGGGAAGCAGACTCTGAATGACCACTTTTCGGTCCAGTGATGTCACCGACAACGAGCTGGTGGTCTGATTCCCTTTTGTACAACTACAACGTAGTTACTCAGCCACCTTGATATAACTAGGTCGAGCACGCACTGACTGGGATTTAGCAGTTATTCTAGCGGCAACCTTCACCATTTGCGGAACATTGTATGGAAACAATATCTCGAGAAATCCGGATTCCCTTCTAATTTCCGTATTAATTTCGCCTGCTATTGCTAAGCGAGTGCTATCGTTTACATTGTCGCAAAAAGAAATGTTTATTTCATACTGAAGAAGCAATAGCTTAAAAGAACGGACGAAGGAATACAGAAGAACAAACGGGCGGTAGGTTCGAAAAAAAGTTTATTCGAAGAAACGAAGGTTTATATAAATGAGAACGGGAATAACATCGCCAGCAGTAGGGTCGTGATGTTTTTGTTACTTGCATAAAAAGGCAATCTTGTTATCGGCCACCAACTCAGATGTCGTCGGCCCTTGCGAAGTAAAAATTTTCCAATATATCTCTCTCAAGCTTGTCCCTGGAAAGTGCAAGAAACTTCGTACCATTAAGAATCAGCTTGCACTTGCAGCGATTGCAAGGGTCCCGCCAAGTGTCTCCTAGCATTATTTTTAACAGCCCAGTTGTGTTCGAGCCCAGTTTTGTTTAGCAACAGCCAGTTTGCCCAATAAAAACACGTTGCAGTTCAGTGGAATTTCCCAACTGCCATTCCTGGTACATTGCGTGTCCGGCATGGCGTGTTTTTTAGAGCAAAAGATCGGTTACACCATGGTCATCTTCGGGCATCTTTTGGACAGTTTGCACGGGGCTCACAAAACAACATGAAGTTGACGCCTTTGCGAAAACTTCTTAATGTTGTGAGATATTCTGTGCCATTACGGCATCACATGCACACTCCTCCTGTAAACAGGCTTTTCTTTGTTCTCGCTTTCTTTTTTTCTGAAGAAGCGTGTCTCCGGCACCGGAAATCACGGCGTCGAAAACATGCTTGCTGAGCCTTTCTGCTTGATTATGCAAGCTCCCCGCACGGGGCACCTTGAGCAATCTTGGTGACGGTGTTGGCGACACCACGGACCCCGAGCCCCCATACTCACGCTGTAACCGACCGTGGTAACGAGTTTTAAGGTGAAGGGCAGAGACCTCAAACGGTGGCCGTCGGAGCCCGGGTCAAGCTCCGGCGGATGGGCTCCCTGTCTCTCTACCAGGCAGGAAGCTCCGGACCTCTCAGGCTATTCAGAGTAAGGTTTGAGAGAAAGTACCCCCGTCCCCTCCTTCTTTACATGCCATTATGGCAAAGCGTAAACAACCCCCCCCCCCCCCACATGACAGTCAGGCCCCTGAAAGGGGCCGCACCGAAGGTTCATTTCCTGCCCACTCCCAACCCTCAGTCTTCCAAACCCGATAACTACCCCCGTTTTTTGGTGTTGGAATCCAGTGAACAAGAAAAGCCTCTTGCATCACAGTCCATGTTCTAATATCGAATTTCTGGAGGGCATGTTGGTGGCAAATAGGAAGCCAAAAAACAAAGAACTGAAGAAATCCTGGTTGAAGTACACAACCAACAGCATGTCAGATACTCCTTGAACAAACTCGCATAGCCAATCTTGAAATCAGGGTGACACCCCACCGGAGCCTGAACAGTACTCAAGGTGTCATCTCCGAACTAGACCTGATGAATGAGACCGAGGCTGACCTGCTGGAGGGCCTGAGAAATCAGGGCGTGACAGCTTGAGGCGCATAACTATAGGAGGGATGACAAAGTAGTTTCGACCAAGCACATTATCCTTACTTTTGACCGGTCCACACTCCCAGAGTACGTCAATGCAGGTTTTGTACATTGTAATGTCCGGCCCTACATTCCAAACCCGCGCCGCTGCTTTAAGTGCCAGTGGTTCGGGCACGGAACCAACTCCTGCCGTGGTCGTATGACCTGCGCAAAGTGCGCTCAGCATGATCATCCATCTGATAATTGTCCATCGTCAACCCTCACCTGCGCCAACTGCCAGGGACCCCATGCCGCCTACTCTCGAATGTGCAAGAAGTTTAAGCAGGAGAAGGCGAATCAATAATGTGAAGGTCACTCTGAACATCACCTTCCCAGAGGCGCGAAAGGAGGTTCGCCTCTTTCCCCATGGGAAGGTACGCCGACGCAGCTCGCCGGGGGACGGAGCGGCGTGTTGTTTCGGCGGGTCCCGCCGCCGCCCCGCCCCCCTGGGTTGCCTCTTGCAGGCCAACCCGCCTACGCACCGCTCGCTGAGCCAGCAGCGGCGGTGGTGGCATCCACGTCCGGTGGGGATGCTGCTGCACCCACCGTTTCTTCCTCTCCACCGGCCAAAACCGCATGCGAGGGCCCGGAAGAGATGGAGCTGGAGGAAACCGCATTAGTTCCCACCTCCGTCGCCCAGCCTGTGCCACCCGGGGCTCTCATTACGCCCTCGGCGGTCGCGGCCAAAACGAAGGGCACCGCAAAGGGTGCCAATTTCTTGGGGGTCCGGTCCACCTGGGTACCCCTTCCAAATCTGATGATTAGGTGGATGTGGGACCTTTCCTGTCTGCTTTGCAGCGGAAGGAGCGGGTCCCTCCATCCAAACCTCCAGAGAAGGCTAAAAACCCCTTCTAAGAGTGCAAGCCCCGAAAGACCTTACATAAACAGTCAAACTCCAGTAGCTCTAACACATCATAATGGGAAGAGAAAACATAGTTCAACGGAACTGCAGAGGCCTTCTGAATAATCTTGACGACGTGCATGAGATTCTGCATGCCATAGCCAAGTTTAATGTGTGTCCAGGAACACATCTGAATTCCAAGCACACAAATTTCTTGAATAGTTACTGGTATACAGAAAGGGCAGGGTTGGCTGTACACACTCTTCTGGTGGTGTGGCCATAATCGCCCGCAAATCCTTAGCATGCCACCCTGTCACCTTTAACACCGTCCTTGAGGCTGTAGCCGTCCGCACAATAATATTTAATAGGTTGATAACGGTATGCTCCATCTACATCTCTCCTGATCTTGCACTTGTGAGCTCTGACTTTGAGGCACTGGTCGACCAGCTGCCTGAACCATATATCCTAACAGGCGACTTCAATGCACACAATTCTCTTTGGGGCTCTTCTCGCACGGATGCCCGAGGTCGCCTGATAGAGAAGTTTTTAACATCCTCTGGAGCATGCCTTTTCAACAAGAAACAGCCTACATACCATAACATAGGACACAACACATACTCATATCTTGATTTGGCTTTTGGCTCCGCAGTTCTCTTTCCATGTCTTGAGTGGTGTGTGGGCACGAATCCATATGATAGTGGCCACTTCCACACCTCACTAACATATATAGCTAAAGGTCCATGCAGTCCATCTTCGCAAAACAGGTTTAATGAAGCAACAGCTAACTGGAATACATTTACAGAGACATCCAAACTACACCACACATCCATAGGACACCCACAGGTTGAAGAAGCTACCCAACCCCTCACGGCACACATTTTCGACGCCGCCGAAAAGTCTATTCCCCACGCCTCTGGTGCCCCGCGCCACCAGAGGAGGCCGTGGGGGAATGAGGACTGTAGGCGGGCGCGAGAGGCCCAGAACAAGGCGTGGCGTATCCTTCGTCGGGTACCCACGTTGGGTAACCTTATTTTGTTCAAACGGGCCAAGGCGTTCGGAAAAAGTTTGCGCCGTGAGGCAAAACGAGAGAGTTGGCACACCTTCTTGACATCCATTAATTCATACACTGGCACACACAAAGTCTGGACACGTATACGCAAGCTCAAAGGACAACAGACACACAGCCTGCCCCTGGTTAGCACAACAGGGGACACACTGGAAGACCAGGCTAACACACTTGCACAACACTTCGAACACGTGTCCAGTTCAGCACACTACACAAACACTTTCATGAAACACAAACATCTGCAGAAAAAAAGCCCTTACACGACAAAGGACCAAATCAAAAACTTCTTACAACTCTGAATTCACTCTCTATGAGTTGAGGGCTGCCCTAGCACGTGCAAACCTTCAGCTCAGGCGCAGATAAGATTACATACACCATGATACAGCACCTACACCAGACACTATTGAACACTCTTACACCTATACAATAAAATATGGCTTTCGGGGCACATTCCACGCTCTTGGAGGGAGGCCATAGTAGTGGCTTTCCTAATGGAAGGGAAGGACCCTTCCTATCCAGCCAGTTATCGTCCCATTGCCCTTACAAGCTGCCTGTGTAAGCTCTTCGAAAAGATGATAAACAGGAGACTCGTGTACTTCTTTGAATACAACAGTCTTCTCGAGAACTGCCAGGCAGGTGATCTGCCAGGCAGGGCGGGGCGATCTACGAACGATCAACTCGTTGTCTTAGAGTCAATTATTAAAGATGCTTTCCTCCACAAGAAGTACTGTATGACAGTATTCATTGATCTTGAAAAGGCGTACGACACTGCTTGGTGGTACGGCATCCTCAGCGATTTGAAGTCTTTTGGCATGTCGGGTAACATGATGAACACGCTTGTTAGTTACCTGTCTGAAAGAACGTTTTGCGTGCGAGTTGGAGCTTGATTCTCTAGGGTTCATGTGCAGGAAAACGGCGTGCCGCAAGGTGGAGTTTTGAGTTGCACTTTGTTTATTGAAAAAATGAATTCTCTTCGGAAAGCACAGCCATCATCGATCTCCTGTTCAGTCTATGTGGACGATGTTCAACTCTCCTTCAAATCGTCTTACTTGTCTATCTACGAGCGCCAAGTGCAGCTTGGTGTGAACAAGCTATCCGGCTGGGCAGATAGCAACGGTTTTGAATACAATCTAGGAAGTGCACTTGTGTTCTGTTTTTCAAGAGGCGTGGTATTCGGCCGGATCCAGACATTTGACTCCACGGTGTCTCTATTCCTGTCAAAAAAGAACACAAGTGTTTTGGTATAATCTTTGACGAAAAGCTCACATTTATCCCACACATAAAACAACTGAAACATAAATGCTTAAAAACACTACTATCCTGAAGATTCTCTCGCACATTTCTTTTGGTGCTGACAAACAACTTCTTTACGTGTTTTTACCAGCCTAATAGGGTTCACCGATTAGACTATGGTAGTGTTGTCTATGAATCAGCCACTAAAAACATCCTCAGAATGCCTGGACCCGTGCTCCACCTGGGGCTCCGCCTGGCGTGTGGCGCCTTCCGGACTAGTCGTATTGAAAGCCTGTACGTAGAGTGGAACAAATGAAACCTACAACTTCAGCGAGCATACACAGACCTCCTTTATGATTTTAAAATTTCATCCATGCCACACTATCTTTTTAAATCAGTTTTTCATGATACGTCCATGACTGAACTCCTTTTAAACCGACCATCATTCTCTGTTCCCTTCTCTTACAGAGTCAGAGAGGAAGCGTCAGAGCTTCCTGTCTCCTTTTTAGATACAATCCAGAGTTCTCTAACAGATTTTATAGCACCATGGCATCTCCGCCCTGTGTCATGCGACACATATTTCACACATGTAGACAAAAATCGAGCTCCCACATGTGCAATTCTGCAGCACTTCTGCAGCACTTCTTGTATTTGCAGCAGAAGTACCAATGTTCTAAATTTTATACTGACGCCTCTAAAACTTCCACCTCGGTGTCCTGCGCGGCGCATGGGCCCGGCCTTAGTGTCACTAGAAATCTTAACAGTAATACAAGTATCTTTACGGCAGAGGCTTATGGTGTACTTCTGGTTGTTAAATCATATCCTTCAAAGATACATCCCACAATAAATTATATATACAGATTCTCTCAGTGTTTGGCGGGCGTTGTTGTCAACAAAATCTTCAAAAAATCACGTTATAAATATAATAGTCAAGGGTATTATGTCTGTGTATGTCCACAAATTTGAAATAGTCCTTTGCTGGGTCCCTGTCCACTGTGGTATAGCCGGGAACGAAGCAGCGGACCGAATGGCTGCTGCTGCTACACTCTCGAATAGAGTAGACATAACCTCATTAGCCTACAAAGACGTGAAACCACAAATCAGACAACAACTTCGCAAAACATGGCAAACACACTGGAGTGAACAAACAGACAACAAGTTACACGTAATAAAACCTCACTTAGGACCATACACCACCGACACACGCAGATAAGCGTGTGTCGGTGGTGTTCAGATAAGCTCAAATAAGCTTAAAGTTACCTCCGACACCCTTAAGTTTGATCACGTGCATAGGTTGGGAGGGTTTGCTCCCGATAAATGCCGACCCATAATTGCGAAGTTCTGCTTTTTCAAGGACAAACAAACCATTCTAGGTTCGGCGCACAGGCTTAAGGGGTCGACTTTTTCGATTGGTGAAGATTTCGCCTTCTCAACCCGACTAGCCAGAAAAAACTAATAGCTTTTGCCAGAGAAGAAAATAAGACATTTAAGCTATCGGTGGATAGAATGCGGATGGACAATAAAACATACACATATGACCCCGTAACTGATACTGTTATCGCTTCTAACATATAGCAAAGGACAGGCGTCTTTACGACCTAAGAACCACTCAACTACAGAATTGCCGTCGTTATCGGTTACGTACACTAACATTCGAAGCTTACTTCCTAAACGCGACCAGTTATGCTCTTACTTGGATGACAGTAATAGCGATATCTTGGTGCTAACTGAAACTTGGTTACATTCTGACACCAGTGATAGCGAACTTTTTAACGAAAAGAGGAACTACAGCGTTTACAGATACGATAGAACACACAGGAGGGGTGGTAGGGTTCTGCTCGCAGTTAGAAACGGGATGACGTCGTTTTCCGTTGATACGAATGCTTCGGTTGAAATAACTTGGGCTGCATGCGTGACGGCATCCGCTAAGGTCTTAATAGGCGCCTGCTACCGTCCACCTGACTCCGATCCATACTTCTTGAAGGAACTGCGTGAAAGTATGTCTTGTGCCTTGAAACAATGCCCTGCTGATATAGTCTGCCTTTTCGGGGACTTTATTTTCCCTCTCATTGATTGGTCGCTCCTCTCAGCCCCCTGTAGCACTTCAACCGAATTCATTAACTTAACCCTAGACTTCAATCTTGTTCAAGTGATAGACGAACACACTCGAGGGTCTAACATCTTAGATCTTGTATTAACCACTGCACCGGAAAGCATAGGATCCGTATCATACATCACCCGCCACGGTGGCTCAGTGGCTAAGGCGTTGCGCGGCTGAGCACGAGGTCGCGGGTTCGATTCCCGGCCGCGGCGGCCGCTTTTCTGATGGAGGCGAAAAGCAAGAACTCCCGTGTGTACGAGATTTCGGCGCACGTTAAGATCCCCAGGTGGTCAAAATTAATCCGGAGCCCTCCACTACGGGCGCGCCTCATCGCCTGCGTTGCGTCGGTGCGTTAAACCCCACAATCAATCAATCAAATCCGTATCATACATCGATGGGTTGAGCGATCATAAGCTCCTTCAGTTTACATTTCACACTCCTTTAAAATTTCCCGGTGCCATCATTAAAAAAAATACGCGATTATAACAAAGGTAATTACAGGGAAATGAACGCAGAATTGGAGAATTCTTCAATGAATCCTTCCTACACTCATTCAGTTCCCGGTCTGTGGATGACAGCTGGTGCTCTTCAAGAACAAGATAGCCGAACTGGGTCGACAACCGTGCCTTTAATAAAATAAAAAATGATCAATCTATTCCGTGGTTCAACAGACAACTCAGAAACATGGAAACAAAAGAAACGATTGTATAAGCGTGCTAAATCGACTTTCAGTGCGTCGTCATGGGCCAAATATAAGGAATTTCTGAGAACTTTTAACTCTGCAGTACACAGTGCCAAACAAAAATACTTTTCTGAGGATTTACCTTCGCTGTTAAAAAATAACCCCAGAAAGTTTTGGAAGACAATTTCAAACAATCGTTCTAATAATGACATTGTATTACATGGTGACAATTGTGTTCCCCTTCAGGAACATGCGTGTACGCATGCATTCAACTATTTCTTCTCGTCGGTATTCACTCAGGAAGATCATTCCACCATACCCATGGTTCCCGAATCCGATTACAGATATATGCAGCCAATTAATATTACTCCTGAAGGCATCGCTTCACTAACTGGCAGTCTTAAAGTCTCCACTTCATCTGGTGTCGATAACATCAATTCAAAAATATTAAAGAACACTGTGCACATCTGTAGTCAAATTCTGTTCCATATTTTTAGTAAATCATTGACATCAGCTCAGTTACCTGCTGACAAGAAAATCGCCAAGGTTGTTCCCATTTTAAAATTCAATAACAAACATGCACCCGGAAATTATCGCTCGATTTCTTTGACGTGCATATGCTGTAAATTACTGGAGCACATTATTGCATCTAACGTGTATAAACACCTCGAATCCAAACAACTTTTTTTTCGTCCATCAGCATGGTTTCAGAAAAGGCCTGTCATGTGATACACAACTGCTGGAATTTACAACCGACCTACACTCTAACATGAATGCTAACCAACAAACAGACTGCATTTTACTTGATTTTTCAAAAGCGTTCGACCGTGTTGCTCATTCCCGCCTCATTACAAAATTATCAGCCCTTTGCCTGGACTCTTTACTTTATCATGGATTCGGAACTTTCTGTCTATGCGCCAACAATTTACCGTGGTCAACAACTTCTCTTCACACCTCGCTCATGTTACTTCTGGAGTTCCCCAGGGGAGCGTCCTGGGCCCGTTACTCTTCCTGATCTACATAAATGACCTGCCCCTCATCATCTCATCACGGATACGACTCTTTGCTGACGATTGTATTATATATCGTACGATTACTAGTCTTAACGACCACCTTTCCTTACAAATGACTTAAACATAATCTACAATGGTGTAATACATGGCAAATGTCACTTAATTTGAGTAAATGCAAAGTAATGTCTTTTAGTCGGAACACGATAATTCAGATTTTCTGTATTCCATTCAACCACAGTGCAGTTTCGCAAGCCGCTTCCTATAAATATCTTGGTGTTCGACTAACACCTAATCTCTCTTGGAGCACCCAGATTTCCGCCATCTGCGCAAAGGCTTCTAAATCGCTCGGTTACCTGCGACGAAATTTACGATGCGCACCAGCCCTTGTCCGCAAACTTGCGTATCTACCTTTATTCGTTCACAGCTAGAATTCGCGTCGGCATCTGGTCCCCTCACCAAAACTACCTAATCGTCCAGCTCGAATCTATTCAAAACAGAGCCACCAGATTTATTACACGCAAGTACGACCGTCATCTTAGCGTTACCCAAATCAAACAAGAGTTATCACTTCAGCCGCTAGATACCCGTCGCACTATCGCGCTATTATGCCTTTTTCATAACTACATAGTTCGCGTTAGACCTAACCCGCTTCCTCTTAACGCCCCAGTACGTACGTCACGACGCCTTCATAGTAGTCATAGTTTTCACAGCGAATTTTTGGCAGACGCTTGCTTTCAATTCATCTGCATTGCCTCGAGCAATCATGCACTGGAAGGATCTTCCCGACCAAATTGCATCCATACTTAGTCAAGATAGCTTTAGCGAAAATCTGCACCGACATTTTTCTTAGTAATTGTGTAATGATGAATTGCTAGAATAATATTGTTACTGTTTATGGGTGTTTCCTCCTTGTATTTGTGTTTTTGTGATGTTTTTATTCCACAAAATACCCTGTGCGTTTGTGATCATTGTCTGTAGAAACGTGTATGACGTGTTTTATTTACGTCGGTAAGCCGATTACCCAAACTCTATATTGTGTACTTGTCTTTTCTTCTTTTTCCCCACTATTTTTTTGATGTTCTTTAAAAAATGTAACCCCCCTTACTCAATGCTCTTCAATGGGCCTGTAAGGTATAATAAATAAATAGATACACTGAAGTCGCCTTGGCTAGATTACGGATAGGGCACACACATGCAACGCACTCGCACCTTCTCACTGGATCTCCAGGACCTCTGTGCAGCAGGTGCGGAGAGGCCCTATCCGTGATCCACATTCTCATATAATGTAAGGCACTCGACATTACACGACGCAAACACTTCCCACAACTACAAGCACGACATATTCCACCACACCCGTCATACTTCTTAGGAGACAATGCCATGTTTTCTGTTCAGCGCACCTTTAAGTTCCTATCAGAAGTTGACTTTTTACAACTCATCACATACCACCCATAGCTTTACCCCTGGTCCTATACCCCAGCCACCTTATTCATTTTTTAACCACTCTTGTTCTTCACCCTGGCCCTTTACACCAGCCGTGCTCATAGTTTTTAACTGATTTTATTTCGTGTTCTCTCCTGATCAAATAACTTTGTGTCTGGGGCTCTTTGCCCATGTCGGCCTTGCGCCAATAAAATCAAACCATCATCATCATCATCATTGATAATGCAAGCTGCTTTCCACTTTGTGATCGGTAGACTTGTGTGGTGTTTAGTTCTAAAAAGCTGTAATAAACTCTACAAATGAGCGCTAAAATCTTCAATTAAGCACACCATGGCTTTGATAGTGATCTTGCACTCCACTTATTTTGAGGTAACGTGCAAGCAACTAGTGCTGCTCGAATTGAAGATATCACGACAAAGCTACTACCACTTCCTCCAAAATGTCGATTCAATCTGTGTTAGCTATGCTGATGCCCTTCTAATGAACACCGGCGTGGTATTCCCCCTACCTGTCATATTTCACTGTTTAGCATGTTTCAGAACCTGCGTCAGTTCAGGACGCACGGAAACCGGCTTCGCGAACTCGGCGTCTGTACGCGAATCCTGTAGCGCGTCTGTGCATTCCACTTCAGGTGCAACGCACATGTACTGGCGCGGTGAACAGCACGTGAGAGATGCCGTTACGTACGCTGGGCAGAGTGTTCCCGAAGGTCGAGCTAACTGGCTCCGGGCGCTCCTCGCGAAGCGCGCGCTCACGTGTGCTCAGGATTTTTTCTAGGTATATTTTTTCGAGCTCCTCAAGTGACCCAAGCTTACGGGGAGGCTTGGCTGACACCAGGCGCTCCTTACGATGCACAAGCTCACATGCGCTGGGGCTGACTTTTCTGGTAACGCCCGACGGCGGATCTAAATCTTAAAGAACATAAGCATAAATGAAATTTTGTTTTAACTGAAAGCTGTACCGGCTTTTGTTCGATGAGCAACGGTGAGGACTAGATTGTAAACGCTGCAACGGTAGCTTTTACGTTTCCAAATCATGGGCGACAACCGCTTTTCCGGCCAGGAGGCTGTCTTGTGCGCTTATTAGTTTCACCGGCGGAATGAGAAATCCATTTCCTCGAACCGCCGGTGTGCTCATCAATTCCGGCGTCCTAGACCCCATTGAGCCGGCTGCAAACAAAGCCTGTTTGAAGTAAGCTGTTTTGTATACGAAATGCGGCGTCCCGGGCTGCCCACTGGCGCCGTTCAGGAGGGCGCCTTACCTTCACCTCGTCTGGTGATCACCGAGCTCTCATCTTATCTTCTCCCGGGAGGCGCCGACCTAGTGTGAAATAAAAACTCTTCTCGACATGCGTAATTAATAATGGTTATTGCTGCGCTGTCCCCGGCTCAAAAATAACAAGGGCAGCGCGACGCATTCTTTACCGATTATCACGGCGGCTCGAGGCGAACGGACAAGCGCAAGGGCACATCGGTCAGCTAACCGCTCGCAGTAAATTTATTTCACCGGGCGATTAGGTTCGAACCGGTATCGGGAAGGCTTTACAAGTAGCAACATGCGCGCGCAGAGTACGGGAGATTGGAAGGTCAGGTCGGTGGCTTGGCCACGTGCCATGCATCATGTTCCTTTGGCCGATTCTACAATAGGAAGTTTATGTGCTTCCATCCGGGTATATTGCTTGTAGAAGATTGGGTGCTCACCAGGGCAGGGCATTGAATTTGTTGATTGCGCACCAATCCTTTTCGAAAGCGAAACTGATGGAATGATCGATGGCTGACTAAATATGGAGGGAAGGAGCCTGCCTCGCAGTGTAGAAAAGCCATAGTCTCTGTTTGTAGAGACGATGAGCTCACAAAAAGCTGTGATTTACACACATTTCACATGCTCAGCCACTTTGGAACTGTTCATTTAGGGAAATAATCTATAGAGAGTCTCTCATTGACCTCTCGCGGTTCACAACTTTTGTGACGTCACAAACCATTGTACTCAAAAGCGCATGGGGCGTCATCCCATTGTCGCGAACGCGACAGAGAGACGAGCCGAGACACGTCTGAACGCTATGCCGTGCACCCAGAAACTGGGGCCCCATTTTATTGCACGGTCGTGGCGTTTATCGCTGCTTGCGCACCGGCGACGCGTGGCCCGCTCTCATAGGTTGTCACTCAGCCCCAGCGCCATCGCCGCTGGAGCGCAGCCAGATAGCCCGGTGCACGTCATAGCGTTCAGACGTGTCTCGGCTCGTCTCTCTGTCGCGTTCGCGACATTAGCACCATCGCTGCTGGAGCGCCGCCACACCCTGTGTTCCCATTTGTGGCTTTTTGCCCTGTTAAACTATTGGTAGTCGCGAGAATGATGTATTATTATTAGATATGTGTATTTAGATTAGGTTCAATGCAGGGCATCGTCTTCCACCCTTTATTGGCCATAAAACGTCTCCGCTTTTAAAAATCGGCAACTTTCCTCCAGAAAAAAGGTTGCAAGGAGGTTGGTAAGGTAAAGTGGGCCTAACGTGTGCGCAGACCGTATTTTTAAGCAAATGTGAGCCAGATAATTCTGCGTCACGGATCAAAATGAGGCAAAGCCTTTGCCCAATGGGATTCTGGACAGTTTTGGGGGTATTTTCGAAAGTTTGTTTTTGCTTTACCAAGCCCGCTTATCATGGATTCTGACGGAAATTAGGAGATTGGCAAAAGGTCTGTTACCGGACGTCGACAACGAAGTGAACAGAGGAAGGGGCGAAGGAAATGAAGCTCAATGATACAAAACAATCATTGCGTCCTTTCTTTCTCGCACCTAGGCAGCAAAACTGGGTATTCTTCGTGCTTTTTTACTTTCACATTTACTACTTCGTTGATCAACGGAATAGCCGCCGCTTACAAGCAATGACCAACCCCGCGTTCACCTCCTCTGTGGGAACGAGCCACGTTATTGAGGTGAAGATGATGATAACCAGACTTCTGGTGGAGCATTTTGAAATTTATGGTGCGACAAGGAAGAACTGGCTAATTTCGGAAGTGTCTCCATGCGTGACCATGAAAGTGATCCTGCAGAATCCGAAGAGATCTGCTTATGGTACTAAGAGTCACCCGATCTTATGTGTAGTTGCAGTGTTGTTGAAGGCCTGTTGCATAGGTTTAATGACTTTTCCGACCAGACTCCACCGCACCAATCTTGAAAGTGAAATTCAGTAAAGTTTTCTTGAGAATGTCGCACCATATTGATTTTTTATATTCAATAAGAGACAAATTGAAAGGTGTCAGCCTAATATTGAATGATTCAGCCACATAATTTTCAAAAATCTAGTGGCCGTAAACCTCCCCTCGCTGACATGTCAAATAGAATTATAGCATTGCGTTTAGATTCCGTAACAACTTTCGCTTTTTCTCAAAATATGTTTATCTGGATTTGACTCATTTCTGAAAAAAACTCCTCATATGACACCATGCTGCTCTTACACCTCACCTTTAGTGCACATTTTCACCGTTGAACTCATTTTGTTTATTTTTTCATTCTTAACGCATACAATAACGTCAGCTTTATGTTGTGTTCCCCGATGACCGAATACCGTATCAACTGACAGTTTCTTTGTTGAGAAACTAGAGAAATAAAATTTAACTGCTCGTCCATTCCAGGACTGGGAATTCGGTACGTTTCGTCATTCGGAGGTAACAGGAGGAATGAAATTGTGGCAAATTTCTAATTATCTGTAACGGAACTGGAATGAAAGAAATGGCCGCTTATCTGCTCCTTTCGTTGGAACTGTCGACGCAAAAACGATAGTCGACTGGCGCCCCTGCCAAGTACATGCCTCCCTTCTCTTTCCCGCCTACCTCTCATGCTGTTCCTCTCCCGTCTCACTCCTTCGAAGATAACACGCTAGAGGTTTGCTCAAGTCAATTTAAATTTACCGCGTTCCACTGCTTAGAGTAGGGTGCCTCGATGCCAGCGCTGCCATACGGTGGAGACGCGCGTGAAAAAAGGCACCCTACTCCAACTTTTATGAACCACGCTGCCTTACTCCACGAGCATTTCAAGCAGAACGTAGGGCCTATCTAGTGGAACCTCTCGTTACTGTTTGTGGTTGATTTCTTAAATGCCGTTAGGTAGCGCGATCAATAGCAGGCGACGGTTTTCTGCAGTTGATGTAATATTTCATTTGGTATCGCAAAAACCTAGGATCCTGGAATTTTTTAATAAAAGAAGACTGCAAATACCACGTACGTATTGCAATTTTCTGCCTTATAGTTGCGTAATGTCTTTTTCTTGTTCCACAATGTTGACAAGAATGAACATTGCCACCAGATTTAGACGTTTACAATTGGCTGTGGGTATATAAGACTATTCACGAGCTCTTGCTTCACTTGGCCGGGTGGCAGAATCGAGTCAGAGACAGACTGATAGACACACAAACAGATAGACAGAAGACAGACAGACAGAACAAAATTCTGCATTTAAGTGGCCCAAAAATAGTATTGTCTTTAAAATATTATCGTCTTCATATTCCACTCCACTAGTATAACCGCGCGACAAGTCGTAGGCGGAAATGCTACAACAGAGCGCAGCGTCACAGTGACCATGGTTGGTGAAAAAGTACCTTGCGAGCATATCCGTTAGTGTTTAGATGGTAAATGCATTGCTTTGTGGGTGGAAGGTAGTGTACGTTTGTGCTTCGTATGGCGAGAGAGGACAAGGTTCTTGACTACTTGCGATAAGTACCCCGTACCGTTTACTGTAATCAGCCTAGCTGGCGAGGAGTCCCATGAGTCAGGATGAGGGCTTGTAGAAGAAAATCGGCAAAATCCCTTTCCACAATTTGGGAAGCACGCGGTTAACGCTGTATAGGATCGCGTTGTCGGTGGTGACAGCAGTTCACCTGTTTTATGACCGGGATAAGGAAAAGGACCCAGCAGGTGTCATCATACATGGTTAGATTGCTCAGCTGAAATGCTAATTGGTTGAACTGAGGCCTTTTGGAAGCCCGCAGGAGGTCTTCCAGAGTTACCAAAAGTCGGCAAGCCATGCCGTACCACCGCACAGACCGGCACAGGCAGGGCCAGTTGCGTCGACGCACGCGGACCTACTTTCAAACCACACAAGGTGACCGGCTGTGTGTGTGTGTCGTGAAGCTGGTAGAGTATGTCGTGCCGAGCAGAGATGCTGCGGCAGAGCAAGAAGTGCACCAGGCCGTTCTGCGTGGAAGATTCAGTGAAAGAAGACGCGGTGAAGCAGCATACGGGCGTTCAGAGAAGACCGGGTGACTCGGCTTCGATGATCGACTGGTACGACGGATCAAAAGCGCTGCAGTCACCAATAAAAACAAGTTTGACTGGACAAATACGCAGGGATCCTCCTCATTCCCAGTAGACTCAGCGGGTACACAACGTTTCAAGTGAAGAAGTCCGCACCCTTTGAATTGAATCGTACATTCACAGGACCAAACAGCCATATTTTTGAAGTTGCAGAGCCGAGCATTAGAATTGTTTAGAGGGGTTCTTTATCGAAGAAAGCCACCATGATGCAACGGGGTCCCTAACTGCAGATAGTGATTTGCCATAATAACTATGCGCGAGATTACTTTTGGCCCGTTCAAGAGCTAGGCAGGCCCGTTCGGTTGTAGAAAAGTGATGTTTGTCAGGTTAAAAGCGCACGGACGTACGCTACTACTCTATTGTGCCCTTCGTGTTGCCGGAATAAACAGGCTCCTTACCATGCTGGCTTGCGTCCTGTGAACTCCGGTCGGGGCGGCATCATCAAAGTGCGCCCATTATGGACAATGCCTGAGGCGTAAATAAGAGCGGAGCATATTATGCATTGTGCTGAGTCCCACGGCAACAACGTATCCGTCTTAATAAGATCAGTGAATCACCTGGCAGTGTCATCATTTTTTTATCAAAGGGTGAACTCAGAAAGGCCGACAAAGCGACGCTTTGCCAAACGCGGCGCAATAAATGCTTAGGCGACGGGTGCTTCTCTTGACCGTGTAGTACACCAGCAACAGCAAATTCACTTCCTTAACTCTTAAATAATTTGTTGGCCGCCGAAATAGTATTTCGGGGAATTAGTAAGCTGAAGACTGTCGTAAAGAAGCGCTCGAGAATGTCCAATATACGGCGAGCATGAGTCTGAAGGACGCACTGTGACCCCTTCAACTCACGTAAGAAAGAGGTCATCCTTTTTTTAAAAGTCGCCGGCCTGTTACGCAGACCTATCAGCATGGCCTGAAGTGGTGTTACAAAACCGACCTTTGCGCTATCCATGGCGTAACAGCTATGTGCCATTACGGCCATTACTCGCAACGAAGGTCCATTGACCAAAAATTGGGGTGAAGTGTGCCGCCACCCTATTTGAAGTGTGGCTCCACCCTAATAAAAATAAGGGGCTGAATGTATTTTTATTATCGCATTCAAGTTCTTATTATCAACGCAGAATGTCCATAAATGGTCTATTTGCAGCGAAGCAGTAGGGGCATTTTTTTACCTGAACTGGCTGCACTAGTGCAAGCAGTGTAGCATATGTTCATTTTTGGTACTAGTTGATATCCTCAGTAGCACTCTGCACTGCTCTGCACGACACTGCACTAAGCTGCACCGGTTCAAGTAAAAAAATGCCCCTAGTATCTACCAAACCCCTCAGTTCTCATTCCTGTGAAGCCGCTTTCACTCGGCGCCACTCTGGTGCCCCTCCTTCCCACCGCTGACAATTCTTTCACAACTGTTAGTCCCCTCACTGCCATCGATGCCTCTTTCACAACTTGCACAATCGGTTTACAACGTTGATAGCCCCGTTATTAGGTGATTGCGGAAAATCAGCAGAAGCGCGAATGAACGGAAAGCCGCCAGCGTTGCCGGCTCAAATTTCACTTCGCCGATTATCTGCGCAGCCCTCACGTATAAAGAGCAAATGGACCGCTTGGAATGCTGGCGTGAGCCCATTTTTTGTGTTCAACCTGAAAGGCTTTTGGAGCGGCAATTTAACCGGTGTATTTCCCACTTAGGCTTGCGCCCATCACCAGTTGCCGGTTTGTGCGTGCACTTGTAGGGGTGGAGGCAGGGAGATGGGCTCGCACAAATAGGCCTTATGCTGTTACCGATGACATGCTCCCCCTTGCTGGTGGAGCATTTAAACGTAGGAAGTCTCGCGGCTAAATGCGACCTGCCAGCTGTCCATCGCCGTCGAGCGGTTTGGGCTTGGGTTGGTGAGTTATACCGACAGTAAGATGCCTACGACGGGGTAGGGAAGCGGAGCTCGGGTCCCTCGATGATTTAACTCGCTATGGGACTGACGAATCTCGTTCCCGCGGAGGAGGAATATCGGTAATTGAAGTAACGTCGGCCAGAAGAGGCACGCAAGTGGTGGGCCCGCATGCAATCGGAAGTTGTTGCAGCCACTGCTGCCTCCTCAAGTTCCAGCTCGTCGAGTAGCTACGAATACCTTCGGGATGGTCAGCAACTTGCCCACTTGGAAAACCGAGGTGCGCTAATAATACTTCTTCTGCTTCAAGGCTTTCAGAGTGATATTTTCGACGGATATTTTCGACGTAGCATGTACGGGTTGGGAGGGGGGATGGTTGCGGCGTGCAATGCAGTTATAGGTTCCATGCCCTCAATTATGACGTCCGTTTTGCTGGCGGGAGGTTTAACCATGGGCGTTAGACGGCCCAATTACACCTATACCGCTCCCCTCGGTGGTCTAGTGGATCGGGTTAGTGTGTTACACAGACCGTACGATGCCTAGGACGCGGAGGGAAACAGACAGCTCCATGTGTGTCCGCTAGAATAATGCTCGAGATCATCCTTGTTTCATTCAACTAATTGGCTAGGAAGTATGCTCAATCGCAACGTATAAACAGATGTGTTTTGTCGCGTTTACAGCACTGACGGCGTGAAGTTTTGCCGGTTAGCCTTCTTCACAGAGTGGAAGAGCACTAATTGTTTTCATCAAAACGACTGGCGATGCTCGATTAACTTGAGGAAGGTTGAATACAATTCTTGTTCTGTATATTCTGCGCCTCATTTTGAATGATTGCGTTCTCATTATGAAATATCCGGTCGAATAATAGGGCTCGCATTCCAAGTGTTTGTCTTGCGTTACCGTGGCGTCTGACTCAAAGAACAATCGTCACGCAAAAAAATGCTGCTGTAAGATGAAAGAACACGTTGTATAGTTCATGAGCTTGCGAAATAGAAGTTCCAACGAAATTATGTTGGTTATGTCAGTAGGCTTCTTGAAGCATCCTTGTGACCGTCCACAGCCTTCTGGTATGCGTAAAAAAACGGTCCAGAGCTGGCATCTCTATAAATCAAAACCGTGGCCAAAGACATTGTCTGGGGTAGAACTTATGAGGAGAAACTAAAGTTCTGGAAAGACAAGTTCATTTGCTTCTTAGAAACTGACGCAACTCTATAACGAAAAGCCGCATTGTATCGGGAGATGATGGTAATCACAGGGGAAACGGTATAGTCACCATGTTGAACTGGTTGGTACAGCTACAGAGGGAATATTTTGTGAAGGCACGCATCCAGTATGGCGAACGGTACAGGAATTTTATGTCTGGCAATACCTTCATGGCACGGCACTGGATATACCTTCACGGCACTACTCCTACAACGTAAGACGCTGCAAAAATAAAAATTATGGAAGCAGCGCGGAACATGCACACTCGTTACCCAGTTACCCAGATATTTACACTGGCACCAACTATAAAGGCTCGCGCAGAAACAAGCCACGCACACAAAGCGTGCCTTGTCGTCATAGTAAAACAGGAAGTTCGGGCTGGGTTGAAAATGCAGTCGGAAATGAAGCTGCGTTGGTTATTTCATTAGGAAGGAAACGAGGAAAAGGTCGAAGGTTGGAATTGGCGAGATTGCGACTGAACTGCACTGGCGATTCCGTGGAGACAGGGGTGATGAAAACAGGGGCTTTGTGCGGTGTCGGGAACACACGGCTGCTGCGGACCAGACGCAGATCGAGGAGTTCGGTCGCCGGAGTAGTTGCTGTAGGAACATGACGACGTCAGGGTTTCCCGGCAGCACCAGGTGACACGGGCAACGCGAGACCAAAGTAAGCAGATAGATCTGTGTGCATTCCATAGCGCTTCGGCGACGGTGAAGAGGTTGCGCGTAGTACCATAGGGCAGGCCGGTCCTCCAACGGAGCTGGCAAGCTCTGGCAGACACCCGATCAAGCGGCAACGCACAACGGTCACAGGCGAAGGTTGCAGACCTTTTTCCGTATCAAGGCCTTGACAAGCACTGTGAATGAGAGAATGTAGTCGGGGCCGTATTCCGGGAGAGTTCCACGAGATTTCCGCGAACAATCGAGGTCAAGGTGTTGAACTGTTGCTTTGGGTCAGCTGTTGGCGGTGAAAGGTTCACTATCACGGTCGCATTCGCACACGACTGTGATGAGGTGCCGATGGTTCTTGTTCTTCACCCCAGCACACAGTGCCTGTGCTCCTCCTGAGTAAGGTCTGTAAAGGGTAAGGTGAGAGCGGCGTAGTTGGGGACGAATTTAAGGTAGTACCGGGTAATTCCCAGAAAGGAGTGCACCACTTTCTTCGTACTTGGTGGCTTGGAGCCAGGTCCTTGTCCAAGGACTTGAGAAGGGGTCTCACTTTAGAATCGTCAATGTGGTGTCCCAAAAAGGATATCGTGCGCTCTCCAATTTCGATATCTCATGGCTTGATAGTGAAGTTGGCTGTTTTGATTCTCTCAAGCACTCAACGGAGTTTGACAGAGTGCTCTTTCCAGGGGTCAGTGGAAAGGATGGCATCACGTCATCAAAATAGTGGTGGACGCACTTTAGCGAGCCTAACACAGCTCGCATAATACGCACAGACGGCTGGAGCTGTCTTGGTACCAGAAGGCACATATCCCAAATGGCACAGCACTGACAGGCTCGAAAAGGCGGACTTCTCGGGAATGTCATCTGTCAGTTGAAGATGCCAATAGCCTTTGTAACGTCTAACTTGGAGAAAAATTTTTTTCATCCCAGTGGCGGCAAGAACAACGTCTATGCGTGGAATTGGCCCGCAATCGGAGACGACAACTTTGATGAGTTCCCTGAAATCAATGCAAAGCCGGAGGGTGCAATGAAATGTTTTAGCTTCGCCATTCAGGCCCGCCACCAGCGGGCTGACGCAGTCGCCCACACCTCGTTTCAGCTCCCTATTTATGCTGCCAAACGGCCCAAACACTGTCACCAGAGTCTGTACAACGACGAAAGAAACCACTCGACACCTCGGTGAGCCGCATTGGACCCGTGCCGCCCAAATTATCACCGACCAAGATTTGCGACCACACCCACTCCGCTAAGCCTACATTGCAGGCCTAGCGGCATTTTTACCAACCAGCGCTTGCACCTCGGGCCCGAGATGAACGACGAGCTTGCTCCACACGCGTCGCCCAGCACCGACATAGATACTGACCCTAAGAGCGAGCGAACCCTCCGGCCAGACAACCTATGGATTGCGGTTCTGAAGAAACGCGCCATGAAGACCACTGCTACCTCCATAAAGTCAAGCCAAGCCACCGGCCCACCCAGGCACACAAAGTGCCGACTCCCAAGCCCTCGTCCCGGGAGCCTCCGCTCAGTCTACCGCCAACCAACTACACGGTCACCTTCCGCCCACGATCCGGCCTCAACGTTGCCACCCTGACCCCCACTGCACTGACCAAAGCTGTAAATTGAAAGTGGGCTGCCGCTTCCTACTTTCTAGCCAGCCATCACTCTCTTGGTGCAACCTACTCCCGATGTACTCGTCGCAATCACCGCGGATCCCGTGCTGTCCGTAAGGCAGAGCAAGATACTTCGTCCTACGAAGTATTTTTGAAATTTCAACTTCGACCTTCGAGTTTTCTACGTATATGAAGCCACCACCGGAACTTGTGGCAGGGTCATCCATGGCCTTGACTCTTCGATAAGCAAGGACAAACCAGGCGCCTACCTCCAAGAAAACTACCCGACGGTTCTCCAAACGCGCACATTGGGCAACACCCGCTCTGCGCTTCTCATGTTCTAAGGGACTCGCATGCCGTTTTACGTGAAGGGGGCAGTATGCTTCTCCACTGCCGACCTTTCCGCCGCTTCGTGCAAGTCTGCAGCGTGTGTGGTGAATTGGGGCACCGCTGGACGTGTTTCCTAACCCTCACAGCCCAAAATGCCGCCAGTACGGACAACCGACTCCATCGGCAGACATAACGTCAGAGGGAAAGTGGTTCCCAGCCATGTGTCTATCTTTAAATGCCTATTGTGCTCCCAACCTCATACCACGGTGGGTAAAGAATGTCACGCCGCTTTATCCCCAACTCGCGGACCAGCAAGACGTCCACACAAGCCGCCGACAAGGTAAGCTGGTCTGCTCTTGCCTCTCGCGCTCCCATTGCTCAGCCTCCTCCCCAACGCGACACAAAAAAACTATTCCCCGCTATCCCCACTCACGCCATTCTTCGCCATCATCTCCCCGGCACTCCTAGACCAGATCAAAAACCTACAACAAAATGCGGAACAACAACCACCGGGTAGAAGCCCTTGAAGTAGAGCGAGCCCCCCCCTCTTTCCAAAACCACCCCCCTCCTGGCCCCTCGGTTACCCCTCCCTCACACAAGTGGAGCGGACGCAGAGGAAATCATCGACGCACAATTTACGGCCCGCAGCATGCCACAAGTTCAGAAGCATGTGCAGCAGTCTACAGAATACCTAAGCAAAATTATAACCGACTCCGCCGAAAGTACCTTCGATCTTTCAGAACGCATTTCCTTGCTCGAACGCGCCCTATTCCCTACCCCCCTGAAGCCAAGAAGTCTAAACCTGATTGTGTATTGTTTATTGTTCAAACGCAAACGCAATACAGGAGGAGGTCCCCAACTTCCAAAGAACTGTCCGGCGGAGCTCCCATGAAAGGATATCAAACATTGTTGCATTTGAAAGCCGCGACAATTATACATTACTGAATAAAGTATCCTGATTAGTACAAAAAACACTTCATGAAGAAATTATTTTGGACATTGTACAAGAATAATAAATGTCATAAAGTTTTGAACAATACAGTCATCAGCATACCAAGAGCATAATTTAAAAGTTAAATGTCAACTCTAAGCTGAGGCAAAAAAACTGCGTACAAACAAGCATAAGGAAGCTATGACAAATCGCTCAGAAACTTAGAAAACATAATTTTCAGGGAATCCTGTGAAGTTATTCATCCGTCTGTAATATGAGTGTAACAAAATATTCCTTCACCTTGCAACGCAAGTGCCCCAGACCATATAAAAATGGAATTGCCGATTGTTTAAAAGCAAAAAAAAAATCCCGCTATCTCCACGAAGCGAATGATGATGATAGGGGCGAAGCTAAAGTGCTTATCGGTGAAATCGCGAAACATTGTTATAGGTTTTTTTGACGACGCGCAGCATCTGAATTAGTGAAGGACATAAGGGGCGGTCGTAGCCATGCTCGCGTCTCGGTTTGTAGCTCAGTAGGAATTGCGCCACGTACCTCCAGTCGCGGCCAGAGAGTCGTGAGATCAAAACCGGGCGCCACCGAGTCAAGACCACCACTCTTCGCTCGCAAAGCTTGAGACCTCCCACCACTCTGTTGACAAGCCCGTCGACGACGTCCATGTTTGTGGTGATTATGTAGGACTTGTTTGAGACGATGAGAATCTCCATGGGTAAGTTGCCGAATTCGGTGTCTGACACTTCAGCCACCTTGGCCGTCACCTTCTCTGGAGCGTCTTGTGTCGCGTACCCCCGGTACTTGTCCTGAGCTCGCAGGAGACGATCGACGACCTCTTCTTCCTCTCCTCCTTGTTGGGTAGCAACGAACGCTTTGAACGTTTTGACCTCTTCGGCCAATCTTTGGTTGGCCAATCCCTAGGGGAATCCTGCCACAATCATTATTGTGTTGCCGTGTACAGCAGCAACGAGGGACGGGACAAAGCCCGAGCAAGATGAGCTTTGCGCCTAAAAAGGATCCCTCGAGCTACACGTTTCCCCAAACTCGCCGCATGTCATTGTATTGGAAGAAACTGACATTCCATGCCCCAGCCTTCGTGGTTATGATACTTACATCAATACCCCTCACCAGCGCACGGCAATCGTCATCGCCCGGTCACTGGCATCCCAGGTAATACCAAATACCTCACCCATCGATCACGTCCTCGTTGGAATCCTTCCTAATAGGCCATAAGCACCACGTCTCTTCACACTGAACGTCTACAGCTTTCCCACACAACCCCTATCCGGGATCAAAACCCTGCTCAACGTGGCGGTGCGGCACACATGCAACAACCCATGCTTAATACTGGCCGATTTTAACGCACCTGCGTTACATCCCCACTATCCCCACGCCTCCAAAAAAAGACAAGGCCCTGCTATAAGCAACACAGCACCACGACCTCACCCTGCAGAACGATTTGACTCTGCCAACACGTCTAGGCACTAGTGTGACCCGAGACACCATACTGAATTTGACATTTAGCCGCAACACCACCGACCTTGTTTGGGATCTGCGACCAGATACATAAGGCAGCGGCCATTAGATCATTGCTCTCGCTGTCCCACTCGCGAGTATTTGTTTCAAGGCGGGCACGGCGCAGCTCACTGACTGGCAATCCTTCCGCGAAGCTGCACTTCCAAGCATACTGCTGACCGATTACCTAGAGAATTGACGCAACAACTCATTGATCTACAAAACTCTCACATCAACAAAATCACGCTCACGCATGATCTAATGGCAGTAGACAACCATCTGGACCATCTATGGACGGCACGGCGTAGCCTACTCAACCGATGGCACCGAAATAAACACAATGGCAAGCTTAAACGTCGTATTGCCCAGATCACGGAAGAGGCTCTCAAATACGCCCAACAACTGCAAGCCTAAAACTGGCGCGGCTTCTGTGACCAAATGACTGGCACTCTTACAACCAAGAAGCCTTGACACATCCTACGCCACCTACTGGGAAACGCCTCTACCAAAACTGCCACTTCGCAAAACATAGAAACGTAGCCCGACTTATACACAACCACCCATAACCGACAGATCAACTACTCTCTTAGATTCGCCACACATTATTGGGACCTTCATTATCTCTGACAGCTCCCTCACACCCGGACTACGCCGGAACTCCCGATCCTCAGCTCTATTGCCTTTTACCGAACGGCCATGGGGCACTTCCCAAGGCTGGGTTGTCTGACCACTGCTTTTCCATATAACGCTCATGGGACTCCAGACAGTACTTGAACAAATTCCCCTCGTGTCGCTCGCCTTATATGCAGACGACCTCACCATATGGTCAAATACAGGCTCTCCCATATAACAGCAACATAGTCTTCAAAAGGCAATGGACACTACGCTCAATTATTTCCAAACCTTTGGTCTCTGCTGCGCCCCATCGAAACCCGCCTTACTTGCCCTACGAGCATGAACCCGGGGCCTCCCACCAAACCCTACCCCCGATCCCTCACTCACTCTCAACGGGCAAGCAATCCCCACCGTAAAGACCCTCCGCATCATAAGAGTCCACTACCTTGCACGACGGCTCCGGGGTCGCGTACCTCGAAAACTTATACAGGCAGTCTCCTAACTTACACACGTACTTCAACAACTATGCTCTCGCCAACACGGACTCAAGGAAGCAGAAGACTGCCGCATAATACAAGCAATGCTGATCAGCCACCTCACCTATGGGGTAGCTTATCCTATCTTAAAACCACAAGAATATGCCAAGATTGATGTCCGAATTCGCAGAACTTGTAAGACAGCCCTCGGTCGCCTACATTTCCTTCCATCGACCGCTTATTGATACTGGGTCTTCATAACACCCTCTGGGAAATTATTCAAGCCAGTTCAAAACAACCTACAGCGCCTACAACTCACACCCACCGTCGTCATCTGGTCAAAACGCTAAGCCAGAAGGTGGTAGAAACTCCGGACTCGCCACAATGCATACCTCCGTAATGCGACTCATAATTCTTGTCCTCCCCATTCTTCGTCATATGCACCCTACAACAACGCCGGCCGTCATCAGCATCGTACAACGCCTCCTCATCAGAAAATACGGCAGCGACTAGACCACTCTCTATACGGACGCCTCCCCCTACTCTCAACGATCCGCTCACGTCGCTACTGTTGCCAGCTACGACAATGCCTTCCTCACCTCGGCAACTGTCTGCACAGCCTCTACTGCTACGGCCAAAGAAGCAGCCATTGCCGTCGCAATGACCAAAGCCTTGAGTCCCAGTATAACAGTACTGTCTGACTCACAAGCTGCCTGCCATCGTTTTGCACTCGGACGAGCCTCCGCTCTTACCCTGGCCACCCTTTCGCAATGCTCCACCCTCCTGATGCCCGCATAGTGTGGACACCCAGCCACACTGCCCTCCCCGGGAACGAGGTGGCACACGCCACTGTCTGCGCTCTCCTTCACCGGGCATTCCCAGGAGAGGCTCACAACACAGCCAGTACTGCAAACTTCCTTACGCCCCTTTTCCAAACCTACACTGACATCCTCTACCACTACAGAGCAACCCGATGCACCTATGCCCCACCCTTCCCTTTCTACCGCTGACTCGCGCATTTGGCGCCGACTTCTCGGCGCCTCCACCCCCATTTCCACCATATATCTCCTACTAATTACCCGCTTAATTCGATGAGCCTAACTCCACAGCTCATCTCGTCCGGACGTGCCCCACCAACCCTCCACCAGACAGATTCGTACCCTTGAGCAGTGGGAGTGCGCGTTGCAGAGCTGCCAGCTCGAAGACCAGAGGCCCTGGATCTCTCAGGCGAGGATGGCAGCCGCGGCACGCGGCCTACGAAAATAGGATTGCCGCCCACAGCTCCTAACTCTTTTTCGCCTACCCCGTCCTCGTTGTTTAAATAAACGCTTTCTCTCGCTCTCTCTCTCCATTGGCGCGTTATAGAGAGACTGGGATTTCTAATTGAGGCCCATGTTCAACATCTCTTGAACTTAGTTTCCGATTGTTTCATGAAGTGCGAGCGGAAGCGGATACTGTGGAACGTTTACAGGCTTGTCAGATATTAAGTTCAACGAGCACGTACGAGGTCTGTCTTTCACCGCAGGTCCGAGAAGATCATGCTATACTTTTTATTGTCCTCAACACGTGTCCATCGGTCTGAATCGAGGACAGGTAACTATTTGAAGTATCCGCAAGACTGAATCTGATGAAGCGGAGGGGCGGGAAGCATGTCAACAGTTGGTTAAACGTAAAGATTGTCCGTGGTATAGTGGTGTCCTCAATTGTAGCGGCGCCTGATGCTTGTAGATGGGGTGAGAGCTGCTGCGAGAACTGCTGAGTTCCTGAGAGCTCCTGAGAGTTAATGGGGAAGACCGAACGCGTGCCACCCATCCTGATCTAGTTGTCGACGTAATTTTCTTTCAGGTAACCTTAGACAGCCCCTTATATTGCATGAACAGTTTGTTTAAATCAGTTGGAAGCAGGATGACGGTTTGTTTCAAATGGAAACTATTATCCGGTGGCTTTCCCTATTGTAGTTTTTTGGTTTTCTCGAGGCTTCTCCAGCTGCTCATGGAAAATTTGGCACGTCTGTTGAAGTCGGTCTTGCCGATCGGCAAGGTATCCATAGTCAGTCCGCAGTTCACCGTCTATGTTATCGCTTGTCCAGAGATTCTTCAGTATGATTAAGGGTATTTATACGTGTCGTACCTATATAAGTTCGAAGGGGGAGGAAGCCAGGCACGCTTGGGGCACTTGCCTATTAGCGAAAAGAAGTGGCGGGAGAAATCGGTCCCAGGTCGGGGTTTCTCCTGACACAGTCTCTTCAACATGGTTTTCAATGTGCCAATAAACATTCATACTACCCCCGTCGGCATGACATGATAGGGAAAACTGCGGAGAAGTGTAATTGCTAGTAAACGGCTGACTTCTCGAAAAAGTTGGAATGTAAATCTTGCCCCTTGATCAGTGACGATCTCAGCGGGGATTTCGATGCGGAGACCTTCTCAACCAAGGCCTCGGCGACGTGTACTGAGTCAATCTCTCTGTCAGCTACAGCGTCCGGGTACCTGGTAGGAACGTCGATAAGCGTGAGCACGTATCTGTTTACTTTCGGGGACTTGGGGGATAATGACCGATTATGCCGGCAGCATTTCGTTCAAATGGTGTCTTGATTAAGGCCGCACTCCACAAAGGCGCAACTGTGACTTTTGAATAGGCGTTGTTCTTTGACACAAGTCACAGGATTTTACTAAACATGGCATGTCTGCATGAAGGGCAGGTCAGTAAAATTCTTGCAGAACGCTGTCATCCGTCCTTTGTACACCTTGGTGCCCCGCCATGATACTTTCATCGACCACTCGAAGGATCTGGTGGGCTGCTCTGTGGCTGCGCCATCACACGGTCCACTAACCCGTTGGTCTTCGCACTGTTGGCGCTCGCCCCTATGATCGTCCAGTTGCTGGTTCCTGCTCTGCTGGCTGCCTCATCGATGTTCCAGCGTACCGCGAGCGACTCAGCACCGGGAATGACACCATCCGTCTCATACATGCTGTAAACGCTTCCGGCTGTCCGGCTGCGCCACCAGCAGATCACGGGATCACCGACGTCATCATCGTATTACCGCCGTCATCGACCAGTTCAGCGGCAACAGCTATAAATTGTGAGGAACCAACCGTCAAGCTTTGTGTGTTCTGTGGCTCTGCAATCGCATGGTCCACTAGCCCGTTCGTCTTCGTAATGCAGTAGTGTACCACATGACCTCTTCACTGAAAAATAGGGAGTATTTTTTCATACAGCTACCGAGCCCACATTGGTGTTGGGCCCTTGCCAATCAATGTGTGAATGTCGCTCGTGCTTTTTACGTCTGTCGGGGGACGTGGAGTCCAACCTCGGCCCCAACTCTCTATCTGACGACTCCCCGCCTAAAGACGCTCTCCCCGCAAACCTTAGTCTTTCCGACTTGCAAAAGTTACCTGCAGGTCAGTCTGCACTGCTCGCGGAAGTACAGGGACCTAAAGCTGATCTACTAAAAATAAAAGAGCCATGGCAGGTGTAGCTAAACGTATTACGGAGCTTGAAGTTCACTACCAAGGTATTGTAACAGATAGGAAGGATGTCGAAACCCTTAGCAGAAAGTAATGTTTGAAATACGTACGAGTACGCTCGAAGTGCACTTCAAGTATGCTTTGTATTTGTAAATGAATTTTAATTGCATTAAAAATTGCATTTTCTCAATTTTTAGTAAATATTGAAATATAATTTTAAAAATGCGGGAAAAATACAGTGCTTTTAAGTACCCTCCAAATAGATTAAAAATGCACTGAACCTCACGGATGTGCGGCTTAAGGCATTCAGAATATATTGAAAATGCATTTCTTCCCGCCAAACGATCATGGTGTAAATGCACTGTAAATATTATAAAAATACACACCTAACTACATTTAGAGCAGTACTTGAGTATACTTTAAAAGTGTGCTGAAGCATGGAAATATACTCCGAATATATTGGAAATACATTTCCAATGCCTTTTTTGTTTGTGGAACGAACATAGTAGAAATACACTCTCAATGCATAAAAAATACTTATTGAACATAATTTTAAATGTATTCATAAAGCTTTGCCGAAATACATTTTTAGTACACTACAGGCGCTGCTTCAGTTGCTGAATAGTAAGATTCACGTAAAGCATATCTGAAGTGCCGGGTAAAATACATCTCAAATGAATAAACGTACTGAGATTTTCTCCTCGATGTTTACGTATAATAAAATAAACTGAGGGTGATACTTTCACTTAATGCGCTGTCTAAAGCAGACATAACTCTGCGTATTAAGAGAGAAACTCGGCGTCCAACTATGTAAGCGGCGGTGTTCCTACGGCATTCGTCAAAGCAAAAACATAGAGTTCAACGAGTATATATATGTACGAAAACACTTGCACTTTGCCAGCGTTGTTATTACGGTATCGCTGTGGAGGCTTTGAAAATTTTCTTTTTCTGAAAAATATTGGCCTTAGATGGACAACCTTGGCTATGCTTGCTCACTACCCCCTCCTCTGTGCCCGGCACCTGCAGCGCGATTGGAGCGGCGCACCCCTCCACGTTTTGTCTGCCTTCGCTACGTTTCTTTTGCCTGTCCTGTAGTGTTATAAGTTTTCGGACTCCCCAACGCGCGGTCGTAGGGTGGACGCAGTCTCTGCTTGGGTGGCGCGTTGCAGCGGCGTTGGCCGTCTAGCCAAGGTAAGCGCGATATACCGGCTATTTGCGCGTACGGTGTCGCACTACAATTGATGGACGTATGTTTGCCTTGCAATCGAAGAGTGCTAATGCCCTTTATGTAATCCGCACGTGGTTATTAGGCTTACCTCCACCTGCGAGCAAGATTTCCTACCGCAACTACGCCGGTCAAGGGAATGTACTCACAAATCAACGACAGCAAGAAGTCGTAAAAAATTCATTTTAGTGCTTTCCTTTTTCGCCTAGTTTTTAGCTCGGGCCCTGCTGATTGGACGGGGGACTATTGCTACGCGTTTCCTTGTAGATAGAGTTATTCCGTTCTGAACTTATTGAGGACTAACACTTGCATAAACACATAAAAGCCAGGAACGTTTTTTAGCACAGCCTGTTCACACAAAGTCCGCCGTCCATGTTTACGCGCTTGAGAAATTTGTGAGGTGTATCCAGAGACGCAGCTCTCTTTTGTTTTCTGTTCGCAGCAGCCGCTCACAGCTGCGCATGTTCACAGCAGCCGCGGAACGGGGAAGGAACCCAGTTTGTGGCATACATGCATCCGACTAATGCGCACGGCCGGGCCATACGGCGAGAATCCGAGCAGCCTTCGCGATTTTTGTCGGTCGCATGTCGCCATTCTGTCAACTAAAGCCATGAAAGAGTTTATGCCGTCTGTTTCCAAGTTACCAAAAGTGTTAAAAGCGACCCACGTAATCCTCGGTGCAAGTGGCAGTAGCGAAAGTGCTTCATGCCCATGGACTACAAATGATTTGTCCATCTAAGACAAACTGTATGAGAGTAGCCGCTAAGTTACAATCAGTTTTTGTTCCTACCGCCACCCAGAACCAAGAACCAGCAAAAGAAGGAAGGAGAAGGAAGGCGGGAGGGGAGGGGGCCTTCGAGGGAGGCAACAAGTTCCCCGTACGAGACCCCTCGGATCCCAGAACGGGTCCCCCGGCGGGTTCGTCTCTTTTTGTTGCTTGGATTGCTCCCCCAAAACTTCGCGAAACTTCAGGACGTTGGACCATTCCTCTTTTGTGTTTCGTAGCAACTTTTTCCCTCCTTGATGTATTCATTTCGTAGCGCATTCACGAACACGTGTGCGCGTTCCGAGAGGCCCTTCGGCCGCTCGTGGGCGAGTGATGCACACGCGGAACCCGACGCGCTACCGCTAGATCACGCCACCGGAGAATTTCAAAAATGTGCCCAAAGGCACCGAAAACAGCGTGGGCTGCTTGGCGGTTGTGTGTGTTTAGAAGCCAAAATTGCCCATTTGCGTCTAAAGGGTGTACTTAAAGGTGTTGTGCCACCAAATTTTAAGTCTGTAAAAAGCCTGTTGTAGGCTTTCTCTGTATGCAATGACCCTGAACACGAAGTTCCGGGTACATCAAGCACTTAATATATATTTGAATTCGCTTCTAAAAAGTACCTAAAAGCTCTTCTGAAAATGGGGACCCATCGCTAGCGCCACTAACCATGACGTCAGTGAATTGCCAGCATAAGAAAGTTTGTGACGTCACACCACGTTAGCGACTCGAGCGACGTCAACGTGAACTCCAGTTACCACAGTTTGTTTGGTCGCTTGGTCGTATCAGACATATCCCGAGTGCACTTCCTTTCCTTTTCACCCGAATCACCTATAGTAGTAGTAGTAGTAGCCGTATCAGACACACTAGGCCGACACGACGGCCACGACAACGCGACGGCGACGCCGACGAGGCGCCAAACCATCGCCCAACTGCCGAATTGCCAGACCGCGTTGTCACACTACGCCGACGGTGACACAAACACGTCGGCCGATGGAAAGACGCCGTAGTTTGACTGACTCGCCGACCGAAGACGCCAACAAAACCGGTCGCCCGACTGGTCGCGCAACGCGTCGCCGGGAATCGACCGAGAAGCGAAAACTGCGCCCCGACAACATTCGTGCCGCAATGAATGCGGCTGTATATCGTTAGTTTCTGTAGTGTAATAAACTCAGTAAAGTCTATAAAGCTCATACAACTCAAAACTAGCGCTAATGCGATCCGTATTTGGCGTTCGACGCTTCGGCCGTGCTCTTTGGCAACGCCGCTACCGCGGAGCTGCAAACTGCATATGCGGGTGCGATCGGCTCTCCTGTAGTATATATAAGGTCGGTTTTGTGCAGAAGAAGAGTTACGTAGGGTAATGCGGGTAATAAGAGATCAATATCGGCCAGGGTTTTTCACGTAAAACGTAAAACCAAAGTAGGGCAAGCACTATTTCTACAGTGCAAAATCGCAGTGGCAGCCCGGCACACTTATTTTTTCGAGCACTTTCGCGAAGGAGCAGAGTTGATGGGGACAAGCTATTGCAGGGGCTTCGCGGAACCTTGATGCGCAAGCGCTATTAAAAAAATTCCAGTTTACCAGCCAGGAATTCTGTAAACTATCTAGTAAACACCGACGTAAGACTCGAAGGATGGGTCTCCATCTATTACACCGGTTATTTCGCGGCGGAGTACAGTTTGTCTGGTGGTGCAGGACGTACCACACTTTGGCTAACAAAAAAAGGTTGCAGATAGTGGCATGGTCAAACATAGAAAAATTGCGCCCTTGCCAGTTTCTGGTTTTGTCTCTCAACTTTTCAGTCTCGTCAACTTCCAGTAGGTCTCGGCTATCCCTATATTGCTCCAGAGGCACCCCTTGATATTTTGTTGATGCCGTGGTCCATTGTATGCATTCAAAAACGGCAGGGGTTGAGCACCAGTTTTCGTGCCAAAATCCCGAACATTTATCCCAGTAATTGCAGCCCCACGATTTTTCACAAAAGGACTTAACCACCTTAACTGCTTCGCTTAAGCTCTTTTGATCGCGACAGAAAACCGCTATATCATCTGCGTATGCGAGCAGTTTTACTTCAGTGTTCTGTAATGCAAACCCCCGTATTCGTTCATGCTTGATTATTTTTAAACAGAAAGGCTCGAGATACAGCGCTAAGAGAAGAGGCGATAACGGACAACCTTGCCTGACCGAACAACCAACATTTTTACTTTCACTTAAATTTTTGTTAACGATTATGCTCGCCTTGCAACTGGCATACGCCATCTTTATACCATCCAAGAGAACAGACCCAACATTCGTGTATTCTAAGAATCTGAAAAGTATGTCATGGGACACCCGGTCAAAAGCCTTCTCAAGGTCGAGTTGCCCCATCGCCACACTAGCTGAGAAGGCATCACAGCACTCTGACACACTTCTGGCGATGTGCACATTGGTACTTATTGTGCGATGCTTAATGCCGCAAGTTTGATGCGGTCCTACCAAAAACTGAATTACGTTTTGCAACCGTCTAACTAAGACTTTCATGTAAATTTTGTAGTCAACGTTGGCTAGATTAATTGGCCTATACGCCTTTACGGACAGCAGTTTTACTGCATCTTCACACTTCGGTATCAAGATAATATGTGTTTCCTTAAAAGACTGGGGGAGAACATGTAGTTTGTAAGCCTCTACCAATACTTCATATAAAGATACCGCTAGCTCCCTTTTGAAAGCCTTGTAAAATTCCGCACTTAACCCGTCTGGCCCGGGTGACTTACAGATGTTCAGATCATCTATTGCATTTTCTAATTCCCACACACTAATTGGTGCTTCCATTATTTCACAAATCTCTGGTTCTAATTTGGGCATGAGCGATAAAACTTCATCAGCAAAGCCATCGTTCATTGGAATGTGTCTGTCTAACAGCTCAGTGTAATACTCGACGAACGACCGCTCAATCGTTTCTTTATGGGCCGTAACACCATTTTTGTACCGTATTTCCCTGATTTCGTTTTTCTGCGCGTAACGTTTTTCATCAGACAACGCACGCTCTGTAGGCATTTCACCGAACCACATCTTATCTGCTCGTGCTCGCACGATAGCTCCCCTATAACGCTCAGTATCGATTACTTCTAGTTTATTTTTTGTGTCTCTTATTTCTTGGTTAACCTCGCCGGCGTTTGCGCTTTCTTCCAACAATAGAGTCCTTAACTGTTGGCGAAGTTCTTTTTCCTTCTCTCTTTTCTGTTAATTGATAATTGTGCTTCTTTCAACTGCACCTATTTAACTTGTACTTTAAAAAGGTCCCACTTGACTCCCCAGCTCGTCTGTGCATCACTGTGCATATTAGTAAACAGTTCACTGACCCTAGCTGTAAAAGGTTCATCTTGAAGTACCCGGCTATTTAATTTGCACAACTTCCCATTCGATTTCGTGGTTTTCTGTTTGTTTCCCAGACAGAACGCCACAAGGCAATGATCGCTGTAGGACAAGGCCTCGACCTTATAACTGTCACACAGTGGCACAAGTTCACTTGAGATGTACACTCTATCCAGCCTTGCATGACTGGCACCTTGAAAATGTGTAAACCAAATTGTATCTCTAGTCGTACAGAGAGCTACACCATCCAAACAATATTTTGAAGTTATGTCCATTAAGCATTCGGCGCTTTTATCTCTAACCCGCTCGTGGTCGGCTCTGTCCTCTGTCATGCACACACAGTTGAAATCCCCAAGCAAGATAACAACACTTTCGCACTCAAGGTGCTTACTAATGGTTTGGAAAAAAGTCTCCCGCTCACCCTGTCCTGTTCGGTGCATAATACATATAACTCTCCATTCTATATCGCAAATGAAAAGTCACAAATACACATAGCCGCCGCTCGAATCAGCTACAACGGTCTGTTCAACAATCCCTAGTGATCGCCTGATAAAAAGGGCACACTGCGCCGACGTTCCCACGGCGTGCTCTGAAATGTTGCAACATGCGGTCCGTCATTTCCTGGCTTTCAACTTTAGTTTATTGCACCGCAATTATATCCAGTTCTTGGTCTGCGAACAGCCTACTAAGCTGGCATTGCTTCCTTCTCACTGCCAGGCCTCGCACATTAACCGTTGCAACGTTAATTGCAGCTTCTAAAAGTACAGTCATTTGGAAAATCTATACCGCATGCCGCTCACCTCGGACATATGACAAATTCTCGGGTGTACGTCCGCTAGCGTAGGTCAATGCGGCATGAGGCGTTCGCCCCGTTCTTGGGCACACATAAATCTTGTCAAAGCAAGTGTTGTGTATGTCACCTTCTAATGTAAAAAAAATTCACAGAGTATTTGCGGTCTTTATTGGGTCTTCCAGCTGGAAAAGAACCAGTCGCTCTAACATTTTTCGCCCAGTCAAAAAGGGGGGTCTTGGTCTTTGTCATTTATTTTTACGACAAGTTGTGGCAAGGTTTTGTTTTGTGCGGGATCAAAAAGACGCCTTCTTGCGCACTGTAATTTAGGTGCGGTCGAAAAATGTTCTGCCTAACTTTGTTGTGTCTTCAAGTGATATTGTTTGCAGGAGGGTGAAAAGATATTTGCGAGAAGTGGCTCTGTCAGTTGAATTTTTGAAGGTATGGTTTTCTTTCGACTACCTGTGTAGTGTTTCCAGGAAGCACCTGTACAAACATTTAGTGGATGTTTGTTTACCTGTGCAACTGTATAGGTCGTTATACGGTGCGGGCACAGGGCGTGATGTTTTAGGGTGGTCAAAAGTATGCCTGTGAAGCCTGCAATGAAGTCCTTTTTTTAAACTACAGAGTGAAACCCTTCCCGTAGATACTTGGTTAGCAGAAAGAGGTATTTTTGTGCCGTTGACAACCGACTGCAGGCTGCGCAAAAAGCCGGAAACTATTAATCAAGTCTTCATCTACTGTTGGGACCCAGTGTTCCACTGGGATGTCCTCCAACGTACGTTAAAGAAAGACTTACCCATAACGCCTGGTGGAATTCCGTTCCTCCATGAAAA
The DNA here is from genome assembly GCA_013339765.2 of Haemaphysalis longicornis. Lineage (NCBI taxonomy): Eukaryota > Metazoa > Arthropoda > Arachnida > Ixodida > Ixodidae > Haemaphysalis > Haemaphysalis longicornis. The sequence goes on along the minus strand of CM023451.1, from coordinate 206,359,762 downwards.
AAATGAGGGCGGTGTGCCATACGAGTTGATCATGCTCCTCGGTCTTCATAGTATATGGAGGACGAGAATGGCGGTGAAGAATGCGGATATAAATGTCCGGCCTATCACAGAAAATTTCATTGAAAGTGTAGAGTATATACGGGAAGTTTTTCGTGCTGAGGATGATCCCCCTGAGTAGTTGCCTGTGCTTGACGCTTTAGTGTGCCTTAGAAAGTTTTATAGCCACGTAGTCAGCCAAGTAGGGTTGACGGATCATTACATGACATGATGTGTGATGTGCTGTAGAAATGTCAAAACAGGCAATAAAAAAAAAGTCTGGTGGTGCAGTGGTCTAGCGCGTCGCGCCCGTTCGGTCAACGTTGCGGGTTCAATTCGCGGCGGTGGAAGATTTTCTTTTTGCGGTTTTTTAAGGGGCATGGTTTGCATATCCAATTGCATTTGCATGACTTGCGCATCCATGCTTTTCATTTGTCTGCATCCGAGGATGCAGACAAAGAGTCCGTGACAGAGCTGTCGCGGCTTGACATGACGACTCGGCGTGTTTACTTCCGTGGTGACGTGTGCGGGAGCAGACGCCGCAGTAAAGTCGCAGCGTACCGCAGCGCCGCATGGTAGACACACGTGGCAGAGCGTCCTCGCAACACTGTGACGTCACTGCTTGAATCGGCGCCCAGAAACCAAAACCGAACCCGGTTCAAATGAATCGTGCGATAATACATTTTTTACTCAGAATATGTGCATGTGAGCATGTATCATGCTTTCTGAAGAAATATAAAACGTTTGCAACAAAGAATGCACAAGCAACAAATTTGGTGGCACAACACCTTTGAACGAGTTTCTTTTAGGTGTCACAAGTATTTATGAAACAACTACTTTTTACTTGATGGTCCCTGACGCTAACAGGTGTTAATCTTTCTTTTTGTATGTTAAAGACGCGAGCATTTACAATTATTTTCCGCGTTGCTCCCTAATTAAATGATGACGTTGTCTGTGTACATGAAAAAGTATAAAGTTACCCTGCCGGTGATGTGCGGCGGAGAGCAAAAAAATTACATGAGTGTGCAAGCACAAATACACGTTTTCAGGCGTTGCTTGCTTTAATCGCTTCGGTTAGGTGCCTACAATATAAGAGCTTGTTATTTTAAGGACGGCGTGAAATTTTGTCTTGTTTTTCGAAATAACCTTGCTTTGCCGTTCCTTTAAAAGCATTGTTGAGTGCACACGCCAATCTAATGACTTTTATGTAAGCTTTCTACTGCAATCCTGCCCAAGCATTTTTAAATTGTTTCTCTGGGCACTATTTTTTTAGTACGTAATCTCCGAAGAAGGTGACGCCGAAATATGAAACACATACCAATATTTGTAGTTAATAAGATTACTGCTTATCTTATTTTATTAGCGCCCTGTGAGTTCACAGACCAGTTTTGTCCAAGTTAGCTGAAAAACTAGAATTGCGACCATTTCAAGTTAACTCAAGCGCCTAAGAAAGAGAAGTCGCATAACTCTAAGAACTCTGTTGCATGTTTGGTAACGTTGTTATCTTAGCTGTGTCTTTTTTATCCGTAATTTTCGCTAATTTGTATCCCTAGACAATGTCCAAACATAAGCCCCCGCCCCCCCCCCACCCACCATTCTTTATTAAAAATGGCATTGAAGATCCGATGCCGCATGACAATATAAACTATGCTTACATTACATAAATTGTCTTACGTCCTTCAAAGGGGCATTGTTTTCACGGCGGGTTTTTTTTTTTTTTTTAATGTGAACTAAAAAATCCTCGCTCGCGAGGGACGTTGGCACGGCTAGAGAAAAGGCCTGATTGATTTGACATTTTGCCTCTAAAAAACTGTTTCACTACTATTTTTCCATTTTCTTTTCACTGCAGGTGCTGGTGAAATTTCCCGCGTGGAGATGCCGAAGTAAGAGGATTCTAATGCACAACGCTTCATCTGCACTGGCTACCGAGGTGGCTGAAAGGCATTCATTCTTGCTGCTTAGTAATGGCAAAATTGGCCACTCGACTCAGGTTTAGAATAAACAACTTTCAAACTTCCAATTTGTGCGCATACATGCTGTTCTTTTCAGTCAATAACTGGCCCGCATTCCGAGCATGGCCGGTTTACATTTTCACAATGGAGCATATTTTTAGCCTAGTGCCAATAAACTTTTTGAAACCACAATATGATATTTTCTAGTTGAACGTTAACAATGCTTCCTAAGACACATTGCCATGGCATCTCTCAATGTATTTAGGTTTTATTTTGTATACACTAGTAACACGTTTTCAGCATATTTGAAGCAGTATTTTATGTGCATTTAAAATGCATTACTAATACATTTTGCACGTATTTAAAATTACATTTTCTGAGCATTTTATTGCATTTAAAATGCATTAAATATATATTTTTGATGCACTGCTTATGTATTTTTGAAGTACATTTTAAATACGTTGTAAATGCATTGGAAATGCATTTGGAATGTGGAGAAAATAACGCAGAATAAATACGAAGTTAATATATGTATTAAATGCATTAAAAATACATTAAAAATACTGCATCTTTTCGCTAAGGGAACAAATAATGGTAACACCGCCGAAATGGCCTGTCAAATCAGCGACATGGAGGTGCGGGTTGACAACGCCGAAACTCATTCCAAAAGAAATAACCTAATCTTTTACTGCCTCCCTGACCCTAACCCGTCCGAAAAATTGGCAGATTCCGAAGAAATAATTATAAACACTATAGCGACCATCTAAACATAACTGGACCTTAAACTATTCGAATGTGCTCACCACCTTGGTCGGCACCGGCATGATCATCAGCGGCCTATAATAGCCAAATTCACTTTCTTTAAAACCAAACAGGAAGTTCTCCCGAATATACGAAAACTAAAAGGCACAAACTACAGTATCGGGAAAGATTTTTTAGATTTCGTTCGAAAAGCCCGACAACATCTTGTCAAATTTGCCTGAACCAAAGCTGAACTCTTCTCTCTCCGGTACAAGACTTTGTTTCTTGGTAAAAAAAGACACGTTTTCAACGAAACATCCCAAACTGCGAACAAAATTTCATAGCAATCGCCCCATCGTTCAAAAAAAATTGTTAATGTTAAAACACCTCAAACTAGCCTTTCCTTCTCTGTAATCTTCACTAATATACGTAGCTTCCTTTCAAAATGCGACGCAGTATCAAATCTTGTATCGACATGGGACCGCAACATACTGCTGCGGAAAGAAACGTGGTTGAGGGATTATGTCACAGATAGTGAGGTACTAGCTGAATTGCCAGATTTTGTTGTGTTCCGCAAAGACAGGAAACAAGCTAGTGGCGGGGGCGTACCTAATACTTTCCATGAGCAGTTATCCTGTTCACTGATAAATACCCACTGCAAGCTCGAAATTCTATGGTTAGTCTGCCGCAATGTACCGGAGACAGTTCTCCTAGGTGTGTGCTATCAGCCACCGGACAATAACCCAGATTTCGCACAAAATCTAAGGGATAGACTCAACCACCTAACTACTATATAGGCTACCTCGCATATCCTATTTCTTGTAGACTTTTATTTTCCCGACATTAATTAGAATTACGCCAACCAATTAATAACAGGCCACTTCAGAACCAAGAATTCATTACGTCTGCCTAAATCCTAACTTGACACAGCTAATAACAGAATCTACGCGTATTTCTGGTGAAACTACTAATATTCTAGACACAATACTGACAACAAAACCTGAAAGCTTATCACATCTTACACACCTTCCTTAGGTTAGCGACCACAAAGTTATTTATGCTGTTTTTGAATTCGTCCTGGAACTACGAAAATCACGCAGTAAATCTCTACGGCTATATGACAAGGGGGGTTACAATTCAATAGTCACTGAACTTGTAGCTTTCTTACCTTATTTTGAAACAACCTTGAGTGAACGATCACTGAAGGATAACTGTTTTTTTCGAAGATAAAATTAGGAAGATAGCAAACAAATTTCTTCCGAGTACTAACTCCCATTCTAATCACCAAAAACCATAAGTTTTCAAACTTTTAAAGCGGATTGATAATGAAAAAACGCCTTTTTCGTGAAGCTAAACGCACAGCAACCGCCAGCGCATGGGGTAGGTATAAAGAAGCCAAAAGCTCTTTAATAACGCCATTCGAACCTCAAAAAGAACATTTTTTCATACTGAACTTTCGAACATTTTAGTAAATACCGCTGGGAGTTTTTGGGAGGTGATTAACCCTAACAAAAGGCAAGGTAATATTTCGAACAATCCTTCGGGCGGGGAAGTTACCCATTCTGAAGGCGCAAAATTATTCAACGCAGCAGTCGCTTCCATGTTCACAAATGAAACTACCAGTCCCCCTCCGATTTTTCTGTCTAGCATCGTCTCTGTAATGCCCAGTATTGATTTCATCGCTGCCGGAATAATATCGTTATTCGACAAAATAAAACTCTCTCCTTTTAGCGGTATCAGACAATATTAACTCAAAATTTCTGAGAAATACCAAACACTTATCAGTACATATTTGTCACTGTTGTTCTCTCAACCGTTATCCACAGATAACCTACCAATTAATTGCAAAATAGGAAAGGCCATCCCAGTCTTCGAATCAAGTGATAGATCATGTCCGATCAATTATCTCCCCATTTCCTAAACAAGCGTGCGTTGCAAGCTCATCGAACACACCATTTACAACAAAATCATGCACTTCTTGGACTTCAATACGCTTTTTCTTCACGCACAGCACAGATTTAAAAAAAGTTCGTGTGAAACCCAGCTGCCCTTTTTGTTCGTGACCAGCACACTAACCTGGACAATAATATACAGACTGACGCCATCTTTTTTTACTTTGCAAACGCATTGGACAAACTACCCGACAACCGCCTGATGTTAAAACTTTCGAAATTAAACTTAGATCCCAAAAGTTTACCTTGGATTCGAGAATGTTTGACTAATCATTCCCAATTTGTTACTGTTAGTGGACATAACTCTTACCCTTTGGCAGTAACATCAGGCATTCCGTAAGGATCTGTTCTCAGCCCCTTATTATTCCCAATATACATTACGATATACCTTTCTATGTATCGAGCAATATTCGTATGTTTGCAGACGATTGCGTAATATACCGTGCTGTTACTAAGCCATCAGCTGCATTGCAAGATGAGGTTACCATGTGCTTAACTGTTGCAATCGTTGGCTAATCACACTAAACCCTCATAAATGCAAGTCCCTCTCTTTTCACCGTCACCGCTGCTCCCTCACCTGTTCTCATCAAATCGTAACGTTGTATTGGAAAATGTCATCAATAATAAGTACTTAGATCTCTTTGAGCAACGATGTATCATGGCGGGCACATATTACCAATATCATAACATCAGCTAACAGATCGTTTAGTTTCTTAAAACGATACCTGCGTCATGCACCCCCTCATGCAAAACTGCTAGCCTACAAATCTTTATTTCGCACCCAACTTCAATACGCATCGCTTATCTGGAATCCTCATCAAGCATACTTAACCGACGCCCTAGAATCAGTTCAGAATCGAGCAGCTAGGTTAAATTATTTCTCATATTCGTACAACGTGAGTGTGTCATCTCTTAAACAAGAATCCGATCTTTTAAACCTTAACATTCGTCACCGATTTGCCAGCCTCATTTTGTTCCACAAGCTCTATCACAACCCATTCGGTCCCCCGCCCTATATATTGCCTCCTACCCGCATATCTCACCGCATGACTCATTCTTTTCATGTCGTTCGGCCACGTGCCCGTACCATGACATTTGCTGCCTCCTTCTTCATTCGCGCAGCCTCCGACTGGAATGGGTTTTCCGCATGATCTTGCCACCATAATGTGCCACTCAACATTCCAACAAAATGTCACTCTCTTTTTTTTTTAATTTGAATATTCATTTGTTCCTTTTTGTACCCCTGATTCTCGCTTTGTCTTTTTTCTGTTTTTTTTCGGCAAGGTGTTACGCCAGTTATTATTTATACCGATTCTGCACATGTACTCTTTTCCTTTCTGTAGTGATTACCTCTGTTCATACTGATACCCATACTGCATATGTATTGCATTTCTTGTGCGTGTTCCCCACCCCTATGTAATGCCCCCTCAAGGGGTATTTGAGGTAATAAAGGGATGTGATGTGATCCGCTCCCGCAGTTTTTTGGGACAATGGCTTGTTTAAACGCTCTGCGCATTAAAGCTTGTAATGATGGTACAAGTAGTCATTTGATTTGATGAAATAAGGGTTCTGTTCTTTTCTGGAGGAGAAATTCTTTCGCAACTTGCGGTAACAACGTAGGCGAGTTGGGTTTTCTGGTTGTTTCTTGGCTCTCGTTTTTTGATGACGGCGGAGTTGATTTCGGATAGCTTTAACGGTAAAATGTCTTCGGACTTTACTTGGGGCAGAAGACGCTAACACATCTGAATGTATCTCTGTGGCTTTCGTGGCAAGGGATGCTCTTGCGATATTGTTGCCTTTCAGCTGCCAGTAGAATTCTCACATGTGATGTTCCCCCACACAAAGAATGTTCCCGAGTGGGAGGTCATACATGGGCTGTTTTTTTCTGGCAGCGGTAACGTCGCCAAGAAAACACGGGATTTCGACATAGATGTTGACCTCTGGTTGCTCCCCGTTTCATCAAGGAGCAGTACCAGGGTGATTTTCCCCGTTAAATGTGGTTTACCAACCGGGCCACATCGAACAACGACGGTATTGCTGTCCGTGTCTCTAAGAACAGTGGCAGGCTTTTCGAGTAGTTGGCCTTAAAATCCACACGTGATTTCACAAGGACAGCGGATGGTTGCGTGCTAATACCACGAGTGTACTCGAGACTAGAACCTCCGTGTTAGTCCCCGTGGAGTTTCGTGCATTGCTGTGGCACTACTAGAGGCATAGTCATTGCACAAGCAGCAACCTGCTCTTCGCCATTCGGACGGTTTACGCAGTTTTTGGTTTCGTGCACGAGGTCAGCACAAGTATTGACTCTTGCTGTACCCTTAAAGATGTTACGATAATCTTGGGTTCGGTGTCCTGGGCGATTGAACAGAAACCGTTTCGGTGGCACTTTCGTCTCTGAGTTTGCCGTGGTTTTTGTAGTATCACGGACGTCTTCGAAAATCTTGCCAAGGTTCGAGAGATTTCGTGCCTCTATAAAAGGATCTGTAGCCTCGGCCACGTTTCTCAGCGTTTTGCACTCTAGCTCTTTAAGAAAGATGATGAGCTTAGGCTGGCAGCAGCGGAGGAATTATTCTAGCCGTGAAGAGCCTCGAAGGTTTTTTGCACGTTCATATCTATCCAATGGTCAAAATAACCAGTACATCGTACTGCTAGTTTCTCGCCGGTTTCGCCATCCCCAGCTCTCGGTACTATTAGATGGTGAACACGAAACGTTGAAGCAATGCCCGTTTTACTTCAGTGTTTGGGACATTTCGGCGGTCATGCGGCCAATGATTGTAAGTAGCTCCCAACAAAAGACCTGCTTGCAGCTATGGCCTATTTGTCTTGCGGCCATTGCTGTCTGGTTGCTATGCGTTCAAGCCACTGCAAGAACTTGGGCAAGTCTTCGCGCTTCTCATCAAAAAAGAAAGCAATTTCTGCCGATTATCGGAAGCGGAGTAGCAACAGCATAGTATGTGGAAGTGACATTGGGCTTGCTGGCACTACCCTCTTAGAGTCGTATCTTTAACATTAGAAGCTCCTTCCCCCATTTCTTCAGCATATTTGTCGGTTTGCGCAGCTTTTTTAGCTCGTTCTGCACTTTTCTTTTCTCTTTCAGCGGTTTATCAGCTGGCTTACCTCTCGCCCGCTCTAGCGGTGGGTTGCTCAGCACGCTCGCTGTCGATCCGCGCCCTAAGCTCTTGTCCCGAGAGTGCCAGCTGAGTCCCGATTGGCAATATTTTATGAGATCCATGCTGTTGCAGCTAACGTTACATGCTCACACGTGGCTCACTTGACGGCTTTCAGCGGATGTTACAAAATCCTTGCAGGGTCGCCACTTGTTTAGTGATTAGCGTGATAATCACTAGTCAGTGACGGCGTGTGCACGGGTAAGGCTACTTTATGCATGGCGCAAGAAAAAGAAGAGGATCGAAAGTGGTATGAAGAAACAACCCATGAAAAAAGATGTAAGCGTTACAAAAGAGAACAAGCTAACACGAAAACGTTCGCGATAGAGAGAAAAACGTCCTACCGGGATTTGTCGCAGTCCAGGGTGTGGATGTCATGACGCGTCCGGGGCAACGGAACCATCACGGCGCGGCTGGCTCAATGACTGGCTCTACGCCACGTAGAATTCCCTTAGATGCCATCAGGCAGGCATCGTTGACCCTGCAAATGTTTGGACGGCTCGATGGCAATGCAGCGGGTGCGAGCCGATTCTTCCAAATCCAGGTGAAAACGGACGTGCGATCTTTCACCCAGCATGTTTATACCTCCAAGCCCGGGACAGCCCAGGGGTTGTCGTCATCACCGGAGAACGACTCTAGGGAACATCAGTGGTTGCAATCGAGGGTTTCACCGGGGAACGATCACAGCGTCGCGCTCTCAAGCCCGGCGCGTAACAGGGGTATGCTGATTGTGGGCCCGTTTCTATTCTCTGCACGCTCTGGCCGCAGCTTCCAGCTCGGTGGTCTCTTCGTCGTTCACCGGCACCTCATCACAATGAGAAGGTAGCACTATTGGAGGCAGCCGGGTGACTTATTGCGCCATTTGCGCCGGGTGAACAATTGCATCATTTGCATCATGGGTGTATTGGATGAGGCGGCTGACCGACCAACTGAGTCTCCATAAAATTCTCGGTACGTCAAAGTCCCCAGTGACCAGCAAATTGTGATCACTGTGAAATAGTACAGTAGTTTGGATTGTGTTAAGAATATTTAAAACTCAGTGGCATGTGTCTCGGGGGAAATGTTTGTACCCACTAAGAGGCCTTCACCCGCATCAAAAATCTCTTCTAAACGAATACACTCATTTCCTTATTTAAGGTGGAGTAACTTGATGGAGTAATGTAGTGCAACGAGCGCACTAGCGCCCCATTGTTTACCACGCAGAAAACCTCGGTCAGGCCCCAAAACTTAGTAATAAGGGGAAACATGGTATCGGAACTTTTGTCGGGGCAAAGCCAAGTTTCGGTGAGAATATTCAGAGGCTAGAAAAAAAAAGGACATCGGAGAAAAGTTCCGCTGACTTACTGCAAAGTCCAAGGACGTTCTGGTAAAAGCAGTCAAAGTTTCTTATTGCTTGCCGTCACATCCAGTCCCTGCTGTTCAGCATGAATCATTTTCGCATGCAAATCTCGGCAAGGCGTGAAGAGGCAGTGACCAGGCCAGAGCGCAAGGTCTTTTTGCTGCTCAAAACACGCGTCATCCACGTTGACGTGGAGAGAGGCACCAGAGTCAAGCCTCGTCTTCCAACGTTTGCAGTGAATAGAGGTGGCCCCCACGCCGGACAGGTGCACGAAAACGTTAGCTGAAGTGGTACACAAAACCAATTTTGTGACAAACACGGCTTTTGGGAGCCTGCGCAAGCTGACAGCAACTAGTCCGAAATGCCCAATGCCAGATGACGCCGTATGGAGCTCTTGAGAGCTGGGTGCTCTGGTGTTACACCCAGAGGAAGATGGTGCAGGCGATGGGATACCGAATGAACCACCTTCGAGCTGACATCGTCTGTGATACGTTATGCTATGCAGAAGACGAAGCGCTCTGAGTCAGCGGAGAGGGGTGGGGTATTGTTTCGGTCGAACAACAACGACTGGATAGGGAGAAAGCTTTAGCTCTCTTTCTATGACGGCACACGATAGAGTGGGCTGGCAAAACTTCGGAGCGCTGTTTAAGAGCGAGCTTGCGTGTACTTTAAAAGAAATTTGACATGATTAAAATGCTAATAGCAGAGTATTTATTTGGTGATCGGGAGCTCCGAAGCGGGGAATTCATTTATTTCACTTTAACATTATCGCCATCACGAAACACTTTTAGGAACGGTTCGTATACTTCTGTACTGATCATCATAATTGTTCGTTCTTGGACCGGTGTTCCGAGACGGCTGTGTCGTAAATTGAACGCCCTAATTCATCAAGTACCCAAGATCCTTAAAAGTGGTGGAGGTTCCCCTCGATCCCATTCTCAACGCCTTCCAAGTACAGCATTGGAGCTCCATTCAGGTAGGCGATTGCCTTTAGCAGCGCTGGAACGTGAGGCCGGAAGCTGCCCCGCTGATAACTCTCTTGCTGCGCATCTGGCATTTGCTATCACACGCCTCCAGAAGCAACCTCCGCATTTCGCCGGGCTCCACGATGAACGTGTTGATGACTGGCTGGATCAGTATACTCGAGTCAGGGCTTTTAACCATTGGGATGACGTGTCGAAGCTACAGAATATTGGGTTTTCCTTGGACAAGGTGGCACACACATGGTGTTTTCACAATGACCACCGGATCGCCGACTGTGCCACCTTTTGTAAGGAGCTGTGCCAGATTTCAGTAAACTAACCGCTCGGTCCGATATGTCGAAAAAGAAGCTGGCCACTGGCGTTCAGCGCTCTGACGAGTGGTATGCGTCAAACATATCGGATATTCTCACTTTCTCGCTCTTTGTTGGCGCATAGATGCAAGCATACCGGAGGCTGATAAGAATCGCCATACCCTGAAGGGCATAGCTCGTTTTGTGTTCAACGCACTTGCAGTTCAAAATCCTTCCACCATCAGTGATGTCCGGGTACCAGGTCATCACCTGGATGATCTGCAGTCCATACGTCTGCAACCGGATGGTCTGGTTATGCTACCCCATGGGGACATGGACCTACATGACATCACACGCCAAATCATCCGCGAAGAGCTTCAGTTTAACGACCCGCCGTCACCTGTACGCGAACCCTTTCGCATGGAAGCTCTTCAGTTACGGGACCTTGTGAAGGAGGAGCGGGCATCTATGACGGGTTTGATTCCGACGCCACCCCCGTTGCTAAACCTTCCACTTCGTACTACTCGCCGACCCAATCGCGACCGCCCCTGTCACAGGATGCCCCGTTCGCACCCGGTCATTTAACAAAGACCTCTGCATCGACCGTTCTACGGGGGTAGTACACAAACATGTGATCTTCTTGCCACGCTTCCCCGAGCGACCGACCCATTTACTATTACTGCGGGATCCCGGGACGCATAGCGCGTTTGTGCCGACGCCATATGCGAGATGAACAACGAGGGTGTGCACCGTTTGAACGAGATTTTGGCTATCCTTATGGTTCACAACGTCGTGTCTATGATTCAACCCCGCGAAGGTCATCGCCAGTCTCCGCCACGCTTGCCTCGCATCAGACCAATCTACCGTCAAGCCAGTGATCACCGTAACCGTATCGACGGTCCGTGTCTCCTGTTCGCCCGGCATCCCACATTCCCGAAAACCGGAATCTAGCGGAAATCTGGCGCCCGCAGTTTTCAGAGGTGAAAACGCGTCGCCCGGAAAATGTACAATGCTCAACACCCACCAAACGTTTTCTCTGTTCTCGTGGAAGGGATTTTTGTTAATTCTCTTGTGGATACTGGTGCAAGCGTTTTGGTTATTTATGCAGATTTGTTTTCATGTCTCCATAAGGTTAAAACTCCTTACACTGGTCCTTCACTGCGGGGGCTAACGGAGTCGTACTGCAGCCCTTAAGTCAATGTACAGTTGGAGTATTCAAAGATGGAAGCCGTCATCACGTTCCCTGTGCAGTGCTTACTCCCTGTGGACACCACTTGATTCTGCAGTGGGACTCGCTTTCCTCGGCATCCCCTGTTTTTCCTGCAATTTACCCGCTGTTGAATTCACGGCTACCTATTTCTCCAGCTCGTCCAGACATGTGAGCAGCATGCAGAAGAAGTCGATTTTTGTATCGTAGTCAACGGAAATGTTGACAACGGAACGTTGTTAATGAGATCAGTTCCAACGACGGATGGGTTGTTGGAACTTGTCTCGCAGCCTTTTTCCCATCGACGGAATTTTTGCATTTAGAATTTTCCACCACTTCAGGACGATTTCAATGAAAAGAGAAGTGGTGCTAAAAGTGAAGAGGTTGTGCTTCGTTCTAAGAGCAATGAACTCCGCAGGCAAGAAATCGCCGAATATTTGCAGGGCAGGCTTTACGTTTTGCCTTTCGATATTAGAAAGGTCGATGACGTTTCTTGACAGCCCATACTCACGCTTGAACAGTTGGTTACTCTCTTTGCTGTGAAGGTTTCTGGTTGTCGCAAACGACGTTGTTTGCATGCGCTCTGGCTCTGCCCGCTCTGTTTGAATCTCAGAGAAGTATAAGCAAATTTGGTTATTCTTCTACTTTAGCCAGTTATTTCCTATACATTTGAGTATGTGCACCGCGTCAATAACGAAGAACAGCGAGCGGCCTTGGGGGGTCTGACTGGTGCTGGTGCACAATTCTGTTAGATCAATGTAATTCGAAGAAGAACATGGCTTTTCTTTTCACAGAGGGGTTGTCACTCACGACGCACACGACCCTGTACCCAATCTCTTACAGCCTTCGAATCACATTGTTGAGCGTCGTCTGCGGGTGCACATCGTGCATTGGCACGATATGAGCAAAAATGTTTGAAATTGCACAGCAGGCTGCGCGCCATAAAAATGAGAGCAGAGTTTGGAGCTTTAGTTTGATTGAGAGCAATGGCGGTAACAGTACCCCTTTTAAAATCAAATAGGGTTTTAGGTGGCTTTTTTCTACCATAACAGTCGCAAAGCGGTGGTCGTGTCTTAGGTCTAAATTATCTTTGCCATGTAACTGAAAAATGTTTCACTGTGATATCCTCGTTCAGGGCTCATACCATATGAAGGGCACACTGACCTGATTTTCACAGGATGTGGCAAGGTGATGTTGTTGCCATGGATGCGTATGTAAGCGTACGCATTGGGCGATATCGTGAAGACAATGCAGCGAAACACCATGAAATCAGCAGAGCAGCGTGTGCGCTGTTATCCTGCTAGGCATAAAGTGGCCTGCTCTTTCACAAAGCGACTGCCGTGGGCACGTCTTCTTCTTTAAACGTAGACAACCGTTCGAGCAGTAAGCAAAGAGCCTCGCAAATCTCTGCGACTGAGTTGGCTTTGACGCCGCCATCCCACTTCTCGATGCCTTCAAGGAGTTTCACGATATCCCTTTTACTTGTGGGAGTTGCAGGGACGCACATGCTTTGCCTAGCTTTTTTATGGCCGTTTTCATTACATGTGCCCTCCCGCTCAAGTCTCCTATGACGCTGACAGATTACCTTAGCCCGGGAGGTTCATTTTCGGCGATGTGAAGCAGAAGAAGACTTTCATATTTCGCGGTTACGGGCCAGAACTTCATCCCCTGGCTCCTCAAGTGGCTGGCTAGTTCGTTTAAGGAATTGACTTTATCCTGCTCGTGAGTTCCGAGCTCTGTCAAATCTTCGTTTGATTCAGCCTTGGCTTTCAGCAGGGCCGCGTGCTAAAGCACGCCCACTTAAAGTCGAGGTCTTCCCTCCTGGTAGGTTGCCTAGACAAGTAGGACGGACAGTTCCGGAACTCGGAAGGTACAGCGTCATGGCGAAGGCGAACATGAGTTAGCGGCACTGAGATGATGCGCCCAGTGGCTTGATCTGCATGCGTGGCTACACGCATAGTATCCTCACCCGCGAAGTGAAGTTCCCATATCTAGTAAAATTACCTACTATAAGCAAACCTGGTGCCTGACATTCGGCAGTGGCGCTTGCGAGCCAGTTACCAGTGCACATGCACTTGCAATGAAAGAACAATTCTATACCAAAATAAAACAAACCTTATTCCGGAATTCTCAGTGAGAGTGAGGTTTTCTCGCGGCACAACGTGTATCCATGAATTCCTCAGTCTTTCTCCCCTCGGAAACTTGAGCACGTCTACCTTCGTGTCTCTGCTGTAGTTGCCGCGGCATCACGGTACACAGCACTTGAACGGCATTTCAGCGTACTTACTTAGACCTTGCGAAGACTTGTAGACAAAAAACACTCAAAAGAACACGCAAAAAAGAGCGACTCGACATGGCGGCGATGCACGTGGAAAAAGGCACGTCGTGGAATGCCGAATGTGCAGGACAGTAGGGGCACCCTGCAGCCGGAGGTGTAATATTGCTACGTCGCGGTGACAAGTGGGGTGATCGCCTCCGCGGTGTTTGTCAGCCATCCTATCTACACGCCCCATTAACATATAAAGTTTGACAACATCGAAGATCTGCCTTCCTTTCAACGTGGAAACCGGTTTTGCAGAAACCTAATTGATCAACATGATGGTTCGACGAAGCCGCTTAACTACCGCTTGCGCCGCCAACTGTAAAAATTTCGACTTTTTGACAGTGTTTTATACCAATTATTATTATGACCCTAACGGTGACAAGTCGGCTTCCGTCGTTCCGCGATCTCTACAAGAGCATATCCAGAAGGCTTTTCATGACGCTACTGCCGGCACATTTAGGTTTCCACAAGACCTACCACCACGTGAAAAGTCGATTATTTTGGCATGGCCTTTCCACCAGTGTCTCAAATACGTCGCCTCTTGCACGCCCTGCCAGCACCCGAAACGGCCAACGTCACCTCTTGTTGGAATCCTACAACCGCTACTTGTCCGTCAGCACCATTCGAAGTTGTCGGCATAGACCTGTATAGTCTTTTGACCGTTTCCACTTCTGGTCATCGTTTGGTTGTAACCGCCGTTTATCATCCTAACCCGCTATACCAAAACTGTCTCTCTTCGCACTAGGTGCGCTGTAGAAGTCACCGAGTTCTTTTTGCGCTCCATATTTTTGCGTCATGGACCCCCTCGAGTTCTTCTGCGCCGACCACGGAAAAATGTTTCTGTCAGCTACTCTTGCGCAAGTTCTTCGTGCCGCGGACACCGTTGGCAAAAATAGGCCCACTTATCCCCCTTAAACGTATGGTTTGACTGAACGCTTTCAGCGAACACTATCCGACATGGTATCTTTGTAGATCCGAGCGGATCACGGCCATTGGGACACAATTCTTCCGTTCGTAACACACGCATATAATTCCGCACTTGAGCGCAGCACTGCTTTTTTACTGTATTTTCTTGTCTACGGCCGTACACCTTATTCTGTTCCCGAGTCATCTTCCTTGACGGCACCTGTTTACTGCACGGCCACGGTTCCTGAACAATTCGCTTCCCGCGTCGCTTACTGCCCCCGTCTCGCCGTATACACAGAAGACAGCTAAAATGCTGCCAAGTCTCGGTACGACGAATCTCATCGCGACGTCACGTTTCACCTAGGGGACGTGTTCGTGTTATAGACTCATGTGCGTCAACCTGCCCTCACCGAAAAGTGGCTTTCTTGGTACATCGGACTCTATACAGTGCTCGAGCAAACCTCTCCTGTAAATTATCGCGTGGCTTCAAACAGTGCCGCTACCGATCGTCGCTGCCGTGAAACAGAAATCGTCCATGTTTCACGCCTCAAGCCTTATGTCCAGCGGTCGGGTGACTGCTTTTGAAGAGGGGGATAGGCGTAAGCACGAGCAGATTTACAGTCCTGGGACAATCTACTGTGCTGGGACAATCGCCATGCTCCGATAGGGCGCACTATCGTCATCGCTTCATCTTCATCTCGGCTTCTCGCATCATCGCCACCGCTTTTTCACGGGGTCTTTCTTGGTCCGCGGCTCTCGGAATAAACCGTTCTCCTTCACGAGTCCTCGACTCTCAATATATATATATATATATATATATATATATATATATATATATATATATATGTAGTTAGCGGTGCGACGGTGAGCGGGGAGCAAACTTAGCGGTCGTTCCAGCCGTGAAGATCATAGTGAGCATGAGGCATGACATGATACTGTCCTGACACTGGCGCATACCCACAAAGAAGAGATTGTCCGTTGCATTATCTCAGGAACTATCCTATCTACAATCACCCACCCCCGCTAAAGAGCAGCCATGCTGGCTGCCTAGGGGCACGATAAGACGAGAGTGTCGTACTTAGGCTTTAGGCATTGCACATAATCTGTCTCTTTTTTACATCGGTGTTGATCGGATGAAGGCTGTACTGGCTCAACGATGTAGTTAACGGTCCAGGTATGCTCCAGGACTCGGTATGGGCCGGTATAGTTAGACAGAAACTTTGCGTTATCCAGAAGGTGGGGATGGTACCCACAGCCACATCCAGAGAGCCGGGGAGAAAGCCCCGTCTGGTTGGGCCCTTGTCAATCGTGACCCTCTTTTACATAAATTGATCTTCGGAAAGCAAAATGCGAGGGTCCACGTTGACGGGCATTCCCCTTCGGCATTAGGGATCCCTTCAGGACACAGGCAAATGCCTCAGGCGCCGTTAGCTCCGTGGAGGAGATAGCTAGCGTTCAAGGGGGGAAATGTGGTTTCACGTCCGGTACAGACGAAAAACGGCGAGAGGCCTGGTAGTAGGATTGCGCGTCGCGGATATTTGTACAGCATGCGTGAGAAATGTGAGGACTGAGTCACAGTTTGTCTGCTCTGAAGAGACGTACATGGCGAGCGTATCACCAAGAGTGCGAATACATCTCTCAGTGAGACCGCTTGTCTGCGGGTGACATGCCGTGCAGGATCGGTGAACAATGTGGCAGTCAAAAGGAGAGCTTCAACAGCTTCGGAAAGGAAAACGCGGCCTGTATTGCTGAGTGATTCTCTAGACGCATCAAAGCGAAAAATGAAGCCAGGTAAGATAAAGGAAGCCACGTCCTGTGCTGTAGCCGTCGGCAAGCGGCCGTCCCGGCGTAGCGTGTGAGATGGTCAATCGCGACAATGACCTAATGTTTCTGGCAGCGGTACAAGGCGGTGGGCCCCGCATTCCAATGCCCACAGGATCGAAGGGGCGCTGTGGGCAAGGTAAAGGCTGTAATGGGCTGGCCTGATGATGAGGCGGTGATTGGCGGAGATGACAGTAAGGGCCCGGGTAGACGAACTTCCAGGCTAAGCTGTACATCCCCTGCCAGTGGTAAAGTATATGGAGGTGCTGGTACATTTTCAGCACGCCGGCGTGAGCGCACTGGGCGTCGTTGTAGAAGAAAGCGCAAAACGTGGAACGCAAGTGGCGAGGCAAGTCTAGTACCACCTAAAGGATGGAAAAGTGAGAGGCCTGTCGGCGAAGTGCCCTAGCCATGGGAACACTAGCTGGGTTGGAAAGATACGCCAGGATATTAGCTATCCAGATATCCATGCGCTGCTCGTTGGCCCCGTCCTCGATCGAGGGGTCCTTGAGGTTGCCATCTCACTCATCGAGGTAAGCAGCATCAACGTGTAAAGGAGAATCGTATAGGGCTTCGGTGTCGTGATGCTTGCGTCCGGAGCAGTAGACGATGTTAATGACAAATTCTTGGAGGTGAAGAGCCCAGCGGCCAAGGCGACCAGAAGGGTCTTTCAACAACGCCAACCAACAAAGGGTATGATGGTCCGCAACCACGTCGAAAAGGGGGCAATAAAGTTAGGGGCAGAATTTGCTGATGGGCCATACGATGGCCAAGCAGTCTTTTTCGGTTAAGAATAATTATATTCTGCTTGCGGAAGAGTAGGCTGGCCCCCGCATGGGGCACCTTGAGTAATCTTGGTGACGGTGAGTGGCGACACCTCGTACCCCAAGCCCCCCATACTTAAGCTGTCACCTACCGTGGCTAGAAGTTCAAAGGTGAAGGGTTAGAAGCCGCGAACGGTAGCCATCGGAGCCTTGGTCAAGCTCCGGCCGATGGGCTCCCTGCCTGTCTACCAGGGTAAGGTCAAAGGAGAAAGTACCCCCGTCTCCCTGCTTTTATACCATGCCATATGGTATCTTCAAAAACCCCCGCCAACCGAGATCGGTCCCCTAAAAGGGGCCGCACCGAAGTATCTCTTCCTTCTTTGCCTTCTATCTCGCACCCAAAGCCAGATAACTACTCTCGTTTTTTGATCATTGAATTTGTGAACAAATCGAAGCCGGTTTCCTCTCAATCTCTATTTCTTGTTTCTAATACCTTGGAAGGATATCATCGGCAAAACATATGACGCCAAAAAGCTCAGAAATGGTGAAGTGCTAGTTGAAGTTAAAACTCAGCAGCAATCACAATCCTCCTGAAACAAACCCGCATGGCAGATCTGGAGATCCGGGTCACACCCCATCGCAGCCTCAACAGTTGTCAAAGTGTGATCTCTGAGGCAGATCTCCTAACCGGGACAGAGACTGCTCTGCTCGAAGGACTAAAAGACCAAGGCGTGACAGCAGTAAGGCGCATCGTCATCAGGAGAGACAACAAAGAAATAGCCACAAACATCTGATCCTGAATTTCGACCGCTGCACAGTGCCCGAGCGTGTCAACGCAGGTTTCATCCGTTGTTCTGTCCGGCCGTACATCCCGAACCTGCGGCGCTGTTTCAAGTGCCAGAGGTTCGGACATGGTATTAACACCTGTCGAGGCAGAACAACATGTTCCAAATGCGCCCAGCACGATCATTTCTCCGACAACTGCACTGCAACCCTCTTCACCTGCCCGAATGGCTAGGGTCCACACGCAGCATACTCTCTTGCGATTGTGAAAAGTTTCATCTTGAAAAAAAAGCATTAACTTTAAGATAACCTAATAACATCACCTTCCCAGTGGCGCGAAGGAGTTCGCCTCCTTCCTCTGGGCAGGTACGCCGACGTGGCTCGTCGGGGGGCGGAGCGGCGTTTGGTTTTGGCGGGGACCTAGTACCGCGAGTCCGACTTAGTCCAGCCCCCGCTCTCCCCCCCCCCCCCCTGGGTTGCCTATGGCGCCCAACCTCCCTCCACACCACTCGCTCACCCAGCAACGGCTGTGGTGACAACAACGTCTGTTGGGGGATGCGGCTGCATTTACGGCTTCCTCTCCACCGGCCCAAAGCGACCCCTCCTCAGCCTCACTTCCTGTGCCACCTGTGGTGCTTCCCACGCCTTCGGCACAGGCAGCGCAGGCAAAGAACACCCGAAAGGGTACCACGTCAAGGGGGCCCAGTCCGCTGGGCACGCCCTTGCCTTCAGATGACGACACGGACGTCGAGCCCTTCCGGCTTTCATCGCAACGGAAGGAAACGGGCTTCGACGTCCAGGTCAGTAGAGAAGGCAAAAAGCCCCTCCCAAGAGTGCAAAGCCCCGAAAGACCCTACATAAATAATCACACTCCAGTAGCTCTAACACATCATAATGGGAAGAGAAAACATAGTTCAATGGAACTGCAGAGGCCTTCTGAATAATCTTGACGACGTTCATGAGATTCTGCATGCCAACCACCCAAGTTTAATGTGTGTCCAGGAAACACATCTTAATTCCAAACACACAAATTTCTTGAATAGTTACCTGGTATACAGGAAAGACAGGGATGGCTGCACACACTCTTCTGGCGGTGTGGCCGTAATTGCCCGCAAGTCCTTAGCATGCCACCCTGTCACCTTGAACACCGTCCTTGAGGCTGCAGCCCTTCGCTCAATAATATTTAATAGGTTGATAACGGTATGCTCCATATACGTTCCTCCTGATGTAGCACTTACGAGCTCCGACTTCGAGGCGCTGGTTGACCAGCTGCCCGAACCATACATCCTTACCGGTTACCTTAACGCTCACAACTCTCTTTATGGCTCTTCCAGAACGGATGCCCGAGGTCGCCTGTTAGAGAAATTCCTGACATCTTCTGGAGCATTTCATTTCAACAATATACAGCCTACATATCATAACATAGGACACAAAACATACTCATGTCTTGACTTGGATATTGGCTCCGCAGTTCTCTTTCCTCTTCTTGAGTGGGGTGTGGGAACTGACCCATATGGTAGTGACCACTTCCCCACCTCACTTACATATATAGGTAAAAGCCAAGAGGCCAACGAAGCAAGAGCTAACTAGAATACATTTACTGAGACATCCAAACAACACCACACATCCATAGGACACCTACACGTTGAAGAAGCTATACAACTGCTCACGGCGCACATCCTCGACGCCGCCGAAAAGTCCATTCCTCACGCCTCTGGTACCCCGCGCAACCAAGAGGAGGCCGTGGTGGAATGAGGACTATAGGCGGGCGCGAGAGGCCCAGAACAAGGCGTGGGGTATCCTCCGTCGGTACCCCACGTCGGGTAACCTTATTTTGTTCAAACAGGCCAAGGCGTGAGGAAAACGTGTGCGCCGTGAGGCAAAACGAGAGAGTTGGCACACCTTCCGCACTTCCATCAACTTATACACTGACACACACAAAGTCTGGACACGAATACGAAAACTAAAAGGACAACAGGCACACAGCCTTCCCCTGGTTAGTACAACAGGGGACACACTGGAAGACCAGGCTAACACACTTGCACAACACTTCGAACACGTGTCCAGTTCGGCACACTACACAAACACTTTCATAAAACACAAAACATCTGCGGAAAAGAAGTCCCTGCGTGATTACAACAAGTCGCACGCTTCTTACAATGCTCCTTTTTCAATTCATGAGCTGAAGTCAGCCCTGACAACATGTAAGCCTTCAGCTCCAGGTGCAGACAAAATCACATACACTATGATAAATCTACACTCAGACACCTTTGAAACACTTCTACATCTATTCAATAACATATGGCTTTCGGGGCACATTCCTCGTTCTTGGAGGGAGGCCATAGTAGTGGCTTTTCTGAAGGAAGGGAAGGACCCTTCCTCTCCCGCTAGCTATCGGCCCATCGCCCTTGCAAACTGCCTGTGCGAGCTCCTCGAGAAGATGATAAACAGGAGGCTCGTGTAATTTCTTGAGTAAAATGGTCTTCTCGAGAGCTGCCAGGCAGGCTTCAGGGCAGGGCGGTGCACCAACGACCAACTCGTCGCGCTCAATTCCTATATAAAGGATGCTTTCCTCCACAAACAATATTGTATGACGGTATTCTCTCATCTGGAAAAAGCGTACGATACCGCGTGGTGGTATGGCATCCTAAGCGACCTAAGTCCTTCGTCATATCGGGTAACATGATGAACACACTTGCCAGCTACTTGTCTCAAAGAACCTTTTGTGTGCGAGTTGGAACTGCACTCTCTAGGGTTCATGTGCAGGAAAATGGAGTGCCACAAGGTGGAGTTTTAAGTTGCCCCCTTTTTATTGTGAAAATGAATTCCCTTAGGAAGGCGCTGCCACCGTCGATTTCCTGTTAAATCTATGTAGGCGACGTGCAACTCTCCTTTAAATCATGTAACTTGTCTGTCTGTGAGCGCCAGGTCCGGCTTGGTGTTAACAAGCTAGCTGGCTGGGCAGATAGCAATGGTTTTAAATTTAATCCCAGGAAGCGCACTTGTGTTTTGTTTTCCAAGAGGCGTGGCATCCGGCCAGATCCAGACATTCAACTCAATGGTGTCTCGATTCTTGTCAAAAAGGAACACAAGTTTTAAGGCGTAAATCTTCGATGAAAAGCTCACATTTATCCCACACATAAAACAACTAAAACATAAATGCTTAAATACAATGACTATCCTGAATGTCCTCTCGCACATTTCTTTTGGCGCTGACAAACAACTCCTTTTATGTGTTTTTACCAGCTCGACAGGTTCACGATTGGACTATGGTAGCGTTGTTTATGGGTCAGAAAGTAAAACATCCCTCAAAATGCTAGACCCAGTGCTCCACCTCGGGCTCCGCCTGGCGTGTGGCGCCTTCCGCACTAGCCCGGTCGAAAGCCTCTAGGTTGAGTGCAACAAATAAAAGCTACAACTTCAGCGAGCATGCACAGATCTCCTTTGTGCCTTTAAAATTTGTCAATCCATGCCACACCATCCTTTTAAATCAGTTTTTTTCATGATACAACCATGACTCAACTCCTTTTAAATCGACCATCGTTCTCTGCGCCCTTCTCTCACAGAGTTAGAGAGGAAGTGCCAGAGCTTTCTCTCTCCTTTTTAGATGCAATCCAAAATTCTCTAACAGATTTTACAGCACCATGGCATCGCCGCCCTGTATCATGCGACACATCTTTCACACATGTAGATAAAAATCAAGCTCCCACATGTGCAATTCTGCAGCACTTCTTGTATTTGCAGCAGAAGTACCAATGTTCTGAATTTTATACTGACGCTTCTAAAACTTCCACCTCGGTGTCCTGCGCGGCGCATGGGCCCGGCCTTAGTGTCACTAGAACTCTTAACGGTAATACAAGTATCTATACGGCAGAGGCTTATGGCGCACTTCTTGTTGTTAATCATATACTCCAAAGCCACACCCCAGAATCCATTATCTATACAGATTCCCTCAGTGTTGTGTGGGCATTGTCATCAACAAAGTCTTCAAAAAATCACGTTGTAAATCTTATCATCAAAGGTATTATGTCGGTGTATGTCCACAAATTTGAACTCGTCCTTTTCTGGGTCCCTGGCCACTGGGGTATAGCCGGGAACGAAGCCGCGGATCGAATGGCCGCTGCTGCTACACTCTCGAATGCAGTAGACATCACCACATTACCCTACACCGACGTGAAACCACACATCAAACAACAACTTCGCAAAACATGGCAAACACATTGGAGTGAACAAACAGACAACAAGTTACATGTAATAAAACCACACTTGGGACCGTACACCTTCGATACACGCAACAGATACATACAAGTCACCTTGCCTGTAAAATGTAACCCCCCTTACTCAATGCTCTTCAATGGGCCTGTAAGGTAATTATAAATAAATAGATACACTGAAGTCGCCTTTGCTAGATTACGAATAGGGCATACGCACGCAACGCACTCGCACCTGCTCACTGGATCTCCAAGACCTGTGTGCAGCAGGTGCGGAGAGGCCCTATCCGTGATCCACATCATCATAAAATGTAATGCACTCGACATTACACGACGCAAACACTTCCCACAACTACATGCACGACATATTCCACCACACCCATCATACTTCTTAGGAGACGATGCCATGTTTTCTGTTCTGCGCAGCTTTCAGTTCCTATCAGAAGTTCACTTTTTACAACTCATCTCGTACCACCCATAGTTTTGCCCGTGGTCCTATACACCAGCCACCTGATTTATTTTTTAACCACTCTTGTTCTTCACCCTGGCCCTTACAACCAGCCGTACTCATAGTTTTTAACTGATTTTATATAGTGTTCTCTCCTCATCAAATAACTTTCTGTTTTGCGCTCTTTGCCCGTTTCGGCATTGCGCCAATAAAATCAAACCATCATCAAGAGTAGGCTGGCATACGCAACGACGTATTCATGGGTTCCCGGTTTGCGCTGCGCGAGCACAGCACCCAGGTCGATACCGCTGGCGTCAAAGGAAAGTCCAGTCGCTGCTGAGGGGTGGAAGCATCGATGTACAGGTGGCGTTGTAAGCAGTTTATGCAGCCGGGCAAAGGCATTGTCGCAGACTGGCGACCAAGCAGTGATTGCAGTGTCACTTCCGAGAAGGCGCGCAAGGGGGAAATGATAGAGGCAAAGTCACGAACGAAACGGCGGAAACAAGAACAGAGCCCAATAAAACTGCACAGCTCTTCATGGTTCTCGGCTTGGGAAACTCTGCGACGGCTCGATGTTTAGCAGGATCCGGTAGAATGCCTTCTCTAGAAACCACATGGGCAAAGACGGTAAACTTGCGGGCAGCGAAGTAGCATTTCTTTTGAATAATTTGAAGCCCAGCTGAAGTGAGGCATTTCAAAGGGACCCTGCAACACTCTTTGAGCAGTGCTAGTAAACCTGCGCGACGTTTATATTACACTTCCAGGAATACCTGAGCCGAATATTACACGTGCACTTGAAGCGGTGAGCGCGCAAATCGATGTGAAAGACGCGGGAAAACCAACCGCTCTCTCTTCAGTTTTCCTCATTATGCAACCCCTGGCATGGCCTAAGGGACGTCACATAGGCCATGGCTGCCCGATCGGCTGTCACTGGTCAACTTCGCGGCTAGATTCTCCCATTTCCGTCGTCGTCATCGCTGTGTACGAACTTCTTCTATGCCTGAACCTGTAGGCACAGTTTTGCCGTTTCTTTTGTGTTTTGGTTGCGCGCGGAGTTTGAGTGATGAGCTCAATACTTCTCTTTTAACCGGACCACTCGACTACAAACGTTTATTTCTTCAAAAACGCTCTACCAGCCCGAGCGCGCACTTGCGAGCAGGCACCCATGCCTGCTTTTTTTATCACCAGACCGGAAATAGGCCCCTCCGCGTTGCGGAGAAAAGGAGAAAACTACCCCGCATGTGATATATCGAAGGCCGCCGAAGAGAACGCCGCGAGCCGCCCCCCTCTCCGGGAGAGAGCGCGCAGCTTTCGTCGCGTGGTCCGCGGTTGAGTTGAGAGGGAACGATTATGCGCGATTTCTTATCGCGCGTAGTTTCGTTAATTGTGAACGGATGTTCATAATTCTTGCGGGAGGAGATTTCTGGGACAATAGACTTTATCCCAAAATACATTACTTTACTAGTAGTCGATGGCGAGTGTTGCAGGGTCCCTTTAAGGCTTGTTACAGACGTTGGAGATGCGTATCGAAGTCGGGAGATAACACGACATCTTATAAATAACATAAACATATTTTTCCCTTCAACCAACGCAAACTGGTCTCAATAATGCGCTATATATACCTGGAGCGTTGCAGAGGCCGATCGGCATAACGTTAAACTGGTATAAACAGTCAGGTGAAATAAAGGCTGGTTTGGGGCGATCGGTGTTCGCCATAACAACGTGCCAGTAGCGGGATTGCAGGTCTAGGGAATTGAAAAACTCGACGCCTTGCAAACAGTCGAGAGCGTGGTCTATGCGAAGTTATGTCTTTGCGGGTAATTTTGTTGAGGCGTCGGTAATCGCTCCAGAATCGAATCAAGCCCTCTTTCCTTGTGACCAGGACCACCTGAAATGGCAAGGGGCTGCTACTTGGTTGAATAAAACTTAGTTGCAGCATATCGGTGACTTGCGGTTCAATGACATTGCGCTCGGTAGGTTACAGGCGGTATGGTCGCTGACGTAGAGCAGCATGGGTTGTGGTGTCAATATGGTGACGAACATTCAAAGAACAGCGAAAAGAATTTGTTCATGGTCGAATCAGGCAAGTAACTGGTTGAAAGGCGTGATGAGGCGACCGCGCTGCGAGGAGGAGAGATGAGGGTCGATGGAAGGTAGAAAAACAGTTGATGTCGATTCAGAAGATAAAGGAGTGAGAGCGCTGACAGCAGGCCGAGGGGTACCTTCAGATACGCCCGAGATGAAGGTGGGGTGTATAATACTCGACACATTCAAGGCACTCTTCTGCAGTCAACATCAGTGGTGATACGGAGTATTGCAGACGGGAAAGATGGAAATACCATTCTTGCAGTAAACAACAGCATATGAAAGTGTGAGGTTCTTGCGTCATTAGAACAGTTGGGAAGGCGTGAAGAGGATCGTTGAGTCGGAGACAGATGCACACGAAAGGGAATCAAAACGGCAGAAAGAGGGGAATATCAGTATATGCAGTGGCGACGAGCTTAGAAGGAACAAGAGGTGGCGTGTCGGCCAATGGCGCTTCACACAGTGGAAACAGTTCGGCATCCGCGCGGGCACAATCAATGACGGCTTCGTAACGCCACAAAAAGTCCCACCCCAATATGATATCGTCGGAACATGAAGGCAACAACAAAAATTCCACAAAGTAAGGAACATCTTGAATTGCAACTCGGGCCATGCACGCAGCCAAAGGAGCCACGAGTTGAGTGCTGGCAGTGCGAAGACAATGGCCAGGTACCGGAGTAGTTGCCTTTCGAATTTTGCGGGAGGGCTTCGCATGCATGACAAACGCGGCAGCTCTGATATCTGCAAAGGCATACCTGACGACTTCTTCAACATTCACTTCTATCGCTTTCGCAGGAGAAATAGGAGTGGAAGATTTCAGTGGTTTGACGATGCCGCAGTTCTTGCCTCCAGAACTGCGCTCATGAGTTTTTCTCGTGCGGTGCACTGGGACGATGGTGCATAGGGGGCAACGGGCGGCGACGTGGAGAAGGTGACCAGTAGCGGCTGCGTTCGTTAGAAAAAAAAATAACTACGCGGCTGCCCATGAGACGTGCTTTCGTAGGGTTGACGCGTCACCCAAGCGTTTGTCTAATAGGTGGGACCACGGTAGGCGTAGTCGGTGGCGGGACACAACGACGGCAGAAACGAGCAACGTGACCCGGGATGCGGCATGCAAAATATATTGGGCGATTGTTCGAAGTACACCAGGTGTTGTGGGTTGGCGGGGGTAGTGAATCGAATTGGGGGGCATGCTGGGGACGGGGCAGGGCGCACCACTGGGGCGCCACTGTCACGAGGTCTGGCTATGACTCCATCATAAGCAATAGGCGCGGGCAAAGGCTTTGGCATGGTGGAACCTGGGTAGCATGGTGCACTCAAAATTTCGGCGTAAGAACGGGGCGCCGTCACAGCTGCCTGCTGATAGGTCGAAGGCAGAGCCTCAGCGGCTTGTTCCCAAATAATCTGATGAAGCGGTGATGACACGCCAGGCACTTAAACTTGCGAAATGTTATGACGATGGTTATGATTGTACTTTTTGGCGCAAGAACAGCTGGGGCATAGAGAGCCAAGCAAAAGTAGATATCAGAAAAACGTCGGTAATAAAATGTTTAAGCCAGAATAACCCTAAAATCAATTAAAGGCATTGGTGATGGCTGGCCTATAGGCCAGTTTTGATTACGCATGATACGAAATGAGGTTTAAAATGTTAACATTATTAAAACTAAAAATTTAGAAACGCGTATCATGGAAACCATGACACTGCCTTCCAAAACAAGGATGGGTGTAGCAGAATATGTTGTTTTATAGTTCTCTGAAGTGTCTGTGTCTTTTTGTGTCGAGTGCCGTGCATGTGAATAAGATGTGGACTACAGATAGGCCCTCCCCACACCTGCTACACACGGCTCCTGGAAACCCAGTGAGCAGGTGTGAGTGCGTCGCATGTGTGTGGCATATGTGTAAGCTGGCCAGGGTGGCTTCGGAGTGTCTGTTTCGTGTGTCGGTAGTATATGGTCAAAAGTGTGGTGTTATTCGTTGCAACTTGTTGTCGGTCTCGGTATTCCAGTCTGCTTGTCATATATTGCAAAGGTGCTTTCGGATGTGTGGCGGTACGTCCGTGTAGAGTAAGGTTGGTATGTGCAGTCTATTTGAAAGTCCGGCAGCAGCGGCTATTGGACCTCGGTCCATTGCTGGCTGTCCCAGAGTGGCCAGGGACCCAACACATAGTCAGTTCTATATTTGAGGCGTATGAAGAGAAAATGTTGTTTAAAACGATATTAATTACATTTTTGATGACTTTGTGGATGACAATGCTTGCGCCACACTCAACCAGTCTGTATAAGTTACAAACTCAGAGAAATTATGGTCAGTATTATGACTTGTAACAAAAAAAATGGCATGTGCCTCCGCCGTGAGGATTCGGTTGTTTATTTTTATATTTCCACTTGCACTAAAATTGGGACCGTGCGCAGCACAAGACACGGTGGAGGTTGTTTTCGACGAATCACTGTAAAATTCTGCACAGTGATAATCATCCAGTAAAAACAACAGGTGCGGCAGAATTGCGGTTCTTTAAACTCGGTTTTAAGTGCGAATGCACTTCTTAAGCGAGCCTGAATCGTCCACCGCCGTAGTCCGCATAGCAACATCTGCGGGTGCGCGCGCTCCTCGTCTTCCTTAGCAACGGGGGGAGATGGGCGCGCGCTGCCTGGCCGCTGACATGGCACATACCCACGTTGGGGATTGGCCAGGAATCCGGCGTGAGAAGGGCTAATGCACCCGCTTAAAGGAGTACTGACACGAAATTTCAAAGCTGAGATCCGCTCTAGCAATCAAGTACAACGACAACACAAATAGTTGTCTGTGAATAAATGCATCTTTCATTCTTTGTAGTTGTGTGTGTGTGTGTGTGTGTGTGATCTCTCTTTCGCGAACATTACCGAACCGCGCAAATTCAACTCGTGCATTCGCACTTTCACATTCTTCCCCTCGGGGAAATGCGGGGAATTTTTTTTTGTTAATTTGTAATGAATGATAAGTCGCATAGCATGGGGGGAACTTTGCAATGGGGGTACAAGTGTGCTACAGACGTTTTATATGTATCTAAAAATGAGACAATCAGTTCAGACACCTGCTCTTTGAATCTGAGTGAGAAAGATACGGAAACGTTTGGGCGATTAAGATCTGGGATGTGGATGTATCATTAAAAACAGGTTTAAAAGGATGGTTGTCTATTGATTATTTTTTATATGCGTATAACAAGTCAACATAGGTTCGCTGGTGTGATAAGCCACCGTTTTGTAACAATCTGCGTAAAGACTATGGACAGAGGTAGTACGGAATGCGCCACAACAGAGGCGAAGCCCCAAGTAAAGCACTGAGTCGAGCATTTTAAGTGTTGTTTCCATGGCTACCCTTACACAACACTGCGATAGTCCAAACGAGATCCAACTAAACTTGTAAAAACACACAGGAGGAGTTGGTTATCGGTTCCCTTATGATTGGTGTGAGAGTACGTTTAGAATGTGTATCGTTTCGAGGCATTTGTGCGTGAGTTGTTTGACGTGTTGGATGAATGTGAGTTTTTTATCTAAGGCTGCACGAAGTCGCCATGAAGCCTAATGTCATGGTCTGCGTGCATCCCATCTATCTTGAAATTACAACGAAAGGTACTTTTAAAAAGGTTAAGTTTAAACCCAATTTTCCGGCCCAGCGAGCAGATTGTTAACCCCAAGCTGGACCTGACATTCACATACAGACATGTTACATGATTGGAAAGATATTTGAACGACATCTACATATACCTCAAGCAGAAGATGGGTGGCAGAAGTGCCTTTCGGAGAGAGTTTATCATTACTATAAACAAGGTGCAGCTCAAAACGCCACCTTGAGGCACGTCTGTTTCATGCCCGTGAACGTTTGGAAGTGTCAAACCGACTCTAACATGAAAGGTTTGTTTGGAGGGGTAGCTGGTAAGAGTGTTCAGCATGTTACCTGATATACCAAAGAATTTCCGATCGCTAAGAATGCCGTAGCGCCATGTGATATTGTATGCCTTTTAAATATAAAAAAATACTGACATGCAATAGTCACTATGTACGTATTGATTTTTATGTAGGACTACAATGCAGCCAACTGATACATGGTGGAGCGCCCCGCCCAGAAGCCTGCCTGGCAGCTCTCAAGAAAACCATCGTACTCTAAGACGTTCAAGAGCCTCCTCGTTATCATCTTCTTGAGAAGCTTGCACAAGCAGCTTGTGAGGGCGATCAGTCGATAGCTGGCAGGAGAGGATGGGTCCTTCCCTTCCTTCAGGAAAGCCACCACAATGGTCTCCCTCCAAGACACTGGCAGCTGCCCCGAAAGCCCATTTTGTTGTATAGCGGTAGGAGTGTCTCAAGAGTGTCTCGGTGTACGTGTTGTATCATGGTGCATGTAAACTTATCTGCACCTGGACCTGAAGGTTTGCACGTGCTCAGGGAATCCCTCAACTCACAGAGGGTGAATTCAGCTGTAAGAAGTTTTTGATTTGTCTTTGTCATGGAAGGGTTTTTTCTCTGCAGATGTTTTGTGTTGCATAAAAATGTGAGTGTAGTGTGCTGAGCTGGACACACGTTGGAAGTTTTTTGCGAGTGTGCTAGCCTGGTCTGCGACTGTGTCTCCTGTTGTACTTACTATGGGCAGGCTTTATATTTGTTGTCCTTTGAGTTTTCGTAATCCTGTCCACAGTTCGTGTGTGTCTGTGTATGAGCTGATGGAAGTGAGGAAGGCGCGCCAACTCTCCCTTTTCGCCTCACGACGCACCAGCTTCCCAAAAGCCTTTGCTTGTTTCAAAAAAATGAGATTATCTGACTTGGGATACAGACGGAGGATACCCCACGCCTTGAACTGGGCCTCTCGCGCCCGCCTACTGTCCTCATTCCACCACGGAATCTTCTTGTTGTTCGGGGCACCGGAGACGTTGGGAATTGACTTTTCGGCGGCGTCGAGGATGTGCGACGGGGTGAGTTGGGCTCCTTCCTTCACGTGTAGGTGTTTCATGGATGTGTGTTATAGTGTATGTTTATGTGAATGTACTCCAGTTTGCTTATGATTCAATAAACGTTTTGTTGAAAGACGGAATCCGTGGGCCTCTACCTATATACGTTATTCAAGTGGGGAAGTTTTTGGGTTTTTGCCCACACCCACTCAAGATATAGAAAAAACTGCAGAACCAATGGCCAAGTCGAGATGTGAGTATGTATTGTGACCTGAGGTATGGTATGTAGGCTATTTTTTGTTGAAAATGTATGCTTCAGAGGATATTAGAAATTTCTCTATAAGGCAACCTCGGGCATTCGTTCGGGAGAACCCCAAAGAAAGTTGCGCGCAATAAAGTCACCTGTGAGGATATATGGTTCGGGTAGATCGTCGACCAGTGCCTCGAAATCAGAGCTCAGAAGTGCAACATCGGGAAGGATATAAATGGAGCATGCCATTATCAACATATTAAATATTATTGTACGGATTGCTACAGCCTCAAGGACAGCGTGTAAAGTGAGAGGCTGGCATGCTAATGATTTCCGGGCGACAACGGCCATACCGCCCAAAGAGTGTGTGCACCCAACCTTGCCCTTTCTGAATACTATGGACCTTCTCCAGAAATTTATCTGCTTGCAATTTAGGTGAGTTTCTTGGAGAAACGTGAAGTGTAGCTGATTGGCATGCCACATCTGATACACATCGTCAAGGTTTTTAAGAAAGCCTCTGCAGTTCCATTGGGTGATATTTTCTGTTCCCATTATTTACAATAACGAATGAGTGTAGTGTGTGTTTTTGCGTTGCCTTTCGAGGCTGGTACACCGCGTCGGAAGCCGCTCCTTTCGCGGTGTTTCAGGCACGGACGGCCCGACGTCCATCTCCTCGTCAGATGTCAGAGGGGTGCCCCACGGACCGGAAGCTCCGGACTTGGCCCCCCTTCGGGGTCCCCTTCGTTGGACTTGCCACTGCCGCGGGCGTCGGGATATGGCAGAGGTGGCACAGGCCCTGCGGTGGTGGTTGGAGCCGATGCGTCGCCCCCGGTGTTCATCCCCTGGGCACCCTCCATCGCACTGGAGGGAGCGGAGGCGGGGGTGGGAGCGGCACTGTCCCCGCCGGAAGCCGTTGGCACCACAACGGCTGCTGCCTCAGCAAGCGGTGTGGTGACGAGTTGGTCTGCCTGAGGCAACCCAGCGCGGGGGAGGACAAGGGACGAAGTCAGAGTATCTAACCTGGGTCTGTGTGGAAACCAGAATCCGCTCCGCCCCCTGGCGAGCTCCGCCGGTGTACCGCCCCAGAAGTAAAGAGGCGAACCTTTTCCACGCCTCTGGAAAGGTGATGTTCTCAGTCACTTTGATGTTGATGTTCTTTTTGTAGTCGAAATGTTTTGTGTCCTGAAACGAAAAATTCAGAAAATTATCAGAAAATTTCAGTCCCCCTCGGCAGTGCAGAACGTCCTGTTTTAAGGCAATAATGGTAGTGTTGCCTTTTTCGACTATAAAAGACAATTTTTGTCTTTGAACGGTTCAAAATCAAATGGTTATCGCTGCCCAAACAAAGAAATAACATGATATTGGCATAAACAGAATTATAGCCTCGGTAACATCACTCACATCTTTCAATATTTTATCAACCGCTTAGAGCAGAAGTAAGGAATCTTAAATGCCACAAGCTGCATCATTACTGAAAACGGACAAAATAAAAGCGGAACAGATGAGAGCCATGAGGAACAGCCCTGGTTGCTCTTTACCTGATGGAAATTTTCCCTCTAGCGCGCGTACAATGCTCTATCGCTCCTTGAAATACCAACATTTTTTATAAGACTCACAATAGGACTGTCGGCATCTAACAGCCCGAGCTGATCAAGCAATAACGAGTGGTTAATTATATCAAATGCTGTGCTAATGCCACAGCAGACAGCAATACGTTGACGTCTGCCAACGACAGCAGGAAGAGCCTGCTCCCTAATGCATGCGAAATTCTTAGAAGTCGAGCGACCGCGCATAAAACCATGTTCATTGGTAATGAGGACATGTTTAGTTGAGAAAGAAAAGACCCTAAGGCAATCTTACTGCAGCATTTTAAAGTAAAGAGACCAGCCTACAGTTAAGGGCACAGCTGTTATTCCTGAGTTGAAAACGGAAAATACATGAGTGAATTTTTTTATGAGAGAGAGAACGTGTAAGAGCAGAAGCAGTTAGATGTATGATAGTTACACAGGAACGAAAACATTTCCATTAGTCTGGAGAATTGCAGCCCAAATACAATCTCCTCTACAACAAAGACAGGGCTTCAGGTGCTCGCTGCTGGTGAGGACAATGTTTTCGTCTTTTTGCAAATAACCGGAGTTCTAACTCAGGTGAGAAGGGATAACCAGTGACGAGGCGGTAACCAGTACCGCCGCAAATTTCATAAGTTAAAGAATACTGCAGAGCAGAGTACTCGAGCAAAGATTGTTGTTGTTGTTTCCCCGAAGTCCGGTGTCGATCAGGAACCCAATCGCCCGGGCTCCGGTTGATTTGGCAGGAGGCTGGCAGGGCGATGGTGTTGAAGTTCTTGGAGACGGCGGTCGAATTGACGAACTCGAGGCGTTGGGTTTGATTAAGCGAAACGAAGAGTTTATATACAGCTATTTACAGTAGTAAAACTTGGTACATGAGTAATAAAGGGAAAAACTTCAAACTGCAGTTAGACGCTAGCTCTAAGTGCGTGCAAATCACTGGAGCTTCTCATACTTCGTCTAACTATCCTATCCTCGGAGCGTACACAAACCGCTCGAGAAACAACGGCCGAGGCCCTGTCTCGGCGCAGGATCGGTCTAGTTGCCCGGTACGGCGCTGTACCGTAAACTTCCCACGCGAACCTAACCTCTTGCCTAGGGGGCTTACAAATCCCAACCTAGCTTTAACGGTCGAGACTCCTGCTCCCACCAAGAACTGCCCAGCTCAGCGCTCAGGCAAGAACTATTTCTAATTGCCAAGTTCGGCCTTATACAACCTCGAGATCACGCTCTCTCGGGAACGCCCCTGTAGTATTCGTACACGCGTAAGGGAGTGTTTAAATTCACGTAGACAGCTTTCACTCAGCGCGCTATGGAATATTTAATGAGGCGCCACCATCTTTGGGTCAACAGCCCACTCGCGGACGAGCAAGCGCCCGCGACCCCGCGGGGTGAGGGCGAAAGTCGGTGACAGTGCACAGTGCCGACCAAAGCGCGTTAACAATGGAGGCTTGCGTGGCGCGCGCTCCTACGTCGGCAATTACACCTCCCCCGGGCGCCACGCCGACGATTCTGGGAACCCGGTGGCACCGTCTGCATTCTCGATAGGGGATCATCGCCGCGGCATTCCGTCGGCCAGACAATCCGCCTCCCGTGCGTGCCGTGAAAAATTGCCGACGGCGGCTCTGTAGTGTTCGCAGTGCTACGCCGCTAGACAGAGTGGCGAGTTCTCAGGCGCGGCCTGGGCGCTGCCCCGGCAGCACAGGACTGTTCGGCCTAAAGCAGGCCGGTGTACTTTGGCCGGTGATTTTCTGTCAGGCCGTTTTCCGGCAGCCATGTTCGGCCCATGCCCAAATGTGGGCCGTTTGGCCATATACGGCCGTACTCCCATGGCTGTCCAACGGCCACTGTCCGTCGGCCAGTCGACCGGCTTACGGTCATACGGCCAGATTGCAGCCGTAGGGCTCCGGCCATTCCAAAGCCACCCGTGTACGGCCGAAGTACGGCCGCCGGAGGACAGCCGAGATGCGGTCGTCGGAGTCCAGCCGGACTAAAGCTACCGGAAATACGGCCGTGCTACGGGCATTGGAGTTTAGCTGCAGTACGTTAACTGTACTGAGGCCGGTCACTGTATGTCGCGCAAGCAGATGACTCGCTCGCGCAGTGCAGAAGCAGCACAAACCCACAATTTTGGGTCCAATGCGGCCACATCAAAGTGAGCTCGCGCGCAACCACCAGCCGTCAAGCTTTCAGCGCAGCCTTGCCTTATTACCAGCCTCAGTTGACAGCAAAATTCAATTATTAAACAGTGCTCACAAATTGTCGTTCCTTTAATTGCTTTGCCTCTTTTACTGCCGAACACAGAAAATATTCAGCTCTTTGTAGAGCTTGAATAGATGTATTGTCCAGGTCCTGATATCCTCTGTGGGGCGGCTTACGTGTAATAAACGGGGAAAGAGGAGGGGGGGGGGGGTGCCGGCGGAGGGCGCATTCCTTAGTGGGTTGAATTTCAGAGAGATAAATTGCGCCGCTTTTAGCCAATTTCTTTTAGGGCAATATTCCGGAACACTTTTATGTTATGACTACACAAACTACTTTTATAACAGTTGCTTGACCAATTTTCATGTATATAAAACCGGCGTGAATGCCTTTACTGAGCGTTTTGGTTCTCAACAAACCACTCCGGAGCATTTAATATAACTCCTTCACAAAAAAGTATGTCCAGTTTTTGCCCATTTTTCTTGCAAAGACATTTTCTATTCGATCAACTTTTCTGTTAATCTTGCGGAGGACTTATCCCAAGAAGGAGCGAACAGGTACTTTCATTTTCAATCTATTTTAATGTGGTTTTCAAGAGTATACGTCCACACCACTTAATAGTCAAACAGAACTTAATTTTCTTCTAATGTCACACTACGTTCAAAAAATTCTAGACGCATTGCGAATGACGCCCTGCTTCATGTGGCTGCAGTTGCATCCCTGTGTGTTCACGCAACGAAAGGCGTAAAATTAGAGTTACATAATTTGTTCCAAACCAATAACATAGCAATGGTAGCATGCATACAGGGTACCTTGCATACTGCAACGAAAAGAGCAATAAATATTTTATTGGTCAAGGTTGTGATGCGTAGGGTTCTCAACCTGTCGGAGGCAAACTTGCGCGTCTGGAAGTTTATTTATTTATTTATTTATTTATTTAGTTTTTTATTTTATTTATTTATTTATTTATTATTGTTTTCATTTATTTATTTTAATTCATTTATTATTCATTGTTTTTAATAATTATATTTATGTATTTGATGCCTGCTTGCCTTTGCATGCATTACAGAAGGGAGATACACAACACTAAGCATTAAATATGAGACCAAATAACAAAATAATTCTACAAAGCGCGCCGAAAATCGTCAATATAAACAGTTAATGCCATCATACGTGCAAGATAATCAATTGCAGTATTGATGTAAAATAAAATAAATCGCGCAAGGCGTCACCTTTCAAGGAAAGTTAATAATTTGCTTTAAGCTAGCGGTCCCACTTTGTGATATGTAGAATGGCGCTTGGACATACTTCTCCCCTTCTACTCCAGTTTTGGGATGATAGATATTACGAAAAAAGTTCAACCGTGGTTTCGTCTGTGATCTTTCACGTCCTGCCATTTCAACTTACTTTTACTTTCTCTCATGTTAAGTTGAGCGTGCCAATTACCTAACACGAATCGCACTGACATATTCTGTATGTTTTCGAGCGTATCATCCAGCTCTTTGGTGTAGGGATCCACGATAACACATGCGTACTCCAAGATTGAGCGCACATGAGTGAAATACGGTTGTTCTTTTCAGTTAGATGGAGGTTCACTGAAATTTCGTCTCTGAAAGCCAAAAACAAATGCAGCCGTAACTTTTATGGTGTGAACCTGCCTATTTAACCTCTAACCACTCCCTAAATAAACTCCTAGGTATTTATATTCCCGCGCCGTTCTCACAGCAGCATAATTTACGGTATACGTATTCAATTGGAATGAAGGTTTTTGTGTAAAGGTGCCGTTAACACACTGTTTAACATCCAAAAACTTTTCTGAATCAGCGCACCAGGATGTTATTAAATTTGAATAAAGCTGCAGGTATAAGGAATCACGTTCATTCGCTATAGTCCGGTAAACTACACAGTACTTTTGAACAAAGCTATAGGGCCAATAGTAATAACAATGCAAAAACCGATTCATTCAGTTCATAGGATGAAATGTACTACGCAGAAGGTGATATGGAACACCATCATTTGCTTTTTTGCAGTCCAAGAATATACAGTCAACCACTCTAAGCTTATCTATTGCTAGAGCCAAATCGTGCGTGAACTCAACAGTTTGCGTTAAACAAGAAAATCCTGACAAAATCCGTGTTTGCTAGGATGCTGGCGATTATGTTTAACCAAATGAGTCATATCCCAAGAGTAGCTAAGCTCACCTTCAAACATCGGAACTAAATTAACAGCTAGGCTTCGTCAGTAGCTCTGTTGTTATCGCAAATTTAAAATAATTTTTTTTTCTAAATAGGCAGTCGTAAAATCCCATGAAGTAACATAGTGCAGGGCATGAAGGTGGTGCACAAGCGAGTCTCTTCTACGTTTATCACCAACAACATAATGCAACATTGCTTGTGGCAGTTTAATTGTAAGCAGAATAACTTGCGCTTTTGGTCGCACTTGCCTTTCTTTGGTGGGGAGTCCTTGACATGGGGCGGTTTAGCTCCTGCGTGGTGCCCGCTTCCTCGACGCCCTTGAAGGCCAGCTATTTTGGTGAACCTACTCCCAAAGCTGCCAAAGCTGTGTATCTCTGTACCTGGATCATCGGCGAAAATGTCGCGCTGTTGTACATGTCGGTTGGAAGTCCCCGATAATGGCCTTTACGTGACTTGCAGTGAGGGTAAATTCCAATTCCACCTCGGTGGCTGCTCAGGAGTAAGTGAACACTCTTTCACTGGTAAGCGTAATGGCACTAAGAAGCATTGGAAGTGTGATACCTGCCGAGGCGCCACTCCGAGAGGAAATGGTGCGACAGGAAAACAAAAAATTGACATAGATGTTGCAAGCCAGCTCGTTGAATTGAACAATAAGCTAGATTCTCTCTTGACTCTGCCTTCAAAAATGGTAGACCTTGAAGCATCCGTTCAAGTGCTTTCTGAAAAATTAGATGAATTTCAAGCTCGTCTTGCCTCCCAAGAAAAAGCAACAAAAAAATTAACTAAGCGATTGCAACAATTGGAGGTTGCAGACTCCAGCAAAGAGCTAACACAGCTTCAACTGGATATGAATGACCTCGAATACCGTAGCCGTCGCTTAAACGTTGAAATACACGGTGTTCAAGAAACGGAAAAACAGGACTTGCTAACAAAAGTGAACGAAATAGCAACACAGATCCCCACTAAGCATAAATGAAGTCGAAGCTATTCACAGGCTTCCTGCTAAACCGGGCAAGATGCGAGCTATCATAGTTCGTTTCACGCGCCGAGAACTCCGTGATTCCTGGCTTGCAAACAAAAAACAACTAAAGAACGGAAATAAAAACACCTACATCTGCGAAAACTTGACCCGACTCGCACGCGCCCTTTTGTCGAAGGCTAAAGAATGGAAACTGGAATCTGGCTATCACTTTGTGTGGCATTCCTACTGAAAGGTGCTGGTCAGGAAGGCGAGCGGCGATCGAGCGATAGTTATTCGGGACGCGCGAGATCTGGCCGCTTTAAAGTGATAACGTCAATGCATAAGCGTCAGCAGTTAAACCTTAGACAATGGCGTTGCCGCACTTCGATCAATTTTGTTATGACACTGTATCGCTAAAAACCTTTGCCCCTTTTCAGTTTTTTATTTGAATGCCAGAAGCATGAGAAATAAATTTGATGAAGTTTGCTTGTTTTTTGTTAGAGTTAAAATACTCTTTTGACTTGCTGTGTTTCAGCGAAACGTGGTTTTTACCTGATGAGTGCTATTCTATAAGTGGCTAGGATTGTGTTTCTGTGTCTCGTCCGCAAAAGCGTGGTGGTGGAATTGCTGTTTATGTGCGCTCGGACTTATCGTATGAAATTGTTCCCGATTTTAAGAATGTTGATAGTAGTTATCAATCACTCGCTATCAAATGTTATAACACTTTGTTTGCTCTTGCGTATCGCCCTCCTTCTGGATCTGTTGAAGACTTTCTCAAATTATCAGAAAGGTTGTTCGAATTCAGCACCGCTCTAAATTTAGAAACAGTTTTGGTAGGAGATTTTAATATCAATGCATGTTCTACAAATCCATCTTACTTACTATTTCAAGAAATATTTGAATCGTATGGCTGTTTGAATGTAATAGACTCCCCTACGAGAATTACGCCTTCCACGCCGACAACTCTTGATCTCTGTGTGACAAGCTTTCCTCGAGATTACATAAAAGCAGGGGTTTTCATGTGCGGCCTTAGTGATCACCTACCCATCTACTGTCTCATTCCACATAAGCGTCCGTGTCAAACTGGCCACGGAGGGCTAACTAGAATTTATTCTGAACAAAACATAAAAAAACTTTATTGAACTTGTTTTGTTCCCTCTGCCCATCCCTGGCACAAAATTACGGAGGCAACCGATGTAAATACTGCTTACGATGCCTTTTGTCTACCTTTACATCTTTTTATAATACATGTTTCCCCCTCAAACCACTCACACAATATAAGAAATCAAGAAAACCCTGGATATCAAAATACCTTTAAAAACGAATCAAGCACCGAAATGAGCTATTCCGATCGTTTTTAACCACCAGAAAGGAAAACGACTTTCAGATATTTAAAAAGGTACGAAACCAACTAAATAAGGATATAAAAAAGGCGAAGCTTGACTACTATATGAACAAATTACAAGGTACTTTAGGAAATACACGCTTTTCTGTGGGAAAGCGATAAGCGAAATACTAAATAAAAATATTTCGATGAAACGAGTTCCCTTTCAAAGAAATGGGCTGTCAGACCTAGATGTTGCAAATACCTTCAATTCTCACTTCATTGACGTGGGAGCTGCCCCAGATGTCCTTAAACAAACAGAGTGTGACCAGTTCATAAAAGAGAGTTGTCCCTCTACCGTGTTTATGCATGCCACCGACCAGTATGAAGTTCAAAATATAATTTTATCGTTAAAGGATGGTTGCTCCTCTGGTGCAGATGGTGTTAAAAAAAAACCGCTGAAAGCTGTTATTAAGACTGTATGTTTTCCCCTGCACAATTTGTAATCTAATTCTCTCCACAGGTGTATTTCCGGAAAAATAAAGTTAGCTCGGGTAGTGGTCATTCATAGAGCGGTTCAATAAATGATTTAAATAATTATAGGCCTATCTTCGTACTCTCTGTTTTTTCAAAAATAGCCGAGAACATCATGCGAAGAAGAATCACTGCGTTTTTGAACACGCATAACATATCATCCGAAGAACAATACGGCTTCCGAAAAAACAAATCTGCAAAAACAGGCCTCCTAGGAATAAAAGAAAAATTGCTCCAAACTATAGAGGAGAAAAAATAACACTTGGCCTATTCCTTGATCTGAAAAAAGCTTTTGATTGTGTCCAACATGGCTTTCTTTTTCAAAAACTTCCTTTCTTTGGGATACGTGGTGTCGCATTTGAATTATTAAAAAGCTATCTTACGAACAGAACTCAGTTCACGTCAATAAATGGGGTCATTTCTGAAACACTACATAAAAACGGAGTTCCACAGGGATCCATCCTTGGGCCTATATTATTCCTGCTATATATAAATGACATTGTACACATGAAAGGTTACACAAATATGGTATTATATTCAGACGACACCAACGTGTTTTGTTCAGGCGTAAATGTGCACGATTTGTTTGGGCAGGCCAACACCTGGTTAGACCGTTTATGCTCATGGCTAACTGCAAATAAACAACTGAACGTAAGTAAAACAAAATACATGCTTTTCAAATCAAAAGGAACACAAACACCGATTGGATTACATCTGCAATTTGAGGGTGCCCAAATACAACACACATCAACAATTACATTTCTGGGGGTTGTATTTCACGAAAATCTATCATGGTCACCACATATTGATGCACTTAGAGTAGATATTTCCCGAGCCGTAGGAATATTAAATAAGCTGAGGTATTATTTCCCGCCAAGATTAAAACGCGCTATATATCATGCTCTTATACACTCCCGACTGAATTACTGTTCATTAGTGTGGTCAACCGCAAACAAAACAAGTTTGGATCTCCTACAGGCACTTCAAAATCGAGCTTTGTGTGCAATAGGAAATATTCAACTCAATGAAGACATTACTCCGTACTACACCGAATATAAAATTCTTGACGTCCGCAAAACACTGACGTATTAATTGTTCATTGAAATATTGCGACAATACAGCTCGGACATCCGGTTTCTACTCAAATACCAAATAAAAGAATGCCCATATGAGTTGAGAAAAACTTTATTAACGAAGCCAAGATGCAGAACAAACTATGGTGACCAAAAACTGTCTCACAAAATACCCCACGTGTTTAACGAACATCCGGTGATATTGGAAGTCCTAATTTCAGGAACAACGCCGTCACAATACAAGAAATTCATTAAACAGCTACTCTTTTGTATTGTATAGGTATGAAGGTATCATTGTAACTATAAGCGAAACTGTTTTGTAACACCACCCGCTGCTCACAATGTTTTGAATTTGTTTCTGTTCTTGCATTTTGCATTTTACTGTGTTTTTTTCTGTACCCCAAATTATAAACAGCTTGGTACAAGAATTGAAACACCATCCAGTTGTATCCAGTTATATCAGTTTGTGCTAGTGTCTTCTTTTCCTTGCAAATTTTGGTTGTAAATTTTTTTCTTTTACTTTTATTTTTTTGTACTTCTTATTTGCTTTGTCATAGCGCTTGCGGCTGAGGGTGGCGTGGCCTTTGTAAGGCAACTGGTTTGCCTCTAGTCATGCCCCCCAAGGCAATGTTTTGTAATATTGCCTTGAATAAACTTGAACTTGAACTATCTCGGATCGGACATCTCTGCCGGGTCGATGTCTCCAATGCTCTCCATTTCTTGAGGGGGCGAATAGCCTCGAGCTAATGCGTCGACGAAGCCGGCGGCAGAGGCGTGGTAGCGGCGATGACTGGCGAGGCTTAGCTTAGCCGTCGGTGTGGCACAGTCTTCTTGTGGCAATAAATGACATTTCGATGACCTAAAAGCTTCCCTGCTAATGTCCAGTGAGTCCTTGCACCTTGCCCGTTCACCGAGAACACTCATTACTGTTTGACAAACGATGTTCGTTCATTTAAAACGTAGAAACACGGAGCGGAAGAAAAACGCGTCCCCGTCGTTCGGCTCCCTAACGGCTTTTTCTGCCGCCAGGGAAAAAACCGGTCGGTCTCCTTCCAAACACGTCTGTGCATGAGTTCTCGGCGCCCAGGCGCGTACCGTTGTTCGGCTGTATGCCGTTTGCCGAAAAAATGACGTATAACCAGATACCTTACGTAGGGCGGTCTCCTCTTGAACACCGGTTGCCAGGTATTCTGTGGCCATTCGCTTGCCGTAATTCGGCCGAGGACCGCTAACCGAATGAAAAACGTATATTCTGGGGCCGTAAGTCGGCCGGTATCCTTCATAACACTGGTTGCCCGAAGAAAACAAATATTCTACCACCGGACGCGCGGTTCACCCTTGAAACAACGTATACACGGCAGCCGCGCTCCCGACGGTCTCCTTTCGAACACCTACTGCCGCAAGAATACGCGTATTCTATGGCCGGTCGTTTGCCATGCTTCGGCCGATTACCGCTTCCCGAAGAAAAAACGGATGCCCTAAGGCCGTACTTCGGCCGTTCTTTTTCTCAACATCGGCAGCCGTAAGACAACTGAATATCTGGCAGCCGGTTAGCTGCCGTTGTGCTTCCGGACACGGGCGGACGGAAATGTACCGAAGCGCTGGTTGCCGAATGTTGGCCGTTCAACGCATGATCAGTGGCTGCCAGAACCTAGATGCTGGCCGGACATGCCAGAAAGCGGCCATAGACGGGCCGATCTTGGGGCACACTTTCTGTGCCGGCTGGGTAACCACTGACCTCACGAGTGGACACTTACAAGTCGGTTACCTCTGCAAACTCCGCTTTGCTGGAGTTTAGTACACGAGTTGATTTTTCACGTGTACTTCATCTAGAATAAACATACTTCCACAAGGCCCACACTTGAAAACTGGCTTTACGTTCTACTAACTTCAGGTATGAGGCATGGCGACGTTTCAGCAGTTTTTTGCATAGAGCACGCAGGCGCAGGAATTCCTCAGCAAACTGATCCGCACAGGAGCGCTGCAACTTTCTGTGCGAAAATTTTTTGAGTTCAAGGGCATCCGCAAATTCGGAGACAAATCAGTGTAGGAACTTAAAATGCTTATGTGTAAATTGCGGGACATAGTTTTTCATGCCCTAAAGCACACTGTAAGTAAAAGGATGAAGTTTTTCATTGATATAGGAGGGATGAATGACTGACCACCATACAGCAGCACGGAAATAGCAAAACAGACCAATGCAAGTTCCCCGGGGGAAAGCGTAACGAGGTTGCGTGCTGCTGGACCTTACTGTACCGTGAAGCATTTGGGGGGGGGGGGGCGGCGAAGAGATCAATAAGGGGACGATATAAATTTCTCGGCTATTAGAAAAGACCTATCAGAGCACGACACACTAATGCCAGGTTAGGTGGTTCCAGTCAATACAAGGAGCGTTAAATTCTTCGAGGAGGGGATTCTGGCTGCAACGCAGTGCGCACTGCACTATTCGTGGTCCCCGCGCATCGCTGCTGCATA
This sequence comes from Haemaphysalis longicornis, assembly GCA_013339765.2. Lineage (NCBI taxonomy): Eukaryota > Metazoa > Arthropoda > Arachnida > Ixodida > Ixodidae > Haemaphysalis > Haemaphysalis longicornis. The sequence continues at coordinate 206,317,257 of CM023451.1, read as the reverse complement.
TCAAGAAGTGATCGCAGAATGACCAAACGCCCGATGGCACTGGTAGTCCGCCGTTCCGTCGCGGCGCGCCGCCGCCGCCAAGAATGTTGGGGTAAACCGTGTTTGAACCACGCACTTAAACGTCGGTGATTTTATAACCCGCGTCGACGGCGCACACTGCGTCACAGGCAGTGATCGGTAGCTGCACACCGGGATGGCACCTCAAACAATGTCTCATAATGTGAACGCGTCATCCTCGAGCGCACCGCAGCACGCGCTGCTGTGGGCTTATCACAAAGCCCGTCGCACCAGCCAGAATGTCTCACTGCCAAGCTATCAACATGTCGCCACGCGTCCCGCCGAGGGGCGTCTCGAACGGCTTCGGAATGATGCACTCCACCTCACACTTTCGCTATAGTTCCTTTTTGAATTTTATTTCTTCCTATGTTCTCCGGTCGTTCTATAGGTAACGATGACAAAGCCGCTGTGAAACTACAGTAGGGGGTGCGAACGTCTGACCCACTAAGACATTACTATGAAGTTTTCAATTTTAAGCAGATCAATTTCAACCCACGCAGAGTCTTCAGTGCTCTCAATATCACTACATAACGCGCTCGGGAGAGATTTGTAAACGGCAAGAAGCACCCCACCCTCTTTTTGGTTTGTTCCCCGTTAAGGCACGATTATTATGACGTACTTATAATTTTGAGGGATATAATGACTACATAGAATATCAGGGCTCAAGCAAGTTACGGCCGATCTCTGACTGGATAACGTGAAGCCACACCGTAACCAAAGGAGCACATGCCTTAGTACGAAGACCGCCCACATTCTGATAAGACACCTGTATGAGATCAGCTGAGAACTGTGAAGCGCGCCTTCACGAAACATTCCTTGAATCTTCTGAAAGAGGCAGCGCGTCTGCCAAACCGTGGCTTCACTCCGGCCCTCGACATATTCCTCACTTACAGAAATATAAAAGGATGCATTGTCAGTTTTCGTCTGCAGTCGTAGACACCTGAAGCAGTGACATTTCATGTTGACAGATGGGGATCAAGACCAGCGAGCTCGGTTGGCGGAGGAACTTTGAAAACAAAAACAGCTTTGTGGCGAATCCGCTGCGGGACCAAGACGACTGCAGATATGCCCGGCAAACCTACACAGGCCAAGCTTTGGCGTTTCTTCGCAACAATACAAGGTTGACATTTGAGCACAGACACAGAATTCACAGTGAAGACAACGTTGGTGGAGAGTGTGGACCTATTTGGAGGCAGAACAGAAAAAGCCGAAAAACATTACAGACGGTTTCGAGGGATCGCACGTAGCAGAATGCAAGAATTCGTAGTTTACAGCCTGGACAATAGAAGGCTTCACCGGGCTGTGACACACACCGTGCGGCAAGGCAGGGGGTAGCGAAGCATTTAGGCACGCAAGGAACCAACCTCAGCTTGTAGGGGAGCGAGAACCCGAAAGAAAGAGAGGGTGTGTTTAGTGAACAAGTAATAATTACAAAGTGAATTTTTGCCTCTAAACAGTTTGTTCAGGACTCGTCGGAGGCAGGAAAGATGAATTTAAGGATAGCCGGTGCAAGTCAGCGAAATATTAGGACGGGCAATAAAAAAAAACAGGCGATTCATATTTACATACATGCTTTATTATATATACAGACAATTTTTACACATTCACGCGCACACACACGTACAATGAAGAGGTGGAAGATTTACAGTTCAGAGGGGGTGTTGATGCCGGCTTTCTCGAGGTATGTGATGAGGAGCTTGAAACCTCTCGTTGCTGCATGCAGGGTCCTCTGGGTCAGGATGGCCTCTGTGGTGTTCGAAGGTAGCCCTGGCGAGTGGTACCTACTCACACGTTTGTGCCGTGCGCCAGAATACGTAAACCAAGTTGAGAGTATACGCAAGGGGCAGTCCAAGGGGTTAGCGTATGGGGAGTGAGCCCCGGTGGCTGAGGCCTTGCAATCCTGCCTGTGGAGGCGTGCTTCTCTCTTATAGCAGGGGGTACAAGTCAAAGGAAAGAGGGACTGCTTTGTTTGTGCTATTTCACGGTAGAATAGGAGCCGCGGTATCTCACCACTCATGTGCAGGCATGGCGTACGGCCTCCTCACGCCTGATGAAAACCTGGCCACACGACAGCGAAACAGGGGCGTGCAGACTTGAAGCATAGGGGAGTAGTGGGCTCATTTGGCTGGAATACCAACGTGGTCGGGACACCACAGCAGTTGGAGGCTGCAGCTTTTTTTAGGAGGGTGCTGGAACTTGGTAACGAGGGTCAGCTCGAGAATGCAGCTTCACTACCGTGGCACCCTCAGGTGGAGGAGCACCGGCCCCAAAATGCGGTGGCAGTTGGTGGTCGGTCCTCCAGTAGCATACCCGCGGCAAAGTGTATAAAGTTTTGTGGCGAATCGCCACCTCTGGCACTCTCGCACGGATCGTAATTCCTAACAGCGTGTCAGAGGCGTCCAGGGGTACTGCAGCTGGTGGAGGCGGGAACAGTAGGCACGCCCTCTTATTTTCTTCGACGTAGTCCTCAACGAGAACAGCAATGCGGCCTATGCAGAACTCAAGGGAAGCGGCCACCTTCACAGAATGTGTGCGGTCTCCCCCCCTTTCATGACAGAGAATATTGAAAGCCTGTACATCTTGCCGCGGCAGCGGCTCGTTGTCATCACCCAGCCGGGCCACTTGGTCACGTAAGAAAGAAGTGCATTCCAGCGCGTCGATGAGGATAGCACGAGCCCCTGTAGCTTTGGCGTCAAGGTTACCCGGTGGAGGGTAGAAGTAGGGAGATTCCTTGATTCTTGACGGGCGAGCTCTCTTGTTGGCATGGTAGGGCCAAGCCACCGGCGTGGCAGTGTAGAAGAGTACATTGAAGGGAGAAGCAGACCTCAGAAGCTTAATTTCTGTGTCAGGCAACACAACACAGTTCTCGTGAGCACGTTTCTAAAAAGCCGAGTTGCGGAAAAAAATACCATTTGCAAAAAAAAAATACCAAGAAAACACTCACCGCTTGGAAGCACATGCCTCGCGGTGACAGCCGCGCGTACAAGGCAGGTGCAGTGGCTTCAGCAAAAACGCTGGCCAAACATCGATGAGCGAAAAGCTCCCGGTTGCTCGTGAGTGTGTACCTCGGGGAAACCGCCGAACCCCAAGCTCCCGCAGTGGCTGTAGCGGGAAAAAAAACTCCAGTGCTAATGCTACACATGAAAGCCACCCTGATCGGGAGAGGTCACCGCGGCCGCTTCATTCTCTAGACGCCCTACTGGATGTCACTGACGGTTGGAGTGTCATGTAAGGACCAGCTCAGAGAGATGGACGCCGGAGAACCGTCGGTGTAGAACATTATGGACGAGGGACGAATTTTACTTTTATTGCATGGTTTCTCAGAAAGCTGTATAGCTCTCCTTTGTAGCCGTACGGCTTCATTAAAGTGGCTACAAACTGTACTTCGCAGAATCTTACTCCACCTTGGGGATTTCTCCTAAATCTGGTCGATCAAGTGTTTGTGGGGTTCACAGAACACACATTTATTCTACATACGGAGAACCCTAAAGCAAACAACACAAGAAATAAAGGGCAGAAAGCACGTCCACAATGAATCCTTAGGTAAATATCCCAAATGCCAACCAAAACCAAAAGTCAGTACAACCTTGTAAGACATGATGAATTATTTGTAGCGAGTGGACAGAGGGTCCACTCGCTACAAATAATTCATCATGTCTTCAATATTGACTCTGCACAGAACTAGTTCCGAGTCGTGTCCTAAGATATGTAAATTATTGGACTGGCCTATCACGGTCGCCGGCGCGGAGGTGTTGCACCCGCTGAGCAACCGCGACGTGGTGGTAGCCGTCCGTCTCGTGTTGGGGCCGTCGTCGCTGCCCGCGGTCGTTGTGGGGCCGGCGTTGGCACCATGCAATCATAAGCGTAACCTCGCTCGCTACCTGGTTTCGCCTGTTCGTTTATATACAATTAACAAGTCACGAGCGCGCTTACAGCCCTCTCAAGCCATTGAATGCTTTGATTATGGTAAGGAAGAAAGTGACATCTTTTGCTTTTCATGCCACTCTTGTTGTTCTGGTCTTTCTAGCGAAGCTGTATATGGCGGGGTTCCGACAAAACCTGCGTGTTCGACAGAGGCGGGTAGACTAAATATTTTCGTCTCCAGAGCTAGTGTAAAACATCTGTAGCTCTCAATCTATTGTAAGTACCTTCAAAAAGATTATGGTGGCCACTAATACTTATGCCAGGGGCTAGAACTTACAAACGTAATGGAACGAAAAATTCGCACGATCGCCAACCGTATTTCATAAGTGGTCACACAGGAAATCGCATGCAAGCGCTAAAACTGTAGACTCGTATTAGCGCCTCGAGTGAACGAAATTTACTGTTTTCAGGGCTGAAAAGTGACTCGGAAAGTGCCGTGAACATGGCAATTGTTAGTGAAAACAGAACGGCCCGGGAGAGGGGGGTGAGCCAGGGTGCAGACGATTTTGAGAAAACAGGCTTGAATATGACGGAGGAAGAAAAGGGAAAGCAGGTAGGAGTAGCACTTCCCGCGTCCAGCTGCGCCATAGGTTAGCATGTTTTTCAGAGTCCAGACGGGCGAGAAGAACTGGCTGGAAGTTGCATGCACACCACCAGAAATCCCGATCCAGGCCAGCGCTAGCATCATAAAGCCCATGCCTCGCCTGAAACGGCCCCGACACCGTATAGAAAAATTCTTACATGTCCAGCCCCGCGGTCCGCGTCGGGCCGTTCTGGGCCCGGGCTTTCGGGAAAGCCAGAGCCGTTTCAGTGCTTTGCACATACCGCTGCTAGTGGCGTTTTTAGCACCTTAAAGCCATAGCACCTAAAAGCCACCTGTGATGATATATCGTTCGCGTAGCTCGTCGAACAGTGTCTCGACATCAGAGCCCAGAAGTGCAATATCGGGAAGGATGTATATGGAGCATACCATTATCAACCTCTTAAATAATATCGTACGGATTGCTACAGCCTCAAGGATAGTGTTTAAAATGAGAGGGTGGCCTGCTAATGATTTCCGGGAGACAACGGCGACGCCGCCGAAAAATTGTGTGCAGCCAACCCTGTCCTTTCTGAATAAGATGCACCTATTCTAGAACTTTACCTGTTTGCAATTGATGTGAGTTTCTTGGAGAAACGTGAACTGTAGCTGATTGGCATGCACCATCTGATACACATCGTCAAGGTGTTTAAGGAGGCCTCTGCAGTTCTGTTGGATAATATCTTCTGTTCCCATTATTTACCATTAAGAATGAATGGAGTGTGTGTTTTTTGCATTATTCTTCGGGGCTGGTACTTTCGGAAGGGCCTTTTTGGGCTTTACTGTTAGCTTCGACGTCGGAGGCCGCTCCTTGCGCGGTGTTTCACGCAGGAACGGCCCGACGTACATCTCCTCGTCAGATGTCAGAGGGGTGCCCCACGGACCGGGCCCTCCGGACTTGGCCCCCCTTCGGGGTCCCCTTCGTTGGACTCGCCACGGCTGCGGGTGTCGCGGCTGCCAGAGGTGGCACGGGCCTTGCGGTGGTGGTTGGAGCCGATGCGTGGTCCCCGCTGTTTATCCCCTCGGCACCCTCCAACCCACTGGAGGACGGGGAGGCAGATGCGGGAGCGGCACTGGCCCCGACGAAAATGGTTGCCACCACAATCGCTGCCGCCTCAGGAAGGGGTGTGGTGACGAGTTGGTCTGCCTGAGGCAAACCAGCGTGGGAGGAGAAGAGACGAAGTCAGACTATCTGAACTGGCTGTGTGTGGAAACCAGAATCCGCTCCTCTCCCTGGCGAGCTGCGTCGGTGTACCTCCCCAGTGGGAAGAGGCGAACCTCTGCCGCACGTTTCGGAAGGTGATGTTCTCAGTCACTTTGATGTTGATGATCATTTTTTTCTAGTCGAAATGTTTTGTGTCCTGAAACGAAAAAGTCCGAAAATTATTAGAAAATTTCAGCCCCCTCGGCATTGCAGTACGCCCCGTTTTATGGCAATAATGCTAATGTTGCGTTTTGCGACTATAACAGACAAATTTTGTCTTTGAACGGTTAAAAATCAAATGGTTACCGCTGCACGAACCAAGAAATAGCATGATATTAGTATAGAACAGAAAAACATCGAATTATAGCCTCGATAACATTACTCACTGCTTTAAATATTTTATTAACCGCTTCGGGCAGAAGCAAGAAATTTTAAATGCAACAAGCAACACCATTACTTAAAACGGACAAAATAAAAGCGGAACAGACGAGAGCCATGAGGAACACCACTGGTTGCCGTTTACCTAATGGATATTTTCTCACTAGCGCGCGTTCATTGCTCTATGGCTCCTTGAAATACCAACATTTTTTGTAAGACTCACAATAGACTGTCTACATCTAACAGCCCGAGCCGATCAAGCAATAAGTGGTTAATTATATCAAAGGCTGTGCTAAGGTCACCGCAGATAGCATTAAGCTGACTTCTGCCAACGACTGCAGGAAAAGCCTGCTCCCTAATGCATGCGAAGTTCGTAGAAGTCGAGTGACCACGCATAAAGCCATGTTGATTGGTAATGAAGACATGTTTAGGTGAGAAAGAAAAGACCTTATGGCAATCTAACTGCAGCATTTTAAAGAAAAGAGACTGGCCTACAATTAAGGACGTCACTTGTTATTCCTGATTTGAAAACGAAAACTACATGAGTGACTCTTCATGAGCGAGAGAACGCGTCAGAGCAGACGCAGTTAGAGATATGGTTGTTACACAGGAACGAAAACATTTCTATTAGTCTTGAGAATGGCAGCCCAAGTACGATCTGGACTACAACAGAGCCAGGGCTTCAGGTGCTCGATGCTGGTCTGGACAATATTTTCGTCTTTTTGCCAACAACCGGAGTTCTGACTCAGGTGACAAGGGGTAACCAGTGACAAGGCGGTAACCAGTACCGCCGCAAATTTCATAAGTTCAAGAATACTGCAGAGCAGAGCAGTCGGTTACTTCTACAAAGACCCCTTTGCTTGAGTTTAGTACACGGCCACGTGTACGTAATCTAGAATGACCATACTTCCAGACGGCCCACGCTTGAAAAGTAGCTTTACCTTCTACTAACGTCAGGTATGAGGCATGGTCACGTTTCAGCAGTTTCTTGCATAGAGCACGCAGGCGCCGGAATCCCTCATCAAATGAATCCACACAGGAGAGGTGCAACTTCCTGTCCGAAAATTTTTTGAGTTCAATGGCATCCGTAAATATTGAACAAAATCAGTGTGGAGACATAAATGCTTAGGTATATATTGCGGGACATAATTTTTTACAACCATAAGCACACTGTCTGTAAAACGATCAAGTTTTCGTTGATATAGGACGGGTGAACGACTGGCCACCATACAGCAGCACAGAAATAGCCAAACAGACTAATGCAATTTCCCCGGATGAAAGCGTAACGAGTTTGCGTACTGCTGAAGATAACAATAAGGGGAGGAAATAAATTTTTCGTGTTTTAGGAAAGACCTATCAGAGCACGACACATTAATGAAGGTTAGGTGGTTCCACTTAATACCAGGAGCATTAAATTTTACGAGGAGGACCTTCTGGCTGCAACGCAACGCACACTGCACTTATTCTTAGTCCCTGAGCATCGCTGCTGCATCTCAGGAAGTGATCACGTGATGACCGAACGCCGGTGGCTCGGGTAGTCCGCCGTTTTCTCGCAACGCGCCACCGCCGCGAGAATGTTAGGGTAAACTGTGTTGGAAGCACGGTTTTAAATGCCAACGATTTTATCCCCCGCGTTGATGGCGCACACTGCGTCTCAGGAACTGATCGCTAGCTGCCCCTCGGGATGGCACCTGAAACAGTGTCTCATAATGTGAACGCGTCATCCTCGGGCGCACGACGGCACGCGCTGCTGTGGCCTTATCTCGCAGCGCGTCGCACCAGCTAGAATGTCTCACTGCCTAGCCCTCACTATGTCGCCACCCGTCGCCGCCGTGGGGCGTCTCGCACGGCTACGGAATAACGCACTCCACCTCAAACTTTCGCCACATTTTCTTCTTGAATTTTCTTTCTGTCTGCGGTTCTCCAGTCGTTTGCTAGGTAACGAGGCCAAAGCCGCTGTCAAACCGCAGTAGGGGGCCCCAAGGTGTGGCCCACTATAACATTACTATGAAGTTTTGAATTTTACACAGATCAATTTCAACCCGTGCCGACTCTTCGGTGTTCTCAATACCACTACATAGCGCGCCCGTGAGATATTTGTAAACGGCAAGAAGCACCCCACCCTCTTTTTTGTTGGATCTTTGTTAAAGCACGATTATTATGACGTACTGATAATTTGAGGGATATAATGACTACATAGAATATCAGGGCTCAAGCAAGTTACTGGAGAGCCAGAAGCCACACCGTTACCAAAGGAGCAGTTGCCTTAGTAGGAAGACAGCCCACATTCTGATAACACACATGTATGAGATCAGCTCAGAACTGTGAAGCACGCCTTCACGAAACATTCGTTGAATCTCTTTAAAGAGGCAGCGCGCCGGCCAAACCACGGGGTCACTCAGCACTCGACATATTCTTCACTTACAGAAGTATAAAAGGATGCATATCTGTCAGTTTTAATCTGCAGTCGTTGACACCTGAAGCAGTGACATTTATTGTTGACACATGGTGATCAACACCAGCGAATTCGGTTGGTGGAGAAACCTTGAAAACATAAATAGCTTTTTGGCGAATCCGCTGCAGGACCAAGACGACTGCAGATATGCCCGGCAAACCTACACATGCCAAGCTTCGGCGTTTCTTCACAACAATAGGAGGTTGACATTTGAGCAGAGACACAGAATTCACAGTGAAGACAACGTTGGTGGAGAGTGTGGACTTATTTGGAGGCAGAGCAGAAAAAGCCGTAAAACATTACAGACGGTTTCGAGGGATCCCACGTAGCAGAATGCAAGACTTCGTAGTTTACAGCCTGGACGATAGAAGGCTTCACCGGGCTGTGACACACACACGTCCGGCAAGGCAGGGGGTGGCGAAGCATTTAGGCCTCAGCTTGTAGGGGAGCGAGAACCCGAAAGAAAGAGAGGGTGTGTTTAGTGAACAAGTAATAATTACAACATGAATTTTTGGTTCTAAACAGTTTGTTCAGGCCTCGACGGGGGCAGGAAAGATGAATTCAAGGATAGCCAGTGCAAGTCAGCGAAATATTAGGACGGGCAATAAAAAAAACAGGCGATTCATATTCTACATACATCCTTTATTATATACACAGACAATTTTTACATATTCACGCGCACACACACATACAATAAAAAGGTGGAAGTGTGGGTAAGTGGGTGCGTTGAAGATTTACCGTTCAGAGGGGGTGTTGATGCCGGCTTTCCTCGAGGTATGTGATGAGGAGCTTGAAACCTCTCGTTGCTGCATGCAGGGTCCTATGGGTCAGGATGGCCTCTGTGGTGTTCGAAGGTAGCCCTGGCGAGTGGTACCTACTCACACGTTTGTGCCGTGCGCCAGATACGTAACCAAGTGGAGAGTATACGCAAGGGGCAGTCCAAGGGGTTAGCGTCTGGGGAGTGAGCCCCGGTGGCTGAGGCCTTGCGATCCTGCCTGTGGAGGCGTGCTGCTCTCTTATAGCAGGGGGTAGCAAGTCAAGGAAAGAGGGACTGCTTTGTTTGTGCTATTTCACCGGTATAATAGGAGCCGCGGTATCTCACCACTCATGTGCAGGCATGGCGTACGGCCTCCTCACGCCTGATGAAAACCTGGCCACACGACAGCGAAACAGGGGCGTGCAGACTTAAGCATAGGGGAGTAGTGGGCTCATTTGGCTGGAATACCAACGTGGTCGGGACAGCCACAGCAGTTGGAGGCTGCCAGCTTTTTTAGGAGGGTGCTGGAAACTTGGTAACGAGGGTCAGCTCGAGATGGCAGCCTTCACTACCGTGGCACCCTCAGGTGGAGGAGCACCGGCCCCAAAATGCGGGTGGCAGTTGGTGGTGGGTCCTCGAGTAGCAATATCCGCTGGCAACGTGTATAAAGTTTCGTGGCGAATTGCCCACCCTCTGGCACTCTCCGCTACGGATCGTAATTCCTAACAGCGTGTCAGAGGCGTCCAGGGGTACTGCAGCTGGTGGAGGCGGGAACAGTAGGCACGCCCTCTTATTTTCCTTCGACGTAGTCCTCAACGAGAACAGCAATGCTGCCTATGCAGAACTCAAGGGAAGCGGCCACCTTCACAGAATGTGTGCGGTCTCCGCCCCCTTTCATGACAGAGAATATTCGAAAGCCTGTACATCTTGCCGCCGCAGCGGCTCGTTGTCATCACCCAGCACGGGCCACTTGGTCACGTAAGAAAGAAGTGCATTCCAGCGCGTCGATGAGGATAGCACAGAGCCCCAGTAGCTTTGGCGTCAAGGTTACCCGGTGAGGGTAGAAGTAGGGAAGATTCCTTGATTCTTGACGGGCGAGCTCTCTTGTTGGCATGGTAGGCCAAGCCACCGTGCGTGGCAGTGTAGCAGAGTACATTGAAGGGAGAAGGCAGACCTCAGAAGCTTAATTTCTCGGTCAGGCGAACACAACACAGTTCTCGTGAGCACGTTCTAAAAAGCCGGAGTTGCAGGAAAAAAATACCATTGCAAAAAAAAAATACCAGAAAACACTCACCGCTTGGAAGCACATGCCTCGCGGTGACAGCCGCGCGTACAAGGCAGGTGCAAGTGGCTTCAGCAAAACGCTGGCCAAACACCGATGAGCGAAAAACTCCCGCGTGCTCGTGAGTGTGTCCTCGGGGAAACCGCCGAACCCCAAGCTCCCGCAGTGGCTGTAGCGGGAAAAAAAAACTCCAGTGCTAATGCTACACATGAAAGCCACCCTGATCGGGAGAGGTCACCGCGGCCGCTTCATTTCTCTAGACGCCCTACTGGATGTCACTGACGGTTGGAGTGTCATGTAAGGACCAGCTCAGAGAGATGGACGCCGGAGAAACCGTCGGTGTAGAACATTATGGACGAGGAGGAATTTATACTTTTATTGCATGGTTCTCAGAAAGCTGTATAGCTCTCCTTTGTAACCGTACGGCTTCAATTAAAGTGGCTACAAACTGTACTTCGCAGAATCTTACTCACCTTGGGGATTTCTCCTAAATCTGGTCGATCAAGTGTGGTGGGGTTCACAGAACACACATTTATTCTACATACGGAGAACACCCTAAGGCAAACAACACAAGACATAAAGGGCAAAAGCACGTCTACAATGAATCCTAGGTAAATATCCCAAATGCCAACAAAACCAAAAGTCAGTACACCTGTAAGACATGATGAATTATTTGTAGCGAGTGGACAGACGGTCCACTCGCTAAAAAATACTATCATGTCTTCAATATTGACTCTGCACAGAACTAGTTCCGAGTCGTGTCCTAAGATAGTGTATTATTGGACTGGCCTATCACAGTCGCCGGCGCGGAGGTGTTGCACCCGCTGAGCAACCGCGGACGTGGTGGTAGCCGCCGTCTTGTGTTGGGGCCGTCGTCGCTGCCGCGGTCGTTGTGGGCCGGGCGTTGGCACCATGCATCATAAGCGTAACCTCGCTCGCTACCTGGTTTCGCCTGTTCGTTTATAAACAATTAACAAGTCACGAGCGCGCTTAAAGCCCTCTCAACGCCATTGAATGCTTTGATTATGGTAAGGAAGAAAGTGACATCTTTTGCTTTTCATGCCACTCTTGTTGTTCTGGTCTTTCTAGCGAAGCTGTATATGGCGGGGTTCCGACAAAACCTGCGTGTTCGACAGAGCCGGGTAGACTAAACATTTTCGTCTCCAGAGCTAGTGTAAAAGATCTGTAGCTCTCAATCTATTGTAAGTACCTTCAAACAGAATTATGGTGGCCACTAATACTTATTGCCAGGGGGCTAGAACTTACAAACGTAATCGAACGAAAAATTCGCACGATCGCCAACCCGTATCTCATAAGTGGATCACACAGGAAATCGCACTGCAAGCGCTAACACTGTAGACTCGTATTAGCGCCTCGAGTGAACGAAATTATATGTTTTCAGGTCTGAAAAGTGACTCGGAAAGTGCCCTGAACATGGCGATTGTTAGTGAAAACAGAACGGCCGGGGAGAGGGGGGTGAGGCAGGGTGCAGCAATGCTGAATTGATGGAGGAAGAAAAAATTCCCCGCGTTTTCCGAGAAGAATGTGAAAGTGCGAATCACGAAGTTGAATTTGCGCGGTTTTGTAATGTTTCGCGAAAGAGAGATCAACACACACACTGAACTACAAAGGAAAGAAAGATGCATTTATTCACAGTACCCTATTTGTTGTCGTTGGACTTGTTGTGCTAGAGCGGATCTCAGCTTTGAAATTTCGTGTCCGTACTCCTTTAAGCAGGTGCATTAGCCATTCTCACGCCCGATTCTTGCCAATCCCCCACGGGGTAGGTGCCATATCAGCGGCCAGCAGCGCGCGCCCATCTCCCCCGGTTTTGCCCAAGGAGATGATGAGATACCTGCAATCCCCCACGTGGGTAATGTGCCATGTCACGGCCCATGCGCCGCGCGACCATCTCCACGTGCGCGACATCGCCGGTGGACCAGGTTCAGGGCCCTTAAGAAAGTGTGTTAGCCGTAAAGGAAAAGCAGAGGAGTAGCACTTCCCTCGTACAGCTGCGCCCATAGGTTAGCAGTTTCTTCGAGTCCCAGACGGGCGGAAGAACTGGCTGGAAGGTTGCATGCACACCACCAGAATCCCGGCCAGGCCACGCTAGCATCATAAGCCCATGCCTCACCTGAACGGGCGCGACCCCGTATAGTAAAAGGCTTACATGTCCGCCCCCGCGTCCGGTGTCGGGCCGTTCTGTTCCCGGGCTTTCAGTAAGCCCGAGCCGCTTCAATGTTTTCACAACCGCTGCTAGTGGCGTTTAGACCTTAAAGCCATAGCAACCTAAAAGTCCACCTGGATGATATAGGTTCGCGTATCTCGTCGACATTGTCTCGAACATCCGAGCCCAGAAGTGCAATATCGGAAGGATTAAATGGAGCATACCATTATCAACCTATTAAATATTATCGTACGGATTGCTACAGCCTCAAGGACAGTGTTTAAAATGAGAGGGAGGCATGCTAATGGTTTCCGAGCGACAACGGCCACACCGCCCAAAGAGTGTGTGCAGCCAACCCTGTCCTTTCTGAATACCATGCACCTATTCCAGAACTTTACCTGGTTGCAATTGATGTAATTTTTATGGAGAAACGGGATGTGTAGCTGATTGGCATGCAGCATCTGATACACATCGTCAAGGTTTTTAAGGAGGCCTCTGTAGTTCTATTGGATGATATTTTCTGTTCCCATTATTTACCATAAAGAATGACTGGAGTGTGTGTTTTTGCGTTGTCTTTCGGGGCTGGTACTCTCGGAAGGGGCATTTTGGGCCTTACTGTTGGCTTTGACGTCGGAGGCCGCTCCTTGCGCGGTGTTTCAGGCAGGAACGGCCCGACGTCCATCTCCTCGTCAGATGTCAGAGGGTGCCCCACGACCGGGCCCTCCGGACTTGGCCCCCCTTCGTTGGACTAGCCACTGTCGCGGGCTTCTGGGGTGCCAGAGGTGGCACGGGCCGTGCGGTGGTGGTTGGAGCCGATGCGTGGTCCCCGCTGTTTATCCCCTCGGCACCCTTCAGCGCACTGGAGGACGGGGAGGCAGATGCGGGAGCGGCACTGGCCCCGACGGAAGCGGTTGGCACCACAATCGCTGCTGCCTCAGCAAGGGGTGTGGTGACGAGTTGGTCTGCCTGAGGCAACCCAGCGGGGAGGAGAAGGGACGAAGTCAGACTATCTGAACTGGGTCTGTGTGAAAACCAGAATCCGCTCCGCCCCCTGGTGAGCTGCGCCGGTGTACCTTCCCTATGGGGAAGAGGCGAATCTCTTCGCACGTCTGGAGGAAGGTGATTGTCTCAGTCACTTTGATGTTGATGATCTTTTTTGCTAGTCGAAATGTTTTGTGTCCTGAAACGAAAAAAGTCAGAAAATTATAGAAAATGTCAGCCCCCTGGGCAATGGAGTACGTCCCGTTTTATGGCAATAATGCTAGTGTTGCGTTTTGCGACTATAAAAGACAAATTTGTCTTTGAATGGTTCAAAATCAAATGGTTATCGCTGCACGAACCAAGAAATAGCATGATATTAGCATAAACAGAATTATAGCCTCGATAACATTACTCACCTGCTTTCAATATTTTATTAACCGCTTCGGGCAGAAGCAAGAAATTTTAAATGCAACAAGCAACACCATTACTGAAAACGGACAAAATAAAAGCGGAACAGGACGAGAGCCATGAGGAACACCACTGGTTGCCGTTTACTAATGGATATTTTCTCACTAGCACGCGTTCATTGCTCTATGGCTCCTTGAATACCAACATTTTTTGTAAGACTTACAATAGGACGGTAGACATCTAACAGCCCGAGCCGATCAAGCAATAAGTGGTTAATTATATCAAAGGCTGTGCTAAGGTCACCGCAGACAGCATTAAGCTGACTTCTGCCAACGACTGCAGGAATAGCCTGCTCCCTAATGCATGCGAAGTTCGTAGAAGTCGAGTGACCGCGCATAAAGCCATGTTGATTGGTAATGAGGACATGTTTAGGTGAGAAAGAAAAGACCTTATGGCAATCTAACTGCAGCATTTTAAAGTAAAGAGACCAGCCTTCCAATAAGGACGTCAGTCGTTATTCCTCAGTTGAAAACGGAAAATACTTGAGTGACTTTTCATGAGCGAGAGAACGTGTCAGAGCAGACGCAGTTAGAAAATATGGTTGTTACACAGGAACGAAAACATTTCTATTAGTCTTGAGAATGGCAGCCCAGTACGATCTGGACTACAACAAGGCCAGGGCTTCAGGTGCTCGATGCTGGTCTGGACAATGTTTCGTCTTTTTGCCAAAACCGGAGTTCTGACTCAGGTGGACAAGGGTAACCAGTGACAAGGAAGGTAACCAGTACCGCCGCAAATTTCATAAGTTCAAGAATACTGCAGAGCAGAGCAGTCGGTTACCTCTACGAACTCCGCTTTGCTGGAGTTTAGTATACGAGTTGATTTTGCACATGTACTTGATCTAGAATGAACACACTTCCAGAAGGCCCACGCTTGAAAAGTTGCTTTACGTTGTACTAACGTCAGGTATGAGGCATGGCCACGTTTCAGGAGTTTCTTGCATACAGCACGCAGGCGCCGGAATTCCTCAACAAACTCATCCGCACAGGAGCGCTGCAACTTTCTGTGTGAAAATTTTTTGAGTTCAAGGGCATCCGTAAATTCAGAAAAAATCAGTGTGGGAACCTAAAATGCTTAGATATATATTGCGGGACATAGTTTTTCATAACCTAGAGCACACTGTCAGTAAAACGATGAACTTTTTTATTCATATAGGAGGGGTGAACTACTGACCACCCTACAGCAGCACAGAAATAGCCAAACAGACCAATGCAATTTCCCCGGGTGAAAGCGCAACGAGGTTGCGTGCTGCTGGAGTACGCAACCTACGCAACGCAACGCGTGCTTCTGGAGTACGCAACACCGGAGTACGCAACCCCCCTTGTACGGTGCAGTATAGGGGGGGGGGGGCAAAGAGAACAATAAGGGGAGGAAATAAATTTGTGGGGTTTAGGAAAGACCTATCAGAGCACGACACACTAATGCCAGGTTAGGTGGTTCCACTGAATACCAGGAGCGTTAACTTTTCCGAGGAGGACATTCTGGCTGCAACGCAGCGCGCAATGCACTCTTCTTGGTCCCTGCGCATTGTTGCTGCATCTCAGGAAGTGATCGCTTGATGACCGAACGCCCGATGGCGCGGGTTGTCCGCCGTTCTCTCGCAGCGCGCCGCTACCGCCGAGAATGTTGGGGTAAACTGTGTGGGAACCACGCGCTTAAATGTCAGCGATTTTATCCCCCGCGTCGGCGGCGCACACTGCGTCTCAGGAAGTGATCGCTAGCTGCCCCTCGGGATGGCACCTCGAAACAGTGTCTCATAATGTGAACGCGCCATCCTCGAGCGCACGACGGCATGCGCTGCTGTGGCCTTATCTCGCAGCGCGTCGCACTAGCCAGAATGTTCTCACTGCCTAACCCTCACCATGTCGCCACGCGTCATCGCCGATGGGGCGTCTCGCACGGCTTCGGAATAACGCACTCCACCTCACACTTTAGCCACATTTTCTTCTTGAATTTTCTTTCTGTCTGCGGTTCTCCAGTCATTCGCTAGGTAACGAGGCCAAAGCCGCTGTCAAACAGCAGTAGGGGGCGCCAAAGTGTGGCCCACTAAGACATTACTATGACGTTTTCAATTTTAGACAGATCAATTTCAACCCATGCAGACTCTTCTGGTGCTCTCAATATCACTACATAGCGCGCCCACGAGAGATTTGTAAACGGCAAGAAGCACCCCACCCTCTTTTTGGTTTGTTCCCTGTTAAAGCACGATTATTATGACGTACTGATAATTTTGAGGGATATAATGACTACATAGAATATCAGGGCTCAAGCACGTTACTGGAGAGCCAGAAGCCACACCGTTACCAAAGGAGCAGTTGCCTTAGTACGAAGACCACCCACATTCTGATAACACACATGTATGAGATCAGCTCAGAACTTGTGAAGCACGCCTTCACGAAACATTCGTTTGAATCTCCTTTAAAGAGGACAGCGCGCCGGCCAAACCACGGGGTCACTCAGCACTCGACATATTCTTCACTTACAGAAGTATAAAAGGATGCATATCTGTCAGTTTTAATCTGCAGTCGTTGACACCTGAAGCAGTGACATTTAATGTTGACAGATGGTGATCAACACCAGCGAATTCGGTTAGTGGAGGAACCTTGAAAACATAAATAGCTTTGGGGCGAATTCGCTGCGGGGCCAAGACGACTGCAGATATGCCCGGCAAACCTACACAGGCCAAGCTTCGGCGTTTCTTCACAACAATAGGAGGTTGACCTTTCAGCACAGACACAGAATTCACAGTGAAGACAACGTTGGTGGAGAGTGGGACTTATTTGGAGGCAGAGCAAGAAAAGCTCGAAAAACATTACAGACGGTTTCGAGGGATCCCACGTAGCAGAATGCAAGACTCTCGTAGTTTAGAGCCGGGCGATAGAAAGGCTTCACCTGGCTGTGGACGACACCGTCCCGCAAGGCAGGGGGTGCGAAGCATTAGGCACGCAAGGATACCAACCTCAGCTTGTAGGGGAGCGAGAACCCGAAAGAAAGAGATGGTGTGTTTAGTGAACAAGTAATATTACAAAGTGAATTTTTGCCTCTAAACAGTTTGTTCAGGCCTCGACGGGGGCAGAAAGATGACTTAGGATAGCCAGTGGAAGTCGAGCGAAATATTAGGACGGGCAATAAAAAAAACCAGGCGATTCACATTCTACATACAGGCTTTATTATACACACTGACAATTTTTTTACATATTCACGCGCACACAACACATACAATAAAAGTGTGAAGTGTGGGTAAGTGGGTGCGTTGAAGATTTACAGTTCAAGGGGGTTTTGATGCCGGCTTTCTCGAGGTATGTGATGAGGAGCCTTGAAACCTCTGGGTGCTGCATGCAGGGTCCTCTGGGTCAGGATGGCCTCTGTGGTGTTCGAAGGTAGCCTGCCGAGTGGTACCTACTCAACGTTTTTGCCGTGCGCAAGCATACGTAAACCAGGTGGAGAGGATACTCCAAGGGGCGGTCCAAGGGGTTAGCGTCCGGGGAGTGAGCCCCGGTGGCTGAGGACCTTGCGATCCTGCCTGTGGAGGCGTGCTGCTCTCTTATAGCAGGGGGTGCAAGTCAAGGGAAAGAGGGACTGCTTCGTTTGTGCTATTGCACGGTAGAATAGGAGCCGCGGTATCTCACCACTCATGTGCAGGCATGGCGTACTGCCTCCTCACGCCTGATGAAAACCTGGCCACACGACAGCGTAACAGGGGCCGTGCAGACTTGAAGCATAGGGGAGTAGTGGGCTCATTTCGCTAGAATACCAACGTGGTCAGGACGCCACAGCAGTTGGAGGGTGCAGCTTTTTTTCGAAGGGTGCTGAACTTGGTAACGAGGGTCAGCTCGAGATAGCATCCTCACTACCGTGGCACCCTCAGGTGGAGGAGCACCGGCCCCAAAATGCGGTGGCAGTTGGTGTGGGTGATCCAGTAGCATACCCGCGGCAAAGTGTATAACGTTTCGTGGTGAATCGCCACCCTCTGGCACTCTCGCACGGATCGTAATTCCTAACAGCGGTCAGAGGCGTCCAGGGGTACTGCAGCTGGTGGAGGCGGGAGAACAGTAGGCACGCCCTCTTATTTTCTTCGACGTAGTCCTCAACGAGAACAGCAATACTACCCATTAAGAACTCAAGGGAAGCGGCCACCTTCACAGAATGTGTGCGGTCTCCGTCCCTCTCCTGACAGATAATATCGAATGTCTTTAATCTTGCCGCCGCAGCGGCTCGTTGTCATCACCCAGCCGGGCCACTTGGACACGTAACGAAGAAGTGCCATCCAGCGCGTCGATGAGGATAGCACGAGCCCCAGTAGCTTTGGTGTCAAGGTTACCCGGTTGAGGGGAGAAGGGGGGAGATTCCTTGATTCTGGACGGGCGAGCTCTCTTGCTGGCATGGTAGGGCCAAGCCACCGGCGTGGCAGTGTAGCAGAGTACCTTGAAGGGATGAGCAGCAGACCTCAGAAGCTGAATTTCTGTGTCAGGCGACACAACACAGTTCTCGTGAGCACGTTTCTAAAAAGCTGGAGTTGCAGAAAAAAATACCAGTTGCAAAAAAAATACCAAGAAAACGCTCACCGCTTGGAAGCACATGCCTCGCGGTGACAGCCGCGCGTACAAGGCAGGTGCAGTGGCTTTAGCAAAAACGCTGGCCAAACACCGATGAGCGAGAAACTCCCGCGCGCTCGTGAGTGTGTGCCTCGAGGCAACCGCCGAGTCCACGCTCACGCAGTGGTCTTAGCGAATACAAAAACTCCAGTGCTAATGCTACACATGAAATCCACCCTGCTCGGGAGAGGTCACCGCGGCCGCTTCATTCTCTAGAAGGCCGAATGGATGTCACTGATTGTTGGAGTGTCATGTACGGACCAGCTCAGAGAGATGGACGCCGGAGAACCGTCGGTGTAGAAATTTATGGACGAGGACGAATTTAACTTTAATTCCAATGTTTCTGAGAAAGCTGTATAGCTCTCCTTAGTAGCCGTACGGCTGCATTAGGTGGATGACAAACTGTACTTCCAGAATCTTACTCCACCTTGGGTGATTTCTCCTAAATCTGGTCGACCAAGGGTTGGTGGAGTTCACAAAACACACATTTATCCTATATGCGGAGAAACTTAAAGCAAACAACACAAGAAATAAAGAGCAGAAAGCACGTCCACAATGAATCCTTAGGTAAATATCCCAAATGCCAACTAAAACCAAAAGTCAGTACAACAATTCTACGCAAAGAACCTCTGTCCACTCGCTACAAATAATTCATCATGTCTTCAATATTGACTCTGCCAGAACTAGTTCCGAGTCGTGTCCTAAGATATGTGTATTCATTGGACTGGCCTATCACGGTCGCGGCGCGGAGGTGTTGCACCCGCTGAGCAACTGCGACATGGTGGCTAGCCATCCGTCTCGTGTTGGGGCTGTCGTCGCTGCCCGCGGTCGTTGTGGGGCCGGCGTTGGCACCACGCATTCATAAGTGTAACCTCGCTCTCTACCTGGTTTCGCCTCTTTGTTTATAAACAATTAACAAGTCACGAACGCTCTTACAGCCATCTGAAGCCATTGAATGCTTTGATTATGGTAAGGTAGAAAGTGACATATTTTGGTTTTCATGCCACTCTTGTTGTTCTTGTCTTTCTAGCGAAGCTTTATATGGCGGGGTCCCGAAAAAACCTGTGTGTTCGACAGAGCCGGGTAGACTAAACATTTTCGTCTCCACAGCTAGTGTAAAAGATCTGTAGCTCTGAATCTATTGTAAGTACCTTTGAAAAATTTATGGTGGTCACTATTACTTAGGCCAGCAGCTAGAACTTACAAACGTAATCGAACGAAAAATTCGCACGATCGCCAACCGTATCTCATAAGTGGTCACCCAGGAAATCGCATGAAAGCGCTAAGACTGTGGACTCGTATTAGCGCCTCGAGTAAACGTAATTTATTGTTTTCAGGGCTGAAAAGTGACTCTAAAATTGCCCTGAACATGGCGATTGTTAGTGAAAACAGAACGGCCGGGGAGAGGGGAGAGAGGGGGGAGAGGGCGGGTGCAGAGGAGTTTGAGAAAACAGGCTTGAATATGACGGAGGAAGAAAAGGGAAAGCAGGTAGGAGTAGCGCTTCCAGCGTCCAGCTGCGCCATGGGTTAGCATGTTTTTCAGAGTCCAGACGGGCGAGAATAGCTGGCTGGAAGTTGCATGCACACCACCAGAAATCCCGAGCCAGGACAGCGCTAGCATCATAAAGCCCATGCCTCGCCTGAAACCGGCCGGACCCCGTATAGAAAAAGGCTTACCCGGCCAGCCCCGCGGTCCGCGTCGGGCCGAGCTGGGCCCGGGCTTTCGGGTAAGCCCGAGCCGGTTCAGTGCTTTGCACATACCGCGGCGAGTGGCGGTTTTAGCAACCCGCCCCCCTCTGCATGAGCTTGCCTTCAGCGTGCCGCGTCGCGCAATACCACTTAGTAGAAAAAATATACGTGGCCGTGCACGACCTGAGAAGGGGCCTGTATTCCTATCTGACCTGCACGAGCCTCACACTGCCCGCCCGCCACCTTCGGACGCATACAACGGGCCCAGAAGCGCTTGCGAGACTGTGCGAAGTCTGTGCAGTGTGCGTATCGTGGCCGGATTCGAACCTGGCTCCTTCGAGTTATGAAGGCTCGATGTCTAGTCCGATTAGCGCCTAGTCCGAAACAGGACATAAGAGCCCAAACCTTTCTTGAGCCTCAGTGGTGCTCCTGTGTCACGCACGGAAAACGCACATGCAGGAAAGCCAGCTTCAGTGAAGATTATGAAAATACACAACGTTATGATTCTTCCACACAGCTTTCCTTTGGGGCTGATATAAGGCGAGCCAATCAGCGCGGGCCAGGTGGGGGACGAAGAGGTGGGTAGGAAGAGGGTATATGTAACATCGGGCGGGTCTCACACGGCCTGTTCCACATTCACCACGAACGGTCACGCGTTCCCAACGCTGCTATGGTGGTGAATGCCAGCCGGCACGCGCGACTAGAAACAGTGTACGCAGAATGGCCAGATAATCAGCGAGTGCTCGCCCGTGAAGAACAGCAGCCGTTGAATGAGCGAACTCGCCCGTTAGCGCTAAGGGAGCAGCAACGAACCACTTGTAGAAACAAAGTGAACCCCCACAAAGCAACGGAGAGCAATGCCACCTCAGAGGCAACAAACCCTTAATCTCGAAAGAAAGAAGCTTCAGACGCAACGGCAGCTTAGAGAATTTATTTTGTGAAATGTGATAAAATATCTTTGCTATTTCGCTTAAACTTGACAACCCGCGGAACTGGCTTTAATTTTTGTAGGAAAGAGAAAGCCCTTTCCACGCTTCCGAGCAATATAGATGACCACAACGTAAAATACAGGTTAGGAATCCGCGGACAATGGGTTTTTCATTAAGACGATAATTACCTTGACCCGGACTGTGATAGCAAGTTTCTGAGCAGGGTATAGTGGCATTTGCAGCAAAGTGCCGCATACCGACTAGCCTGTGAAGAAATGTTGTCGCACGAAACGCAGGGGAGGCTCAACAAAGGCAGCCGCAGTATGAGCACCCGCCATATATATGCCTATAACACCTCCTCTATTTCATGAAACTGCCCGTCTAAGCGAAGTGAAGCGAATGCGTATTCACGGGATGCTCGAAGGGCGGCCCGACAGTTGGCGCCAGCTGAAATCGCCGCAACGCAACCGTCTGCAGTGCACGCCACGGAGCAGGGACGCAGTGGTCCCGCATTTGCAAAAGGGACGGTCCACAAAGTTGTGTCGCACGAGGCACACGCACAAAAACCCCCGCAAATCATGTTTCGCTGCAGCGGACCGCGAGTTCACCAAACGATTCGCGGGCACCTCCAACTGATCCTGCAAAGGAACATCTCAGTTTCGTGTTTTACAGATTCTTATGAAAAAGGGATCAACCACACTTTTATTTTGCTTACTGCCAGCTTTCTTGAGCTTCGTCCATATTGTCACAAAGCCAAAGACGACGCTGTTGTCTGCAAAGAAAATAAGTATTAGAGCGAACTTGTGCTCCCCTAACAACTCAAAGAATACACAGGTGGCGAAGCAGCAGTCAACAAAGTGACGTGCGTAGTCGAGCGTCGAGCGTCGAATGCCGCGGCATCTTCTCAGCGGGAATTTATCACTTCGCGCGAGGGTTTTTTGAATAGTCGAATTGCATCCAGAACATGTAGGTCAACGAAGAATATTCCAGGCTGCTCGCGTTAGTTCGGAACGCTCCAACTATCATAAGAGATAACACATGCGGCCCAGAAAGAAAGAAGGGAACACGCGCCTCTCTTGGCACACACAGCACCGATGACACAGACAGGCGTAGCCGGGCGGCAAAAGCAAAACACAAATAAACCAACGCAATGCATGGTTCGCGGCGTTACCCCCCTCTAAGAGTGCGTCGATCCGATGCTAACAGAAGCGACAGTCCGAACAAGTAAAAAAAAATAGAAGTCCGTCAACGTGGGTAGAAAAGTTTTAAGTGAACCACGTGGAGGAGTTCCGGCCGCATGAGTCGTCGTGATGTTCCGGAATCACCATCAGGGATCACCTCGTAGGTAAGGTGGCCACACGTTGTACAATCCGGTAGGTCCGAAATACCGTCGTAGAAGTTTCTCACTGTGTCTCTGTCGTCGGATGGGAGTCCAAACCCACACACGATCCCCTGGCGGTACTCGGCGTCTCGGCGTTGGAGGTTGCAGCGTCCCGCATCAACCAGCTGCTGGTACATTGCGAGAAATCGAGCGAGCTGTCGGGCCTCCTCCGCACGCTGAAGGTATCCTTGGACGTCGGCGTTGAGGTCGTCTTCTTCCACGTGATGAAGCACGTCGTGAAGCATCGTAGTCGGCCGTCTTCCGTAGACAAGCTTGAATGGTGTCGTCTGTGTGGTTTTCTGGATAGCCGTGTTGTTCCCAAACGTGACATACGGAAATGCTTCGTCCCAAGTCTTATGTTCTACGTTGACGTACATAGACAGCGTATCCGCGATTGTCTTCTTCAGGCGTTCCCTTAGTCCGCTCGTTTGGGGTGATACGCCGTAGTTGTTCGGTGATCCGTGGTGCTGTAGCGTAAGATTCCTCGCATAAGCTCTGCAGTGAAGGCCGTTCCGCGGTCCGTGCTTAACACTTCAGGGGCTCCATGTCGCAGCACAATTTGGTTTATCAAGAACTTGGGGAGTTCTTGTGGAGTGCCCCTCGGAAGAGCGGCGGTCTCTGCGTAGCGCGTCATGTAGTCTGTCGCTACGACAATCCACTTGTTCTGTGATCGTGTTCCGAGATCGTCCACTTGTTCCGAGAGCGTGTGATCTCGAAGTGGCCTCGACAGGACGGCAATTGGTTGCAGTATTCCGGCAGTCTTGTCGGCGGCGTTTTTCGTCGCTGGCGCTCACAGCAACTCCAAACGTAGGGGGTGACGTCGGATGTTAATCGGCACCAGAAGTACTTCGCCTTGGTTTTTGCAATAGTGAGAGCTGTTCCGAGATGTCCGGAATACGGGTCGTCACGGCACGCTTCCAAAATGTCCTCACGAAGGTCTCCGGGGATGACAAGTATATAATTCCTTCTCGTTCCGGGGCTGAAATTCTTCTTCACGAGGAGGGAATTTTTTGAGGGTGAATGCTGATAAGTTCCTCTTGAACGCCCTACGCATGGCGACGTTGCGTCCTTCGAGGTAGTCGATCCTGACGCGCAGGTCGGGGTCGGCACGCTGCTTAGCGGGTAGGTCGCTCTCTGTCACGACTCCGAAGAACGCGCTGTCTTCATCGGTGCCTTGTCGTGGTGGGTCGACGGGGGCGCGGGACAATCAGTCGGCGTCGGAGAATTTCCTGCCGGATTTGTAGACTATTGTAACGTCGAAATCTTGCAGGCGCAAGTTCCACCACCCAAGATGGCCGGGGGGGCCTTCAAATTGGCGAGCCAACACAGCGCATGGTGGCCTGTCTCCACCTTGAACGGTCTGCCATACACGTATCGGCGAAATCATGAAATGGCCCATATGATAGCCAGGCACTTTTTTTCGGAGCAAGAGTAGTTTTTTCCTCCTTTGACAGACCACGGCTTGCATAGGTGATTACCTTTTCACAACCGCTTTGCTTTTGAACGAGGACCGCATCCAAACCTATATCGCTGGCATCCGTGTGCATTTCCGTTTAGGCGTTTTCGTCGAAATGAGCGAGCACGGGCTGGTTTTGCAGGGGTTGGTGCAGCTCGCAGAATGGCTTTTTTGGGAGTCTTCCAGGCGAAAGGGGGCTATCTTTTGTAAGGATCGTGACTGGCCCTGCAATGCGTGCCAAGCTTGGGACTCAGCGCCGGTAGTATGCGCATAGTCCGAGGAATCTGCGCACGCTCTTTTTGTCTTTCGGTCTTGGGAAGTTCGCTATGGCTGCTGTTTTCGACCAGTCAGGCTGGACTCCCATGGCGTTGACGCCGTGTCCCAAAAACGTGGGTTCCTCGTAAGCAAAGCCGCACTTTTCAGGCTTCAGCGTTAAACCCAGACGAGCGAATAGCCTCGAGTACCGACTTCAACTTTGCAAGATGTTCATGGAAAGTCCGGGCGAATACCACAACGTCGTCAAGGTATAAGAGGCAGGTGTGCCACTTTAGGCCAGTAGCACACTTTCCATGACTCTTTGAAACGCGGCTGGTGCCATGCACAGCCCAAACGGCATCACCTTGAACTCGTATAGACCGTCCGGGGTTATAAATGCAGTCTTCTCTCGGTCTCTCTCGTCCACTTCAATTTGCCAGTAGCCGGTGTTCCGATCCATCGATGAGAAGTGCTGAGAAGATCCATCGATGAGAAGATGAGGCAGAGGTGGTCGAGGGGGGCGTTGATTCCTGGCAGGGGGTACACGTCCTTTTTGGTGATTTTGTTCAGTCTCCGGTATTCAAGGCAGAACCTTAAAGTGCCATTATTTTTCTTCACGAGTACGACCGGTGCAGCCCACGGACTTTTAGATGGCTGTATTATGTCGTCGCTGAGCATGTCGTCTACTTGAGTCCGGATTGCTTCGCGCACGTGTAAAGACACGCGGCACGGTGACTGTCGGATAGGTCGGGTTAGATCATCGGTTATTATCTGGTGCTTCGCCAGAGGTATTTGACGTACCTTTTAGTTAAAAAAAACACATTCGCTGTAACGATGAAGCAGAGCCAATAAGTGGTTCCTTTCTTCTTGCGATAGCGCCGGATTCACGTCGAACGGATGCGGGAGCTTGAAGGTATCTTCGGGTGAGCGTTGAAAGTCGGCGACTGCGATCACGTCACTTGCCTGTTGCGTTTCTTCGAGGAACGCAATTGCAGCGCCTTTGTTTAAATGCTGGTACTCCTCGGTGAAATCTGTGACCAAATTGTGGGATCTGCGTTGCTTAAACCGCAAAATGCCTTTCGAAACACACACACCGCGGTCGAGAAGGAACGTTTAGTCACTCTCCACGATAGCGTCGACGTCAGGAGCAGCACATTTACAGTACACGGTGTTCATCAAGCTTGCGCGGGGTGGCAGGGTGACATGATCATCGGCGATCCTTACAGCTGCAGGGTGTTCGGGGTTTGGTTCCGGCGTCATGGCGCGATTGGAAAAAAGTTATCGACTTGGCCTGCAGATCAATTATTGCGGCGTTGTCCGTCGAAAAGTCCTTTCCGAGAATTACATCGTGGGAGCAGTGAGGCAAGACAACGAACGCGGCAGGGTTCCTCGTGCCGTCTATGGTGACGCGGGATCTGCACGTTCCACTTGGCGTCACGAGGTGGCCTCTGGCTGTGCGTATGTGTGGACTGTCCCATCTGGTCATAACGTTCTTCAGCTTAGACGCAAATGGCCGGTCATTACTGAGTAGTCGGCTTCCGTGTCTACGAGGGCGACTACATCAAATGCGTCGATGGACACCTCTATGTCGGACGCCGCCTTCCTCGAGTCCCGGGTGCGTCGGGGCGTCGCATCTCGGCGTTTGCGTGTTGACGGTCGTGCACTGTGCGTCATCGTCGTCTTCTAAGCGGCAGTCTTGTTCATCTCGGGTACGCGCTGCGCCGTGTAGCTGTCGTCGTGTTTTGGAGTCTCGTCAGGGTTAGGTGAGGTCGTCGGGATGAGGGCATATCGTGCATCACTGTCTTCGGCGCGCCCTTGCGTCGTTGGAGGGTTTTCGAATTTTCGCAGTAGATCAACTTCACCTCCAGATGTTGCTGCTTTTAGTTTATCCCGAGTGGGCTGGGGCATCTTCCACGGGCGAATTCAGCATTGCTACGGCAGTTCGGCGATTGGTACGGGTAAGGCGATGGCAAGCGTTGAAACAGGCTAGGCCACGGTTTCTTTGAGAGAGATACCCGTCTACCTTACGTGATCGTTGGCCAGGGAGAGGGCGAGGTGCGTCGATGGAGAATCCTCGCAAACCAAGCCTCTTCTAAGGGCAGTGGCGGTAGATGTGGTCGGCCTCGCCGCAGTAGTAACACAGCGGGTGATTATCGGGCGTTCTCCTCAGATCGGTCTTCCTAAGGGCCTGGTTTCGGGTTACAGGGGGTCGGGTGGGCGACATTGGGCGGCGGTAGGGGGGGCCTTCTTGACGATGTGTCGGAACAGGGTGGGGTAGGCGAACAGCCGCGGAGTACGTCATAGCCTATGGCTCACGGGGTGCTTCGGACGGCATAGAAGTTCCCAAAGCCTGCTGTACTTCTTCCCGGACCACGTCAGTCAGGGAAGCAACTTGAGGTTGTGGCGTCGTCGTCGGGAAAAGTTTCCGCAGCTCCTCCCTCACCACTGCACGGATGGTGTCGCGTAGTGAGTCGGAGTTAATAGCACCGGAACCAATCGTCTCCGAAACCAGCGCATTGATTGGGCGGTCGTACTGTCTTGTTCGGATTTCGGCGTTTTCTCCATCGTGGCGGCCTCAGACGTGAATTCGGACACAGTCTTAGGGGTGTAGCGAACAAGGCTTGCGAAGAGCTCTTGCTTGACGCCTCGCATCAGAACCCGTAGTTTCTTTTCATCTGACATTTTTGGGTCCGCACGGCGAAAAAGTAGCTTCATCTCCTCCACGAAGATCATGACTTCTTCGTTGGGGCGCTGCGTTTGGGTTTCCAGCATTTGCGACGCGCGTTCTTTTCTGACCACGGTAGTAAAGGTCTTCAGGAACTCACTTTTGAAGCGAGCCCAGTTGGTCAAGGAGCTCTCGTGGTTCCGAACCAAGTTCGAGCTGAATCTTCCAAGTAAACGAAAACATGCCGGAACGTTTCTGCGTCGTCCCACCTGTTGAAGTTCCGGACGCGCCCGAGTTTCTCCAACCATTCTTCTGGATCTTCTGCGGGGCTCCTCGGAAGGATGGCGGTTTCTGTGGCTGCTGCAGGATGATTGGTGATGTTGCTTCTTGCCCCATGGGGGGGGGGGGTTGCAGCGGGCGTCCTTTTGGGTCCGTCTGACAGGAGACCAAACTCGGGCGGGAGGCCTTGCAGTCGGTGGCTGGCTTTAGTTGGACTGGGTCGGTGGTTTCCAGAAGTTGTAGGTAGAATAAAGGGTGCGTACCACCGCACCGCACAAGGTGTCACGAAGCCAAGGAAGACGCAGTTGTCTGGAATAAGACAACAAGTTTATTGGAGGGAACTTGTGCTCCCCTAACAACTTGAAGAATGCACAGGCAGCGAAACAGCAGTCAATAAAGTGACATGGGTAGTCGAGCGTAAAGAGTCGAATGCTGCGGTATCTGGTCAGCGGGAATTTATAACTCGGTGAGAGGGTTTCTGGAGTAGTCGAATTGTATCCAGAACACTGTAGATCAACGAAGAATATTTTAGGCTGCTCGCGTTAGTTCGGAACGCTCTCCCTATCAGAAGAGATAGCAGATGCGGCCCAGAAAGAAAGAAGGGAGCACATGCCTCCCCTGGCACACACAACACCGATAACACAGACCGGCGTAGCCGGGCGGCATAAGCAAAACACAATAAACAAACCCAATGTATGGGCGCGGCAATATATAAAAGAAATTTCGGCGAGAGGTTGCATGGCACCCCCTGTCCCTGTAACCAGATATTTCTGCCTAATTGTAGCGTGCCTACCCTGGAGAAGCAATTAGCCTGCATGTGCTGTTTTGGCACAGCTTCAGTGCAGTTAGAGCCATTGGTGCCACTTGTATTTCTTTGTCAACCAGGAACGTGCCGCTTTAGGGACAATGGTAACGCGCCGAAACCGGGGAACTCGGATACTCGGTTTCGTCACTCGAGGTTTTAAACTTGTCTCAAGCCCTACTTCAAGTTTTCGACGGAGATTATTAGGGCAATTGCGTCTTAAAAAATATATATGCACCGCCATACAAAACCCCGAAGTGTTTTCCAGAGGCTGCTAAACGCCGTGTATTGGACCGTCTTACGATAATTATGTACAAACCAATATATAGTTGCGAATGCCATAGACGTATTTTGTTTGTTTCGTGCACTGGTGCAGACGACCTCCCTGCCTTATTTGTTTAATGCAGAGTTTCTCACTCAAAAGTATTCAATGCAACTAGGCTTGTGTACTCTTAGTTCTCTTATGTAATTTATGGACAGAATCAAAATAAAATTGGCGCTAGCGCAGCTCCTGACTAATAACCTCTTGTGTATAGTCTCTTTTTAATAATTTCTTGTGGATAATATCTTTTATAATTCTGAGTAGCGAATTGAAAACGCTGCCCGCATCACGTATGCAGAACAATAAACTACCACAGTGTCAGTGTCAGATGACCGAGCGGAGAAAAAGTGGGTGAGGACAAGCCAGAATGTTTTCATAAGTCAAAAGCCTGGTAAACCCGAAGCCCTTGTAATTACTTTGAAATGTCATGGCCTGTACTGCAGCCCAACACAAGGTAGTGTGACGCAGCTGAAGCAGACTGACGTTTCTTTAAAATTGGGAGGGGTCTCACGCCTGGAATATTATATAAACCTCGCATTTTTTATACATATGGCATAAACAGATTTTCTGTGTCCAGCAGCCTGTTCTTGTCGCAGTGTCACAGGCAGAAAATTCGAGTAACAAGCGAGTGCAATTCTTCGTCGTATGTTCAGGCAAGTAAGCCGTTTTGATCTTTGGGAATCCTCTCTATACTTACGTACTTCATAACACCTTCCACCTGTCGGAATTGAAATTGACCCGAATCAACTAATCTAGTGTCAATCGGTAAGCACTTAACCGATGTTGAAGCGGGGCATCCGAGTTATCAGGTGTGTCGGTAGAGCGGGTGATGTTTGAGTCGCTTGCGGCCATAAGCTACATGTTGCTTTCTGTACGGAAGTTGTTTCATGGGTGCACAAGTTTATGCACACCACGACAGATATAAAATTCATTCCGTGAGTAAGAGGGGGACTACAGGGCTGCACTAGAGCCTGTCCATCAAGTGTATTTTCTACACGACTGCGTTACTAGGAGACACGTCTGAGAGAAAGCGAAGAGTACATAGTTAAAATAGCTCTGCGTGAAAAATAGTTGCTCCAGACATACGAACAACACGTGTCTTTTTTTTTCACCGCCACGGCACGGCAAGTACCTTTGACGGGTTAAAGATAGAGACAATAAATTACTCGAACCAATCGGCTCTCGAGTTATGGTCACATGGTTTCTCGGGAACAACTCTCCGCGGGGACATGCTTCAGCCAATACCAGTGGCGGTGGAAGTTCTCCGGTATCTTCAACTTGGTGACGGTGGTGGCGACACCGCGGACCCCGAGCCCCATACTCTTGCTGTAATCTACCGTGGCTACGAGTTGTAAGGTGAAGAGCAGAACCACAAACGGTGGCCGTCGGAGCCCAGGTCAAGCTCCGGCGGATGGGCTCCCTGTCCTGTTTACCAGGCAGGGAGCTCCGGGACCTCTCAGCTATCAGGTAAGGTTTGAGAGAAAGTACCCCCCGTCCCCTGCTTTTTTCAATATCGCATGGCTTTTTTCTTTATCCCTCCAATCCAATGATCGGCCCCTAAAAGGGGCCGCACCGAAGTACTAGCTAAAGGTAACAACCAGAACATTTCCACAAATTTCTCTGTCATGCACTCTGCAGAAACCACTCCTGTTGCAAGAAGTCTGTCTTCTGTTGGCAAAGTGCATTGAGTCTGTTGTTGGTTCAGACTATGATGCTAAGAACTCGCCTCAGGTGATGTACTGGTCGAAGTAAAAAGGAAAAATCAGAGTGAGAACCTACTGAAACAGACGAGCGTTGGCCAACTTGACTGTCACTGTGACACCACAACCGGACCCTCAACTCCTCGCAAGGAGTCATATCAGAGAAAGAACTAGAGTCTGAGACGGAAGCAGATCTTCTTGAGGCGCTCCAATCCTCAACATGTAACTGCAGTAAAACGAATCGTATTCAGAGAGCAAACCAAGAATTCCGACAAAGCATTTAAATCCTAACGTTTTGATCGCACAACGCCTCCAGAAAAGGTCAAAGTGGGTTTTCTTAGCTGCAACGACGACCGTATGTCCCAAATCCAAGGCGCTGCTTTAAGTGCCAACGATACGGCCATGGAACCCATCATGCAGAGGGAAGTTGACATGTGCCACTGTGCTGAGACAGGTCACTCCCTCAGAGCTTGTGAAAGCACCCACTCAGAAGTGCCCGAATTGCAGGCGGACCGCACGCTGCTTATTCGCGTGCGTGTACACAATTAATCAAGGCCGAAAAGGAAATAATTCACATAAAAGTAAATGAAAACAACACCTATCCAGAAGCGCGCCAAAAGCACAAGCTGCTTTCGGCCACATCGTACGCAGACCCGCCCCGCCGGGGGTTGGGGCGGCGTTTGGTCGCACGGCAACACAGTGCAAGCCTTCTTGCTGACGTGTTGCTGTCCCAACCCCCCTGAGCAGCCACCTGCTGCCTCTACAACCCTGTATAGGCTGCGGGGGCCCCGTCTCTTGCCGGACTGCCTTCGGTAGTCCAGAGTAGTCAGGAATCGCCCAGTGTGGCGACTCCAGCGAATGTGGCGAGTGCGATCGCCCTGGGAGCTCTGCCGCTCCTCACTGTGTCCTCTCCACAGGCCCTAGGGACACCTGAGGGCACGGAGGAGATGGACACGGTAGGGCCCACAGAAGCGCCCATCCTAGCCCCGCCGCCTGCCCCGCCCGCGCGCTTGCGGGCTGGAACCAAAGGCACCCGTAAGGGTGCCAGTCCAGGGGGCCCGGTCCGCCGGACAACCCCCCCGAACATCTGATGAGGAAATGGACGTCGGACCGTTCCTGTCTGCATCGCTCCGCAGGAACGGGCTGCGGCGTCCAAACCAACAGAAAAGCCAAAGAAACCCGCTCCAGAATACAAGCCCCGATAGACAAAAACATGAACCCACACACACATTCCAGTAGCTCTAAAGGTACATAATGGGAAAGAAAATATCATGCAGTGGGAACTGTAGAGGCCTCCTTAACAATCTTGATGATGTCTACGAAATATTGCATTCCATCAGCCAAGTGTGATGTGTCTACAAGAAACACATTTAAACTCCAAACACACAAATGTCTTGAATAGGTTACATGTATTTAGGAAGGACAGGGCTTGGTGGGGTACATCTTCAGGTGTGTGGCCATCATTGCCCGAAAAATCATTGGCATGCCACCCTATCCAATTACAGACTGTCCTTGAGGCTATTGCCATTAGAACCAATAATTTTCCAATAGGCTGATAACAGTGTGCTCCATCTACATCCCTCCTGACTTCCAGCTTTCAAGCTCCGATTTCGAGGGCTTGTAGATCAGCTACCAGAAACCTTTCATTCTTATAGGTGACCTCAAATGCACACAACACTCTTTGGGGCTCTCACCGCACGAGATGCCCGAGGTCGCCTAATCTGAACAAATTTCTAATATCTTCAGGAGCATGCCTATTTAACAAAAACAAGCCTACATACCATAATATAGCACACAACACTTATTCACAGACCTGCGACTTGGCCATTGGCTCTGCAGTACTCTTTCCATCACTTGAGTGGGATGTTGGCACTAACCCATATGGTAGTGACCACTTCCCTACCCTCACGAACATACATAGATAAAGGCCCTAGCAGTTCCCCTTCCCATTGCAAGTTTATAGAAGCAAGAGCAACTGGAACACATTCACAGAGACATCTCAACTACACTACACAGACATAACACACTTACCTGTAGAGAAGGCACCACAGCTCGTCACGGAGCACTTCTCGCCGCCGCCAAAAAGTCAATACCCCAGGCCTCTGGGGCCTCGCGCAACCGAGAAGGCCCTGGTGGAATGACGACTGCAAGCGTGCGCGGGAGGCCAGAACAAGGCGTGGGGCATCCTCCGTAGACACCCCACAGTTGTAACCTTATTTCTTTCAAAAGAGCGAAGGCATTAGGTAAGCGTGTGCGCCGTGAGGCAAAAAGAGAGAGCTGGCGCGCCTTTCTCACATCCATAAATTCATACACGGACACCCACAAGGTATGGACCCGAATACGTAAACTAAAAAGGACAACACACACATAGCCTGCCCCTGGTTAGCACGACAGGGGACACTCTGGAAGATCAGGCTAACACACTTGCACAACACTTCCAACACGTGTCTAGTTCTGCGCACTATACAACACTTTTATGCAACACAAAACATCTGCCGAAAAGAAGCCTATACGCGACAAGAACAAAGTCAAAGTCCTGGATACAACTGTGAATTTACACTCCATGAGCTGAAGATTGCTCTTGCCACTTGTAAACCTTCTGCTCCAGGTGCAGACAACATTACATACACTATGATTCACACCTACACGCAGACACCCTTGAGACACTCCTGCACCTATACAAACCAAATATGGCTATCGGGGCACCTTCCAAGGCTTTGGAGGGAGGCCATAGTTGTGGCTTTTCTGAAAGAAGGGAAGGACCCTTCTTCTCCGCAAGCTATAGACCTATTGCCCTGACCAGCTGCCTGTGCAAGCTCTTCGAGAAGATGATTAACCGGAGGCTCATGTACTTTCTTGAGTACAATGGTCTTCTCGAGAGCTGCCAGGCAGGCTTCCCGGGCAGGGCGATCCACAAACGATCAATTAGTTGCACTGGAATCTTACATTAAGGATGCCTTTATACACAAACAGTACATGTATGACCGTATTTTTTGATATCGAGAAAGCTTATGATACGGCATGGCGTTATGGCATTCTTGCAGACCTAAAATCCTATGGTGTAACAGGTAACATGCTGAACACTCTTTCCAGTTACCTGTCTGAACGAACATTTCGTGTCAGAGTCGGTACGGCACTCTCAAACGTTCACGTGCAGGAGAATGGCGTGCCTCAAGGTGGCGTATTGAGCTGCACCTTGTTTATAGTCAAGATGAACTCTCTCCGAAAGGCACTGCCGCCAACCATATCCTGCTTGATGTATGTAGATGACGTTCAAATATCTTTCAAGTCATGTAACATATCCATTTGTGAACGTCAGGTGCAGCTTGAGGTAAACAAACTTTCCCGCTGGGCAGAAGAAAATGGATTTAAACTTAATTCTTCTAAAAGTACCTGCGTTGTATTCTCAAAAAGGTGGGGCATCTTGCCCGATCCCGACATAAAACTTTTTGGTGACTCCATTCCAGTAAAAAGAAAACACAAGTTTTTGGGTGTGGTGTTTGACGAGAAACTCACATTCATCCCTCACATCAGACAACTAAAACATAAATGCCTCAAAGCAATAAACATACTTAAGGTCCTTTCACACCACTCCTATGGCGTGGACAAGCAACTCCTCTTACGTGTCTTCACAAGCTTGGTGGGGTCCCGCTTGGACTATGGGAGCGTGGTTTATGGGGCGGCAACAAAAACAGCGCTGAAAATGCTAGACCCAGTGCTTCACTTGGGACTTCGCCTCGCGTCGGGCGCTTTCCGTACAAGCCCCGTACAAAGCCTATACGTCGAGTGCGACAAATGGTCCCTAGATCATCAGCGAACATACATAGATCTTCTGTACGCTTTTAAAATTTCGTCAATAACCCACCATCCTTTCAAACCATTTATTTGTGATACACCCATGTCCCAACTTCTTCTTAATCGTCCATCTATCTCTGCTCCCTTCTCACATAGGGTGAGACAGGAAGTGTCAGAATTATCTGTCACTTTTCAGACACCTACAAATCAACACTTTCCGACTTTTTACCCCCATGGCAGCTGCGCCCCGTGTCGTGCGATTTGTCCTTTGTAGCGATTGATAAAAAACGAGTACCCACAGCTGCAATTCTTCAGCACTTCTGTTCCTTCAAGATAAATACAAGTGTGCAGAATTTTTAGCGACGCGTCAAAAACAGCCCGCATCGTGTCGTGTGCTGCGCACGGACCTGATTTTAGGGTGTCTAACAATTTAAACTCGAAAAGCAGCATTTTACGGCTGAAGCCCATGGAATATTTCTGGTTTTAACCCCGCACGGGGCACCTTGAGCAATCTTGCTGACGGTACTGGCGATACCGCGGACCCCGAGCCCCCAAACATAAGCTGGATCCAACCGTGGCGATGTGTTTACGGTGGAGGGTTAGAAACCACGAACGGTGGCCGTCGGAGCCCAGGTCAAGCTCCGGCGGATGGGCTCCCTGTCTGTTCACCAGGCAGGGAGCTCCGGGACCTCTTTGGCTACCAGGGTAAGGTCAAAGAAGAAAGTACCCCCGTCCCCTGCTTTTATACTATGCTTTATGGTATTGTCTAAACCCCCCCCTACCGTGATCGGTCCCTGAAAGGGGCCGCACCGAAGTATCCTTTCCTCCGTGCCGTCGTTAACCTTTCCTGAACCGGACCATTTTTCTCGATTTCTTGTGATGGAATCCCTCAATCCAACCCACCCTCTTGCATCTCAGTCAGTCTTCTTGATCGCCAAGTATCTTGAAGCCATAGTAGGAAAATCGTATAAATGCAAAAAACAAAGGTCTGGTGAACTCTTAATTGAAATAAATGACAAGCAGCAGTCTGCAAAGCTTCTAGCTCAGACTAGACTGGCTGATCTGACATCAGGGTCACACCCCATCGGAGCCTCAACAGCTCGCAGGGTGTGATATCCGAGACAGACCTCCTGAACGAAACGGATGCGGATCTCCTTGCCGGCTTGAAGGATCAGGGCGTCACTGCCGTGAGACGCATCACTATCCGTAGAGACGACAAGGAGATTCCCACCAAGCACATCATCTTGACCTTTGACCGCGCAGTTCTCCCACAACATATATATGCAGGTTTTATCCGGTGCTCCATACGTCCGTACATCCCGAACCCGCGGCGCTGTTTTAAGTGCCAGCGGTTCGGGCACGGTACGACTCTTGCCGTGGCCGAACGACGTGTGCGAAATGCGCGGCGCACGATCATCCTAGTGACAACTGCCAATCCGATACCCTCACTTGTGTGAACTGCGGGGGACCGCATGCAGCGTACTCCCGCAAGTGCGAAAAAGTTCCAACTCGAGAAAAAGATAATCAACATCAAGGTAACCGAGAACATCACCTTCCCGGAGGCGAGAAAGAGGTTCGCCTCTTTCCCTCTGGGGAGGTACGCTGACGCGGCTCGCCGGGGGGCGGAGCGGCGTCTGGTGTTCACAGGGACCCAGTTCAGCGAGTCTGACCTGGTCCCCCCCCCCCCGCTGGGTTGCCTCACGCAGCCCAACCCGGCACCACGCCGCTTGCTGAGGCAGCAGCGGTTGTGGTGCAAACCACTCCTGTCGGGACCGGTGCCGCTCCCGCCTCTGTCTCCCCGTCCTCCAGTCCGTTGGAGGGTACCGAGGTGATGGACACCACGGGCCCCGCACCGGCTCCCACCGCCACCGCACCGCGCGTGCCACCTCTGGTGCCCCGGACGCCCTCGGCGGTGGCGGCTCAAACGAAGGGCTCCCGAGGGGGGGCCAAGTCCGGGGGCCCGGTCCGTCGGGCACCCCTCGGACATCCGACGACGAGATGGATGTCGGGCCGTTCCTGCCTGCAACGCAGCGCAAGGAGCGGCCACCGACTTCCAAGCCTACAGACAGGCCTAAAAAGCCTAATCCCAGAGTAACAGCCCCGAAAGACGACACATGAAACATATACACACACTCCAGTCATTCTTAAACGTAAATAATGGGAACAGAAAACATCATTCAATGGAACTGCAGAGGCCTCCTTAAAAATCTTGATGATGTGTATGATATCCTGCATGCCAATCAGCCAAGTCTCATGTGTCTCCAAGAACACACCTCAATTCCAAACAGACAAATTTCCTAAATAGGTACATGGTATTCAGAAAGGACAGGGTTGGCTGCACACACTCTTCAGGAGGTGTGGCAATTGTCGCCCGGAAATCCTTAGCCTGCCACCCTGTCACGCTGAACACTGTCCTCGAGGCTGTAGCAATCCGTACGATAATATTAATAGGTTGGTAACGGTATGCTCCCATCTACATTCCTCCTGATCATGCACTTTCGAGCTCTGATTTCGAGGCGCTGGTCGACCAGCTGCCCGAACCATACATACTAACAGGCGACCTTAATGCGCACAACTCTTTGGGGCTCCTCCAGAACGGATGCCCGAGGTCGCCTGATAGAGAAGTTTCTTACATCCTCCGGAGCATGCCTTTTCAACAAAAACAGCCTACATACCATAACTTAGGACACAATACATACTCTCATCTTGACTTGGCGATTGGTTCCGCAGTTCTCTTTCCATGTCTTGAGTGGGGTGTGGGCACAGACCCATATGGTAGTGACCATTTCCCCACTTCATTAACGTATATAGGTATAGGCCCGAGCAGTCCATCTTCCCATAAAAGGTTTAATGAATCACAAGCAAACTGGAGCACATTCACACAAACATCTCAACTACACCACACATCCATAAAACACCTACACGTGGAGGAAGCCGCCCAACTCGTCACGGCGCACATCCTCGACGCCGCCGAAAAGTCTATTCCCCAGGCCTCCAGTGGGTCCCGCAGCCCAAGGAGGCCCTGGTGGAACGAGGACTGCAGGCGGGCGCGAGAGGCCCAGAACAAGGCGTGGGGTGTCCTTCGCCGGTACCCCACGTCAGATAACCTCATTTCTTTTAAACGGGCAAAGGCTTTTGGGAAGCGAGTGCGTCGTGAGGCGAAAAGGGAGAGTTGGCGCACCTTCCTCACTTCCATCAATTCATACACAGACACACACAAAGTCTGGACACGTATACGAAAACTAAAAGGACAACAGACTTACGCCTGCCCCTGGTTAGTACAACAGGGGACACACTGGAAGACCAGGCTAACACACTCGCCCAACACTTCCAACACGTGTCCAGCTCAGCACACTACACTAATACTTTCATGCAACACAAAACATTCAGAAAAGAAGCCCTTACGAGACAAGAACAAGTCGAATTCTGCTTACAACTCTGAATTCACACTTCATGAGCTGAAGGGGCTCTTGCCACTTGTAAGCCTTCAGCTCCAGGGCAGACAGCATTACATACACCATGATACAACACCTACACCCAGACACTCTTGAGACACTCCTACACCTCTACAACAGAATATGGCTTCGGGGCAGCTTCCAAGATCTTGGAAGGAGGCCATAGTGTGGCCTTTCTGAAGGAGGGGAAGGACCCTTCCTCTCCCGCAAGTTATCGTCCCATCGCCCTGACAAGCTGCCTGTGTAAGCTCCTCGAGAAGATGATAAACCGTAGGCTCGTGTACTTTCTGGAGTACAACGGTCTTCTCGAGGGCTGCCAGGCAGGCTTCAGGGTGGGGCGATGTACCAATGATCAACTTGTTGCACTGGAATCCTACATAAAAGATGCATTTGTCCATAACCAGTTCTGCCTTACTGTATTTTTCGATATTGAAAAAGCTTATGATACAGCCTGGCGCTATGGCATCCTCAGGGACCTTAAGTCATTTGGTGTCTCCGGCAACATGTTGAACACTCTTTGTAGTTATTTGGCCGAACGAACCTTTCGAGTGAGGGTTGGCAGTGCACTTTCCAATGTATATTTGCAGGAAAATGGTGTGCCGCAAGGTGGAGTTCTAAGCTGCACGTTGTTTATAGTTAAGATGAACTCCCTCCGAAAGGCATTGCCGCCGACCATTTCCTGTTCCATCTATGTGGACGATGTGCAAATATCTTTTAAATCCTGTAACCTGTCAATATGCGAACGTCAAGTACAGCTCGGTGTTAAGAAACTTGCTGGCTGGGCGGACCTTAACGGGTTTAAACTAAACCGGCCAAAAGTACTTGTGTGTTTTCCCGCAAGCGCGGGATTAACGCGGACCCTGAGATTACACTTAACCGTGCACCTATTCCTGTTAAAAGGGAGCACAAGTTTTTAGGTGTCATATTTGATAACAAGCTCACGTTCATACCTCACGTCAAAGCACTTAAACATAAATGCCTCAAAACACTAAACATTCTCAAGGTCCTCTCCCACCAATCCTATGGTGCAGACAAAGAACTACTTCTCCGGGTCTTTACCGCCTTAGTCGGGTCTCGATTAGACTACGGCAGTGTCGTGTATGGGTCGGCATCGAAAACAACCCTAAAAAGTCTTGATCCAGTACTCCACTTGGGTCTGCGCCTTGCGTCGGGTGCCTTCCGCACTAGCCCGACCCAGAGTCTATATGTTGAATGTAATAAGTGGTGCCTTGAGTACCAACGAACGTATGTTGACTTTCTCTACGCTTTAAAATTTCATCTTTGAATAACCATCCTTTTAAACCGTTTTTAATGATACATCCACATCGCCACTGTTTGTAAATCGCCCGTCTGTTCCTTTGCCGTTCTCACTTAGAGTGAGACAGGAAGCTCCAAATTCGACATCTCCTTTTTAGACATTCACACATCTTTTACTGACGTTTTACCACCCTGGCAGCTTCAACCTGTGTGTTGTGACTTGTCCTTCGTGAAAATTGATAAAAGCAGGGTACCACAAACTGCTATTTTGCAGCACTTCTTGTCCCTGCAGTCTAAGTATGAATGTGCAGAGTTTTACAGTGACGCATCAAAAACTGCCCTTACTGTGTCGTGTGCGGCGCACGGACCCGATTTTAGAGTCTCTAAGACCCTGAACTCGAAGACCAGCATTTTTACGGCGGAAGCCCATGGAGTTTTGCTTGTTTTAAATCACATAGTGCAACATGAAATACCCAAGTCTATCATTTTCACAGATTCACTGAGTGTTGTACATGCATTGTCATCCAACAAGTCTTCTAAAAACCATGTTCTTAATGTAGTGTATAAAACCATTATGTCAGCATATGCATTAAATCTCGACGTGATCATGTGTTGGGTTCCAGGCCACTCTGGGATTGCGGGAAATGAGACCGCTGATCAGATGGCCGCTGCTGCTGCACATACAAATACACCGGACATAGCAGCAGTACCCTACACTGACCTCAAGCCACACATCAGACAACACCTTCGCGAACATGGCAAGCACTCTGGAATCAACAGACAGACAACAAACTACACATAATAAAGCCACTCTTGGGACCATACACGACTGACTCACACAACAGACACACTGAAGTTGCCCTTGCTAGGTTACGGATAGGCCACACTCATATAACACACCCCACCTGCTCACAGGATCTCCAAGACCTCTGTGCAGCAGGTGTGGAGAGGCCCTAACCGTGATCCACATCCTTATACAATGTAAGGCACTCGACATTACACGACGCAAACACTTCCCACAACTACACACGCGACATATTCCACCACACCCGTCATACTTCTTAGGAGATGAAGCCATGTTTTCAATCAAACGCGTTTTCGAGTTTCTTACCGACGTAAAATTTTTACATCTCATTTCTTATCATGCATGTTGACAACCTGGCCCTTTACACCAGTCATCTTCATTACGTTGTGTTTACTGTGTTATTTTTAAACTGAGTTGTTCTACTTTTACTTCATGCCACTTTCATGTAATCACAATTGTTGGCGCTCTTTGCCCTTAGTCGGCCTTGCACCATTAAACTCCAAACATCATAGTACGTGTACGTGTGTTGTCATCTAAGTAGCTGTGCAAAAACCATGTTATTCATCTAGTTTACAAAACCATTATGTCAGCTTATGCATTAAGTCTTGAAGTGACCGTATGCTGGGTGCCAGGTCACTCGTGGATCGCCGGAAACGAGACAGCAGATCAAATGGCCGCTTCTGCTGCACTTACAAACAAAGTTGACATAACAACAATACCGTACACTGACCTTAAGGCACACATCAGACAACACCTTCGCAATACATGGCAAGCACACTGGAATGAACAGGCAGACAACAAACTACACGTTATAAAGACACTCTTGGGAGCATACACCACTGAACACAACACACAGGCACAATGAAGTTACCCTGGCTCGATTACGGATAGGCCACACGCATGCAACACAACTCATATCTGCGCACGGGATCTCCAAGACCCTTGTGTAGCAGGTGTGGAGATGGTCTATCCGTGATCCATGTGCTACTTCAATGCAAAGCACTCCACACAACACGACAGAAACACTTCGCCGACCTCTACAGACAACACATTCCACTACACCCATCATTGTTTTTATGCGGATGACCCCATGGTTCCTGTACAACGCACGTTTAAGTTTCTTAGTGACATCAAGTTTTTACACCTCATTTCCTATCACGCGTAGTTGCTTTTAAAACCCGAATCATGCCACCACCATCACAACCTGGCCTTTTACAGCAGCCATCCTCATTGTCTTTACTGAATTCACTTTGTTTTGTTGAACGGTTTTAGCGTTTACGGTTACATCCTTCATTCCTAACCACCGTTTTGGCGCTCTTTGCCCTCGTTGGCCTTGCGCCATAAAACACCATCATCATCATCATCCGGTATCTTCAACACACTATTTAGAGTAGGGATTATACAGAGAAAAAGAGGAAGATACACTGTCTTCTATGTGAGAAAGGGAAGCTACTAATTAACATTCTCAGCGACAGCAAGCACAAAGTGCCATGTCTATCGCGTGAAAGGATAATGGAAGTGTTCTTTGAAATTAGGGCAAGGTTTGTTGCGGTTCCCGCGAAGATTTCTCGTGCCGAGCGAACAATTGATGAACTTCGTTCGCAGCTAGCTGATTGCCGAGGGTGTGAGCCGACCAACAACCTTCTACGCCACGGCAGTCCCATGTGATCGTGGTGAGAGATCACCAGAGGGACTTGCATGGCTCTCACGGTCCCGCACCATCGCTTGCCCCTTCTCAGCCCACGCAACAACACCCGGATAACGTCGTGAGTTTCGCCTAAATTC
Organism: Haemaphysalis longicornis; assembly: GCA_013339765.2. Lineage (NCBI taxonomy): Eukaryota > Metazoa > Arthropoda > Arachnida > Ixodida > Ixodidae > Haemaphysalis > Haemaphysalis longicornis. The sequence continues at coordinate 206,275,834 of CM023451.1, read as the reverse complement.
CGAATCATGTACTGCGCATTATTCCGTTGCTTACTTCTGTTGAACCGGGCCCCGAAACTATCACTTTGCTAAAACTGACCTTCGGAAATGATCCATCAGGAATTGGCGTCAAACAGGTGAAACTTATTCTCAAGCGCTCAGGGCTCACAGTGATATCAGCAGACTGCTCATTCATTGATAATTCGGATAAATCCATTTAAAGAAATGTTCAATTCAAACTGCAAACAAAGTCACCCGCCCTCCACGCCGCCTTCCCCAGTATAAGATCAGTGGAGTTGACCAAAGAATTGTTCCCGCATACTCCGCACAAACATCAATGATAAAAATGGATTAGAGATCCCAGAAGAAGACTTCAAACACAAGACTTATTTTAAAGACCGCACTGGGAACAACGTACATATCGTAGAAGTCTCGCCTTCTGTGTGCAACATCTCGGAAATAAAGGACCGTCTATTGGTTGGATGGACGTCATGTCCCACAGACAAAAACGTTTACGTCGCAGCGTGCAGTCGCTACTGTACTTGTGGTCATGGAGCGACACGATGCCATTCCAAAAGTGTACTGCACACACTGCGCCGAAGAGCATGCCGCCGCAGTCTGCACTTTGGCTAAGCAAAGCGTTGTTTGCATTGAGTGTCACGCAGCAGGGCCTCGATCAGAGCACTTCTTCAGTGCGCGTTGCAGCTACACTGTAGAATCACGGGTCTCACGCATGCATCAAAAACGCATTTACGAATGCACCCAGACAGCTCGCTCTTCCTCCGTTGTCTCTGCATGAAATACCTTTTGGTTTGCGGGTCACCGTCAAAAAATCAAATGACTTTCTTAAAATTTATTCAGGCAAATTTGCATCACACCCGTGCAGCTACTTGTCACCTAGTTGATTTCATTGAAGCGGATCACATTGATGTGGCTATCGTGTCTGACCCTTACGCTCGTGGATCAACAGGGCGCGGAGTGCCGCACTATTGGCTGTGTTTTTTAACACAGCCACCCTGCGTTGTATGGTTCACATACCTAAGCGCAGATTCGACGTGTTTCCGTTAGCAGTGTCACCGTACATCGTGGCTATCCGGCTTCAGCGACGAGAGTTCACCTTCCTCCTAATGGCCGTATTCGCTGCTCCGTGTGTACCTGTCGACTTTACACTGTCCGGCATTGACGACGTTCTTCAGCGCCAGCGAGCACCGAACTTTTGCTGGCAGATTATTTTAATGCCAGGAATCCTCTATGAGGTGGCAGCGTACTAAGCTCCCCCCAGGCATTCAACTTGCTCAGTTTATTCATGGGGCGTCACTCGGAATAATAAACGACCACATATCCATAGCCACAATTAGAATGCCTATTCAGAATCATGGATTGATCTTACCCTCGTTTCCGGATCAATCTGGGATGGCAACCTCTTGTGGGAAGTTCGAGACACACCAACTCTATCCGATCATAAATATGTGGTATTTGGTCCTCGAATGATGCAAATACCGCTGCAAGAAATTAAGCAAGGTCGCAATAAAACATCTGATTGAAGAATTAAAAATTGATGATTGCATTCAAGCTTTCACTCATCAAGATATTGCTACATCGAGCTCTCTCAGCTCGTAATTTGGCAGATTTTACTCTAAGCTGGACTCTCTTAAAAGAAAGTTCAGCGGCTTCCGAAGCAGCACAAGGGAACATTTTGTGGAGTGACGCCATTGCGAGAGAAAGATTCGCCATGCGAGTGTTGCGGCGCCAGTACCAGCAAAGTCGCGGCCCCTTTTTAAGAGCGTATTATGAATTCATTTTCTATCGGCAACTTGCAGCTTACAGGGAATATATTCAACTTGAAAAAGACAACGGTGTGCGACAGGCGTGTTCTAGAGTATCCGGCAAGAACCTTTCTGGACCACCTTTCAATGTGGCGTTACACCAGCTCATAGCGCCTTCTCTTTTAGCTTCACTACATGTGACGAAGGACACTTCGACAGCAGCACAATACAGTCGGCGGATCTGCTTAGGAAGACTCACTTTCCTGTTGATGAACATGATGATACCCTTGCCCACATGACAATGAAAACCATAGTTACTTCACCTCCATACCCCATGGAAGCGCAAGATGATACATTCACGCTAGAAAAACTGCAATTTGCCTCTCCAAATCTAAGTGCTAATCCAGCACCAGGTCTCCACGGTGTCACAAGTCATATGGTTAGTCTTTTCGTTCAGCATATTTCTAATTTTTTCTGTGTCTGAAACTCTTGTATAGCGATTTGCCCCTTTCCTTTCCACTGAAATCAAGCACGTGTCACCTTTCTGTTAAAACGAGGACGCTCACCCACTGCACCTCTTTCGTTCCGGACAATGCTGCTACGGTGACTTGAAGGAAGACGTGTAGCCAAGCGGTAAAAGAGGTATCCACACCGAGTACTTGCAATCCCTAGAGCACCAAGCAGGCAAGGCGGACAATCCTCTCCCATTTCTACGTCTTGCTCGTTCAACGAGTACGAGTGCGCTACCGTCATCTTCTTTCTGCTAGTACCTAGCACATGTCCAAACGTGTGACATAGGCTATTCACGAAATCTTCCTCTGCTTAGCCTGTTCAGCTAAAACACCGTAGCAATATGCTTGACATCGATCATTGGCAAGTTTTTGGAAAGAATGTTAAATGGCCGCTGATATTATTTTCTGCAACGATCTCACCCACTCCCACCACAGCAATATGATTTTACTACCGGTCAAAGCATAACGTCTGCCTTGTTTGCTTTACGCAATTCACTTCACACTGTGCGTCAAGGTGTCCCCCAGAGAGAAATTTTAAGCCCGACGTTGTTTAACATTTCCCTAATTGCAATCGATCAGTGCTTGCCGCCTTCCGTTCAAATTTCTTTTTATGCTGATATCTGCATTTGGTGCTCAGGAAGCAAACGGCGGATTTTGCGCGCAAGGCTTCAAAGGGCAATTAACTCAATGGCAACCTTCCTGGCAGCACGTGGCATCAAAATAGCAGCGGAGAAGTCTGCTGCGATAGGTTTCAACAGGCGTGATCTCTCGCGGTATCTTCTTAAACTCGGAGCCGTCCCTATATCTAACGTTGACAACCACAAATTTCTAGGAGTGACTTTTGACAGGAACATGACGTGGTCCCCAAATATACAACTGAGGCCCAAGATTGACTCGTACGCATCGATCTTCCGCATGATCTCCAGCAGTGCGGGAGGTTGGTCGGTTGAGTCTCTCATCAAGCTCTACAATGCGCTCTGCGAGGGATTGCTTCGCTACAGCTTGCCTCTCCTCGAGCGTCGCAGAAAAGCCAACTCACGGCTTCTAGAAGGCTTGCAAGCGCAGGTGCTCCGTGTGTGCCTTGGTTTACTTAAAAATACTTCAACCCTTGGGACTCTCAGGGAGAGTAGGCGCTTCTCTCCAACGGTTCTCTGCCAGCAAGAACTCCTTCGTGCACGCTTGCGGTTTGTGACCAGGACTGTAAACCATCCGCTAGCTTGTCACTCGGAAGCCGAGGTACGTACCTTATTAGCAGCAGTGTATCAGAGCCCACCAGAGCATACCGAGCCACCAGGGCCATTTGCCTCCTGAAAAATAACATCTACCGTTCCCGCCATCCAGATTAAAGCTAAGCTACCTCTGCCTGCTCTTAAATTCTTTTCGTTGGAGCACATTGCTACTACCTACCTAAGTTACACTCACATTTTCACCGATGGATCAGTGATGGATACGTCATCTGCCATCGGAATAAGGATCCCATCCACCCGCACAAAAATTACCGCTAAACTTGGTCACAAAACTTCGTCGATATTTACTGAACTCACCACCGTGAGTGCTGCATTGCAAGACATTTTAACTGCTCCAGTTCAGGCATGGACAATCTTCACCGACTCTCGAGCAGCCCTTCAGCACCTCATGGTGCTGCCACAAGAGCAGTTTGCTCAAGAAATTATTGGCCTGCACACGCAGGCAATAAACAACCAACACGTCGTTGTTCTGCAGTGGCTTCCATCTCACTGCGGTGTGGCTGTCAGCGACAAAGCCGACAGAGCTGCTGCATCAGCGCATTTAAGCCCGATTATTACGCCAGTGCCTTTCACAAGACGAGACGGAGCGACTCTGGCGTCATCGCTTGCCAAGAGTTCTCAGGAATTGCTGTGGACCGACCCATAGAGTACCTACGATCCGATACACACAATAGACCCAGAGTGTCGATTTCGGATGCCAAGCGGTCTATGCAAGTGAGAAGAAGCTGTCATGCATCGAATACGACTGAATCTGGCTTACACTAAGCATTTCCTTTTAAAACTACGTCGAGTTTCTTCACCTCTGTGCCCTACCTGTACAGTTCGCGAGGACCTGAAACACCTTCTCTGCGCATGTCCTCGCTACGAACTTGAGGGTACCACGGCAAAGCTTTCTCTGGGCCTGCGCGCGTCCGCCCAAATCTCTTCGAGTCACCTCCTTGGGCACTGGCTTACAACAGGCATGGCAAGTCGCGCAACAACAGCACTCTTAACGTTCCTCCGGAGCACTGGACTTGTCAGTGAGCTATGAACTCTCAGACAAATGACAATATCGCCTGATTGGTGTGTGCGTTTTGTGTGCGTCTGTGTGTTTGAGTATTTATGTGTAAGTGAGAGTTTTCATTAATTTTCATCACACCTTCACCCCCATTTGGTGTAGCAAGTCGGACGACCCGCGTGGCTGACCTCACTTGCCCATTAAAGATGTTTCTCTCGCTCTCTCTACACATCCCCAGCATCACAACATACATATAGATCGTGGTACAAGTGCGTCTATGGCAATTTTCGCTTCCATGTAAGCCTTAAGTGCCTTGAAGGCTTTCTAAAAATTCATCTATTGAGTCCTTCCTTATATAGACAAAATACGAGGAGGTACAGGAGACAGTGCGAGAATCAGGAAGGTGTGTGTTCTTATATTGCGCGGAAAAATGAACAACTGTTTACCCTGGCCGAATTTTACCGTGCTTGTGGACTGAGATATTTGATAATGATAGTTAATTCATGTTTGCATTTCTACAAATGCAAAACAGTGAAGGTAATAAAATCTGTGGACTTAACTTTGATGACCCTATGTATATATTGACTGCTTACAAAAAGAAGGCAGATTTCACGGCACGCTACAGAATTTCAGGGCACACCCTCAACGCCGATGTCAAAGGATACGTCAGCGTGCAGAGGAAGCCCGCCAGCTCGCTCGAGTTCGCAGAACGGGCCCAGCAGCTCGTGGATGCCGGACGCTGCAACCTCCGATGCCGAGACGCCGAGTACCACCCAGGGGATCATGCGTGGGCTTGGACTCCCATGCGACGACATGGACTCACTGAGAAGCTTCTGCGTTGGTATTTCGGACCCTGCCGAATTCCACAACGTGCTAAGCAACTTACCTACGAGGTGACCCCCGATTGTGATTCCGGAAGATCACGACGACGCACGGGGCCCGAAGTCGTCCACATGACACCCCTGAAACCTTGTTACGGAAGATAACGAACCTTTTTTGGCTGTTTGTTGGGACTGTATTTTATTTTAGCATCGGGTCGATGCCCTAATGGACGTGGGGTGATGCCGTGTACCATAGATTGGGTTTTTTATTTATCTTTTGTTTTTGCCAACCGGCTGCGCCGGGCTCGGTTATTTGTGGTTACTCTGTACCATTGGAAGCGCGTGCTCAATTCTTTATTTCTATGCCCCACGTGTTCTCTCCTAACGTCAACAGCCGAGAATATTCTTCTTTGTTCTACAGTGTTCTGGACGTGCTACGACGGTTCGAGTAACACTCGAGCCCTGAGATAAATATATGCTGGGCAGACTCCGCGGCATTCGTATCGTGAACGCTTACCATAGCACGTCCCTTTGTTGACTGCTGTTTGGGGAGTTGTTAAGGGAGCAGGAGCAGGGGCCGGACACTTCGGCTAGTTTCGGTATCGCAAAATAAATTGCCGCCATGACGCTGGTAGCCAAGTGAAAATTCAGCAACTTTGCATATGTGGCTTTATCTTTTCAACATACGCAGCAATAAAATAAAGCGATTTCATTATGTGTAGAAATAAACTGTGTTCGTGGCTGTTTCCTTTTTTGGCACCCTATTTATTTATTTGATCGCTTCATTCGCTGCGCTGACGGGCGGCGCTTTCGCCCTTATCTCTTCAGCTGCTATCCTGCCCGTCTGCTCCTGCCGCTTTCACTGCATGGACGTGTAGAAGATTTGCAGTACGCCTTGAAGGGGAAAATTTTGGTGTCTTCGAGTGCGAACGGGCTGATAATATTCGAAAAACTGAGAAAAGGACACAACGCGTGCTCCGATGCTGTGCGGTGCGACAACTCCGGAATGAATAATAGCACAGCGATATTTTTCCGCTTCCCAGCGCACGGCAGGTCAGCACACTTTTTATTCAGTCAAAGATATCAAGAAGCAAGCGCTATCCGTATCAAAAAAGCTGCAGGGCAAACACAAAACCTTCTGCTGCTGCTTTACAGTGATTTGTTTTGTTTGGTACAACACAGTTGTCAGTAATATTGTAAGCATCTGAAGGTACTCGTCGACGTTTCTCATGAGCCTATTGATGCTAGCGGACACGCATACAGAAATGTCACTGCGGTATCGGTTGGGTGATCGGTTGCTCTTCATTTTCTTTCCACCAGAGAAAAGCTTGGAAATTATGTTCGCCTAATGCGCCTAAATGCATCTTCGACGAACAGGTTTGGCTTTTGAGCGTTCCGACGATCAGTTTGTAATAGTGACATTACCACCTTTGAATGCCTAATAACACGAAAGCAGCCCCCAAAATTATTTACTTAGCAGCTGACCGCTTGCATTCCGTGTTACGAGAAGTTCGGGTTGCCTGTGCGACGGCCGAGCTGCGCTTCGCTTTTCAACCTGTGCTCGGACACATTTTTGTACCTTGTTTGCACTCTGAATATTCGTTTCGTTTTTACGTGCTGATTGATATCCATGGTGGTATTTTGTCTCTATTTATTAGGTGTGACGTATGGCGAAATTAGCAGAAAATTCGCCAGCTAAAAACGGTTTTTTGGGCGAGCAAGTTTACGAGAATAAGAATATCGAGTTGTTGTTAATTGTGGCGAAAGGATCTGCTAATCTCACTTAATAATCTTTTTATTATTCACAAATATGTGTTTTTATGAAACATCGTTTCTTTAGAATTGTATTGCGCGCAGCAAACGAACGTGTTGACCTCTGTAGCAGTATTCTGTATACGATGAATTGTACGAAGATGTCTCTTATGTTTGTGTAACCGACACAGAATGCGGACATTTGCACTTAGTATACGAGATACACAGCTCTATGCTATTGTGGCATGTATTGAACTGCCCTTGCGATACGATGCTAAGAAAATCAGTGAATAAACCACATTTCCCGCCTACTACTTTTTATGCCCCAAACAAAATTGCACTCTTCAGGTCGTGCTGGCTCACGCGTATGCATCTAAGAATGATATCCAAACAAACGTTTTGCGCACGTGCTGATTGTCCAAGCAGATTATCAACTGAAAGCAGTCGAAAACAAGATGTGCAGCAGCAACACAATCTGAAAAGCAAAATGCAAGCGGTGTTTGTCATGCTTGCGGCAGACAAAGACAGTAGCGCTCGTTGAGCCCATAACAGGCGATAAGCGTCACAGCGTTTCCTCCTCGCGCATCAACGGAAGTGTTACCATAGCAGCATCACTAATTTTGTTGTTGTTTTAGGTTTAACAGTTTGGCCTACCAAGCACCAGGGTACAAATTGGCGCTAGTGGCGCAATTATCGGTTACATGTGGGGTATACCAGCTGACCTAGCCGTGGCACAAGTTCGCTCCAATATACCTGTTTTCATTCAAGGCAACTGCGTCGTCTTTGGCTTCATGACAATATGCGCTAAGCACACTGGCCACGTATAATAATCACGTAATGTGTTTGAAAACCAGGATTCAAAATATTGACTCACCTGGAAAGACGAAATTATCCCGTGCGAATTCCCCACAGCAAACGGTCATTGTAGGCGTCACAGCCTCTCTGATGCGGAGATTCGGAATCTACCCGGCTCTGCGACTTCGGTGTTTCGACACGGCCAGAAAGGAGTGAAAAGAAAGAGAGGAGTCTTTTTATCTCGCTGACACGCACTGATGAACAGATAAGAATTCCTTTGGCGTTCGTTTTTTTTTTTTTTACTGGCGGCGCCATGCTTCCTTTCGCGCGTGCAACCGCTACGCCGTCAATGGCGTCTCCTACCATTCCGGAGTCGGGTGTGGAACTTCCTCCATACTACCGCCAGGTATCGCATGGATTGCTGTATTCACCAATACACCTCATATTCTTTACCCACTGCCTGAAGGCTGATCACAAACGAGCAATCTTAAATAGCTGGAAAGGGATTGGGGTGAGATGCATGCATGGTAGAATGCTCGTGGATATTAGTAGGGTTGCTTTTCGCCGCTGGAGATCTGGCCCTTTGTCAGCTTGTCTCAAAATTGTTAATACCGTGGGCCAGTAGTACGTTTAGGAATTTTACTTTTCAGTCAGGTGTACGCTATTAATCTTGTTTCATGTGAGTTCCACTTTCGAGGGTGATCTACCTATTTTATGTGGATCCGAACGAAAACTATCTGGACGAAGTATATACGTGGGTGTTATCTAGAACCGTCCACTTGTTTTTTTATGTTAGGTGTTTTTTTCCGGGAATAAATAAAGAGTGGGAGGCACTGCCAAACAATCTAGTGACTGCTGCACTTATGTTTCGTGTAATATTTGGGGAGAATGCGTTTGTGTATTTTTTGCTTGTGTATTGTTCCACGCAACACGTTCCGTCTAGGGAAGTAAGTATAAACGGTTTTGTGCATCAATTGGGACGATGAACCGCATGTATATTTGGTACTCCTTGGCAGAAGAGGCACTTGCGTCTATAAAACAGACGCGCAGACCGCATATAAATATAATAAATTCCGCCGATATCTATGAAACTGCCTTGCAGCAGTCCACTTTTTTTAAGCAGTTAAGACGCAATATTAGTGATGTCCTTTGGCAGCAAACAAAATCCAAATCCTTTACCAACACCGTACAGAGCAATAAAAATGTCGGCAGAAAAATATCTTCAGTAAACGAAGAAACTGTAGGAACCCTTTCCTAGGTTGTCTATGGTGCCCAAACCGCTTTCGTAAACATCGTATAATGGTTATTTCCGGCGTACAGTACAAAAACAGCAGTGATTTTAATTCGAAAAATAGACGTCTTCTGTTTTCCCCTCCGCTCTTCGGGCGAAGCCATAACTGCTATGGGTATGTAGAATTCGTGGTGCTTCTGTTAGCATCTTCATAACAAAATGATTTTGAGGTTAATTCTATAATGAGAATTTGGTTCAGAAAGTGTCGCAGAAACGGCACTTTTTGTACAACGCTCAGCCATCATCTGGCTATGGTGTAGTACATGCACAATAAATTTCAAGTGCTTCATGGTAATGTATAAATGGCCACAGCCTGCGTTGAAGTAGCTACTTCGTCCACGATGCTCATGCCTTGAAGCGATATATAGATAGTGTTAACCGACCGCGTCACATTTTACGCTGCACACAGCATGCCAGGCATGGAGCTGTGTACTCTTGCAGAACTAAATCTACCCCCGCACTGGGCACCTTGAGCAATCTTGGTGACGGTACTGGCGATACCGCGGACCCGAGCCCCCAAACATAAGCTGGATCCAACCGTGGCGATGTGTTTATAGGTGGAGAGTTAGAAACCACGAACGGTGGCCGTCAGAGCCCAGGTCAAGCTCCGGCGGATGGGCTCCCTGTCTGTTCACCAGGCAGGGAGCTCCGGGACCTCTTTGGCTACCAGGGTAAGGTCAAAGATAAAAGTACCCCAGTCTCCCTGCTTTTATACTATGCTCTATGGCATTTCAAACCCCCCCCCCCCCCCCCCAAACGGGATCGGTCCCTGAAAAGGGGCCGCACCGAAGTATCTTTTCCCCAATTGCCATCTTTAACATTTCCTGAACCGGATAATTTTTCTCGATTTCTTGTGATGGAATCGCTCAATTCAACCCACCCTCTAGCATCTCAGTCAGTCTTCTTGATCGCCAAGTATCTTGAAGCCATAGTAGGAAAATCATATAAGTGCAAAAAACAAAGGTCTGGTGAACTCCTCATCGAAATAAATGACAAGCAGCAGTCCACGAAGTTTCTAGCTCAGACTAGACTGGCTGATCTAGACATCAGGGTCACACCCCATCGGAGCCTCAACAGCTCCCAGGGTGTGATATCCGAGACAGATCTTTTGAACGAAACGGATGCGGATCTCCTTGCCGGCTTGAAGGATCAGGGCGTCACTGCCGTGAGACGCATCACTATCCGCAGAGACGACAAGGAGATTCCCACCAAGCACATTATCTTCACTTTCGACCGCGCAGTTCTTCCACAACACATAAATGCAGGTTTTATCCGTTGCTCCATCCGTCCGTACATCCCGAATCCACGGCGCTGTTTTAAGTGCCAGCGGTTCGGGCACGGTACAACCTCTTGCCTTGGCCGAACGACGTGTGCGAAATGCGCGGCGCACGATTATCTGACTGACAACTGTCCATCCGAAACCCTCACTTGTGTGAACTGCGGCGGTCCGCATGCAGCGTACTCCCGCAAGTGCGAAAAATTTCAAATGGAAAAAAAGATACTTAACATCAAGGTCACGGAAAACATCACCTTCCCAGAGGCACGAAAGAGGTTCGCCTCTTTCCCTCTGGGGAGGTACGCCGACGCGCTCGCCGGGGGCGGAGCGGCGTCTGGTTTACACAGGGACCCAGTTCAGCGAGTCTGACCTGGTCCCTGCCCGCCCCCCCCCCGGGTTGCCTCTGGCAGCCCAACCCGCCACCACGCCGCTTGCTGAGGCAGCAGCGGTTGTGGTGCAAACGTCTTCCGTCGGGATCGGTGCCGCTCCCGCCTCTGTCTCCCCGTCCTCCAGTGCGTTGAAGGGTACCGACGTGATGGACACCAAGGGCCCCGCACCGGTTCCCACCGCCACCGCACCGCCCGTGCCACCTCTTACGCCCCGGACGCCCTCGGCGGTGGCGGCTCAAACGAAGGGCTCCCTAGGGGGGGCCAAGTCCGGGGGGCCCGGTCCGTGGGGCACCCCTCGGACATCCGACGACGACATGGATGTCGGGCCGTTCCTGCCTGCAACGCAGCGCAAGGAACGCGTCCCCACGCCAAAGCCTCCCGACAAGCCAAAAAAGGCGAGAGTCACAGCCCCGAAAGACGACACATAAACAGACACACACACTCCAGTAGCTCTCACACTAAATAATGGGGAGAGAAAACATAATTCAATGGAACTGTAGAGGCCTTCTTAAAAATCTTCACGATGTACATGAAGTACTGCATGCTAATCAGCCAAGCGTAATGTGTGTTCAGGAAACACATTTGAATTCCAAGCACACAAATTTCTTGAATAGTTACATGGTCTGCAGAAAGGACAGGGATGGCTGCACACACTCCTCTGGCGGTGTGGCCATAATCGTCCGGAAATCCTTAGCATGCCACCCTTTCACTTTAAACTATCCTTGAGGCTGTAGCAATACGCTTAATAATATTTAATAGGTTGATAACGGTATGTTCCATATACATTCCTCCTGATGTTACAGTTTCGAGCTCTGACGTTGAGGCGCTGGTTGACCAGCTGCCCGAACCGTACATTCTAACAGGCGACCTTAATGCTCACAATTCTCTTTGGGGCTCTTCTCGTACGGATGCCCGGGGTCGCTTGATAGAGAGGTTTCTTACATCCTTGGAGCATGCCTTTTCAACAATAAACAGCCTACATATCATAACATAGGACACAACACATACTCATGTCTTGACTTGGCTATTGGCTCCGCAGTTCTCTTTCCTCTTCTCGAGTGGTGTGTGAGAACTGACCCATATGGCAGTGACCACTTCCCCACCTCACTTACATACATAGGTAAAGGCCCTTGCAGTCCATCTCCCCATAATCGGTTAAATGAAACACGAGCTACCTGGAATACATTTACAGAGACATCCAAACTACACCACACATCCATAGGACACCTACACGTTGAAGAATCTACCCAACTCCTCACGGCGCACATCCTCGACGCCGCCGAAAAGTCCATTCCCCACGCCTCTGGTGCCCCGCGCAACCAGCGGAGGCCGTGGTGGAATGAGGACTGTAGGCGGGCGCGAGAGCCCAGAACAAGGCGTGGGGTATCCTTCGTCGGTACCCCACGTCGGGAAACCTCCTCTTGTTCAAACGGGCCAAGGCGTTAGGAAAACGTGTGCGCCGTGGGCAAAACGAGAGAGTTGGCGTACATTCATAACATCAATAAACTCCTACACGACACAAGGAAAGTATGGACACGAATACGTAACTCAAGGGACAACAAACACACAGCCTGCCTCTGGTCAGCACACAGGGGACACACTCGAAGACCAGCTGACACACTCGCACAACACTTCCAACACGTGTCCAGTTCAGCACACTACACAAACACTTTCCTGAAACATAAAGCCTGTTGTGAAAAGAAGTCCCTACGCGACAGCAACAAATCACAGACTTCTTACAACTCCCTGTTTCACTACATGAGCTGAGGGCTGCTCTAAGCACGTGTAAACCCTCATTCCAGGCCCAGACAACATCACATACACAATGATACAACACCTGCACGCAGACACTCTTCTAACACTCTTACACCTATATAACAAGATTTGGCTTTCGGGGCACATTCCAAACTCTTGGAAGGAGGCTATAGTTGTAGCTTTCCTGAAGGAGGGAAAGGACCCGTCGTCCCCCTCAAGCTACCGTCCATAGCCCTGACGAGCTGCCTGTGCAAGCTCTTCGAGAAGATGGTAAATCGCAGGCTCGTGTACTTCATCGAGTACAATGGTCTTATCGAGAGCTGCCAGGCAGGCTTTAGGGTGGGGCGATCGACGAACGATCAGCTGGTAGCTCTTGACTCGTACATCAAGGATGCCTTCGCGCATAAGCAGTATTGTTTAACTGTCTTTTCGACCTTGAAAAGGCATACGACACCGCTTGGCGTTATGGGATCCTTAGTGACCTCAAGTCATTCGGTGTATCGGGTAACTGTTAAACACTCTTGTTAGTTACTTGTCAGACAGAACGTTTCGAGTAAGAGTTGGTTGTGCACTCTCAAAGGTTCACGTGCAAGAAAATGGCTTGCCAAAAGGTGGCGTGATGAGCTGCACTCTCTTCATAGTAAAAATGAACTCTCTTGGTAAGGCACTGCCACCTACAATCTCTTTTTCCCATGTATGTAGATGACGTCACATATCCTATAAATCATGCAATATGTCAATCTGCGAACGTCAAGTCCAGCTTGGTGTAAAAAACTTGCCGGCTGGGCAGACAAGATGGTTTTAAAAAAAATCCTGTAAAAAGCTCCTGCGTTGTGTTCTCCAGGAAGCGCGGGGTCCATATGGACCCAGACATTACTCTTAATGGCGTGTCGCTTCCTGTGAAAAAGGGAAACACAAGTTCTTAGGTGTTGTGTTTGACCAGAAAGTCACATTCATTCCACACATCAAGGAACTTAAACATAAAGTCTGAAAACAATGAATATACTTAAGGTTCTCTCCTATCAATGTTATGGTTCCGACAAAGAACTCCTTCTACGGCTCTATACTGCTTTGGTGGGTCTCGTTTAGACTATGGCAGTGTGGTATATGGGTCGGCGACTAAAACAGCTTGCGAATGCTTGACCCAGTGCTACACTTGGGGCTTCGTCTCGCCTCGGGTGCTTTTCGCACTAGCCCTGTCGAGAGTCTGTATGTCGAGTGTGATAAGTGGAGCCTGAGAACCAACGAACGTACATGGACTTGCTATATGCTTTAAAATTTCATCACTGAAAAAATCATCCTTTTTATCCTGTCTTTTAAAGATACATCAACATCTCTGCTCTTTGTAAATCGCCCATCCGTTCCTCTGCCCTTTTCACTTAGAGTGAGAGAGCGAGCCTCGGAAACTCAGTGCTTCGTTTTTAGATGTGTACAGGTCATCCTTTTCTAACAGTTTACCGCCTTGGCAAGTTCGCCCTGTGTCGTGCGACCTTTCCTTTATGAGACTTGACAAAAACGTGTTTCCACGAGCTGCAATACTGCAGCACTTTCTGTCTTTGCAGTTTAAATACACATTTGCAGAATTTTATAGTGACGCTTTCTAAAAACCTCCAGTATGGTGTCGTGCGCTGCTCATGGTCCAATTTCAATGCAGCCAGAACCATGAGCGTGCACACATCAATTTTTTCAGCAGAAGCGTAAGGAATTTTACTGATTGTACGACACATCCTTGAAAATTACATTCCCAATCATCATATATACAGATTCTTGAGTGTGTTCGCGCACTGTCATCGCACAAGCCCCCCAGAAACCACATAGTTAATTTGTATTCTGCACTATCATGTCCGTGTATGCACAAAAGCATGAGCTGGTCCTCCGCTGGGTCCCAGGACACGCAGGGATCTCTGGGAACGAGTTGGCAGCCGAGAGCGCCGGTGCGGCGGCACTCAGGAACACTGTGGACATTACAACGGTACCCAACACAGACCTCAAGCCACACATAAGACAACACCTGCGCAGAACATGGCAAAAACACACTGGGACGAACTGACAGACAACAACTACATGTAATAAAGCCACACTTGGGACGGTACACAACTGACTCACACAACAGACACACGGAAGTCGCCTTGGTAGGCTGCGGATAGGGCACACCCATGCGACGCACTCGTATCTGCTGACGGGATCTTCTAGACCCCAGTGCAGCAGGTGCGGAGAGGCCCAATCCGTATTGCACATAATAATCACATGCAAGGCACTTCACACAACACGACACAAACACTTCAGAGAACTCTACAGACAACATATTCCCCTACATCCATCGTTTTTCCTAGGTGATGATGCCATTGTTTCCGTGAAACGTGTGTTTGAGTATTTGTCCGACGTCAAGTTTTTAAACCTCATCTCCTATCACGCCTAATCATATCTCGCCCAATACACCAGCCATCACCATTGCCGTTAATTGTTTTATTGTTATTTTGGCTTTAGTAGCCACTATTTATTTTAGATACTTTTGTTTGGCGCTCTTTGCCCCAGCTGGCCTTGCGCCAAAAAACTCTAACGATCATCATCATCAGAACTAAATCTACCACGTGGCATATGCCTTCCCATCAATGTAATGACACTAATGTGGCACTGTTATTTCAGATTAGGCATTGCAGTATTGGAAAAATTAGCAGTGTTACCTTTCTTCATGTGGGCATTTACATAGCAATACCAGTTTACTGAATGGCCCGCCTTCTCGTGCTGCTCCTCCGGTTGCTGCTGTCCTCCAGTATTGGCGTTCAGGTGGACACCCATGACAAAAAATAATGGAAATGTGCGTATTTAATTTGGCCAAGTTTTCCACTTAGAACAAAGCTGCAATTATTCCTTGGCAGACGCTGGGTTTTGGCCACAAGTACGCTTACAGCAAAATATGAGGGTTTCTTTGCCGAAACTAAAAACTTTAAAATCAGATAAAGGTTGAGGCTAGAAAAATTGGTTTCAAGTTTGCTTGGCATAACTGCTCACCTGTATGTCTCAACGGTGGCTTCTTTGGTTTTTAAGGATGTGTGAATTGTTCTTCCTGGAATCGATGACGTGTACATATTTAGTGTTTTTGTTCAGTTTTAAAAAGTGTAACACGTATACAAATATCTGGTTCGTAAAATTTTATAAGGTTCACACTGGCTTTATGAGCTTTTTTCGGGGTGGGGTATTCTAAACAACTACAAATTGTCGGGGCGAGTAACCTACCTTAAGTGAAAGGGCTTTTCAGGGCGCTCTAAAGTCTGTTTTGGATGCAATTAGCTTAAAATTCCACTTACCTCTGAAGTCAGGATGCTGTACTGTTTTTTTTTATATTGATGTTTTGATGAAGCTAAACTGCCACTTGCTTTTTTTACTTCTCGTGTGGAAATGTTTTATCTCTAGGATTGTCTTCACCGTTCTTTTCCTAAACTCTTGCACTACATGCTTGTAGGCCTTGTGATATACGACCATGTATGGATTGCTTTTTGGCATTATTTGACAATTTATAGCAAACTACAATTTCCCAAACACTGACGCATAACCATGGTATGGTAAACGCAATGCGTATTTCCGTCTTTGAGTTACCTACTTTCATCTGATAAGGCAGCATATTTAATGCTCACTTTTGTACAATGTCTAAGTGAGGGCCGCGGTAGATGTACAAGTATGTTTGTTTCTGACGCAGTTTACCCTAAAGCTGTCTTTTATTACCAGTGTTTTTGGGTAAAGGTGAACATGTGGAAATGCCATTTGTAGCCTAGAGTTACCGTTATGATATTTATTCCTTGTACGCTGGTCAGTTTCTGGGCCATTGGAAACAGGCAGACAGCTCTACACATTTCAATGTACGCATACCACCATCAAAACAGGTATGTTATATCGAAAAGCAGTGTATGAGTGTTAATAGTTGGTTCCGTATGTATTTATACAGGTATCTTGTTTCTTTCGCATGCAGTTAAAATCCACAACGTGATGCTGCCGGCGAAGCCAAAGACTGTGTGCCACTCTAGCTGACATAGACCAACTTTTCTATAGAACTGTTCTCCGATAAAGATCTGTCTGAGAAACCTGCTGCAGTGGTTTCTGCTTTCCAATTGTTGGTACAACTCTGGGCCGTATTAAAATGGTACTTTCGCGTTCGCTATATTACTAATGCATCTGCCAGCCTGGCAGACGCCCGCGGTTTACCCCGACACGCGAGCAAAAATATTAAAAAATTCGAGTCCCATAAAGGGCTTGCTAACGTCTGTAAGAACTACTTTTTATATAAACGAGTCTTCTGAAGGTACCTGAAACGCCACTAGGATAAATCTAGAATCACTTTACGTTGATCAGTATTTCAGTACCAAGTCTACCCTATCTGTTGGAACAGTGATCTGTATACTTGTATTCGGAATGCCGACCAACACAAAATATTTCCAAAAATATGTGGTGCACTGTACACTTACCCTCACTGTTCCAATTACTTTCTCAGGGTATGTTGAACGTGGTTCTAAAAATATAACTAGACCTTTGTGCAGAAAACTTGCGGTTACTAATTGGGTCTTGTGTAAATCCATGTAAGGGTGTAGCCACGCTAACGACACGGGTGAAAGTGGGCCTATTCTAAGCTTTTGGCAGGAAAGCAGGAACAAAAAACTCGCAGAAAACGTCTACCCGCTGGGGCAAGTTAGTATGAAAATTGGCAGTGACAGCTTGTTTCAAAATAGCTGAGATAAACATGACGCTTCTTCATCGAACAAGTCAACACGAATCAGAACGTTTAGGTCGGCTTGCTACTGATGTGTCAAGCTCGCAACAAATAAAAAGCGCGTAATCATCTGCCCAGCCATTCAAAGACGCTGAAGTAATGGGTCCTAGCGAGATGCAATCACCGTCAGTATGCTTGCAATATGTCATACTGGTTCGGGAATATCAACCAAATTCCTGAAATCTCGAAGACGGATGGTGTAGTACGTCCGAATGTGTTACTCAGGTTTATCAGCGGGCAACAGGAACCGTAATCTGTGACTACTAGAAAGATCGATAGTATATATAGGCGCAAAAGTTACTAACGTCACGTCCTGGAGAATATAGTTATTCTTGATATACAGTTTTCTCCAGAACATTTTAACTTTCGCAACTCTTGATCTAAGCCGGGGAAGGAACATCATCCTGCAGAGCAGTTGTTTTCTCACGCTGTCATATGCTCCTCTCAGGTCCGAGAACATAATCCATTATGGTCTATTGCATGCTTTCGTAATTTCAATGCACTGTGTTATCATGAAAAACGTATCATCCAAGCGCATATTCTGTCTATATCTATTTTGCGGCTCCCCAAGGATTTGATTTTCTTCCATCAATGCTTGAATTTATCATTTTATCGCTTGAAATACGAATCTATACACCACTTAGGTGACTGGGAGTAGTGTGTATGAATGAATACTGGCTTTCTTTTTTTCCTTTATATATTACATTATCCTGTTTTCTGGCCAATCCTCTGATATTTGCTTGCTATGTGTCGCCTTATCTATTGCCCTCATAACAAAGTCTTATTTTTTGGTTCAAGCAGGTTTACCAGCTGCATGGGTATTCCATCAGGGCCCACTTCTTGTTGGGGGAAAGCCTTTTCCACTGCTTTTTCATACTCAAGGCTGCTCAAATTTATTTCCCTTACCACTGTTTTTGTGGCACTGTTGTTCTCAGTCAGGCTTCACTTCCTCTACTTCCCTGCTGTTCTCACTGATAAGTGCCAACGCCTGTTTCCATTGTCAATGTTTCTCCTCCTTATCAATGAAGAATAATTTTTGTTGCATATCATTTCTGGCTGCTTGTGATTTTACATGGTTACAACACCTCCTGAATGCACTTTTGTCATTCATCCGTATTTTGGCCACCTACTTTTCACTTTTTTTTTACCTTTTCTTGTACCATTTTGTTTTCATTTTTTGCACATCTAGTTTTTTCTCCAGTTGCTATCCCATTGGTTACAAAATGTGATCTGGTTGGAAAGAAGACGAGGAGAAGGCTTGAGCCCAGCAACAGTACCACGGGGAGCAAGGCTCGTGACATCATCTTCCTTTACGGACTCACCCACTCGAGGGTCATAAAAAACCGGTGCTCCTTTAACCGCGTCTGCTTCAGGTCTTCAACAATTTAGTGCCGTGACTAGGATTGAAGGATTACACAGTTGAAGACCCCTACCGATGATGCAAGACTATTGAAGAGGACGTCCCGGCCTCGAACGGCGCATCGAATCAACTCCGCCAGAGTGAAATCCACGTACTCGGTCTCGCCATGGACCCTATGAAATGGAAAGGTGGGACGTTCCGCACATCAACAATAAAGATTATCAATGAGATCAAGTCCTTGCTGGGGGTAACCCACTAACTATCGGTGAGCTGAATGAGCACCTCTATATGCTCAAACAGAAAAAGACTGCCTTAACCGACTTCGACAAAGAGATAGAGCAGTATGTGACAGATGAGGAACTATATGAGGAATTTGCCACACTGGAACACTACCAGGACTCAATCGATCGCATGATCTATCGCTCGGAGAGACATCTTGCGGCCACGTGCCCTTCGGTGATTAGTACAAGACAGCAGGTCGGTCCATCCTGCGAAAGAGTTGAGGTTCGACTGCCGAAGCTGGAGATACAGCCTTTCAATGGAGAATTCATTCAGTGGCCGTCGTTTTGGGACTTGTACGAGTGGACAATACATAAGAACTCTTTGCTAGCCGACGTTGATAAACTCAAGTATCTGCCGAGTTATTTGAAGGGGGTAGCGTCAAGCGTCATCAGCGGCTTACCAACAACCAACGAAAGCTACCCCATAGCCATCGAACTACTGCAATAGTGTTTTGGAAACGAAACTCTGTTAATCAACGAACATATGAAAAAATTGCTGAACCTCCCTAAAGTGACCTCGTGCGAAGACTTGAATGGCTTCCAGACGCTCCATAGACGGACTAACGCCCGATGGCTGGATAATCATGGTGTACCCATTGAATCATACGGGGTAATGGTAAAGACGGAGGTATTGCAGAAGATGGCCATTGAACTGGTGCTCAAGTTTAACCAGCTAATGTTAAAGGAAATGTCATCGCGAGGAACACGAGTAGAATGCCCTGATGATGTCTCAACACAATTAGACTTTTTGAACCTTGAAATGGGAAGTCGGGAGGTGACTTAATTGATGGCTGGATCAGAGAAATCTGCCAAAATAAAGCCACCTCATAACGAAGTCACGGACAACATTCATTGTCCCACCTCCACGCCAACGGACAAGATATACCACCATGGATGTTTTTTTGTGAGTCCAATGGACACACAACAGGTGATTGCCGGCCTGGACTTTCGTTCGACGAAAAGAAAGCCAAATTTGGAAAAAAGGATGCTGCTTTCGCTGCGCCAGGCCCTTCCACCGCGCTAAGGATTGCAAGAATGCAAGAAAGCTTTCGTGTCGGAATTGCAAAGGTCGTCATATTACTTTCTTGTGCGATCCAACTTTGGAACGCCTCACAACAGAAAAACTGTCGACTGTGTCCAGCTCTGCGTCTGAATCACGCACGTCCCAGAAAACGCTTTCGGGGTGGAAAGCAAAAGAAGACGCCAATTTTATCTCGCCAACATTGAATCAGAAGCGGTGACAACCGTGCACGTGACAATGGAACAGTGCGTATCCGTGCCGAAATCCTTACGGGACCTCGACCACCTTGGACTCCAAGATAACCGAAAACATCTCGAAGAAGATTACACGGACCCAACAGCCTTCACTGCAACCACGTTTAAAGTAAGTGAGCGTAACATTGTTGGATTTCGTAGGGGCCCAAACTGTCATAAGCCAGGGCATGATGAAGACATCGACAACCTCAGCGATTTCGAACACCGCGAACATATCGACAATACACGTGATGAAAGTGGGTTTACATCAACCATCTGCATGACTTAGACATCTGAACGAAGTGGTTACCAACAAACGAAAGAAACACAGAATACCCGAATTGTAATAGGTCCAGCGAACGCAAGTGCACGAGTTTCCTGCGATGGTGAGCGGAACGGTTTTGTCGCTGGAACGTTTCGACACCTACCTCGACGAGAAAGGAATACGGAGAATAGGACAGCTTGTGCAGCTCAAGAACTCCCCCAGAAGCATCGCGATTGCCGAACTGAAAGTTTTTTCTGGCCCTTACCGAACTGCTTCCCTCGATAGTTTATGCTCAGGTTTAGCGCTTGAGGCTTCAACAGAAACCATTTCTGCGGTCTGGAAACATCGAGGGCGTGGATTCAGCAGCCGATGGAACAGATTGCGTAAGCATGAACACCTGCAGAAGTGGCCCGCCACCCATTTGCCCGTAAGGAAATTTGACGAAAGGGAAAATTGACGAATGACTCAACTTTTTCTGGAAGACATGGAAACGTTCGCTTATGTGAAGTGCGCACGCCTGCCGGAACTATTTCAAGTCGGCCGATTTAGCTATGGCATTCTGACAAATTCGCAAAGAGCTCATACCAGATACAGAAAATTATTCAAACAGATCCGAAATATTTCGCCGGCACGGAACTTGTTACAAAATGTGATCTGGTTGGAAAGAAGACGAGGAGAAGGAATGAGCCCAGCAGCAGTAGCCCAGGCAGCCAGGCTCGTGACATCTTCTTCCTTTAGCGACTCACCCGCTCGAAGGTAATATTAAACCGGTGCTCCTTTAACCGCGTCTGCTTCCTGGTCTACAACACCATTTTTTCATCCCCACCTCCGGTTTCATGACAGTTTTTATTATGTTTCTATCTTCTCTCGACGCGTCTTTACGCTGGTCAATAGTCCCTTCTCTTTCGTTATTCCCACCGCTTCTCCGCTTAATCTTCTTTTTTCTTCAGTTTCGTTGCCTGGATTCATGATATTCTGCTTCTTAAAGCGGATTATTTTGTCGTAATATAATTTTTTGTCTCGTTACTCAATAATTCCGTCTGCCGTCATATCTAAGCGAGGATGTTGAGATGTTCCCTGTAAAATGTCTTCCTCCGGCTGTACGGAATTCTAAATGTCCCCGGGTTGCTCTTCCAAAATGAAGGTGAGCCACTTGTGATAACTTCCTAAGCCGTCTGCTTCATTTTATTCAATACGCATTTCCAGGAACGCTTCGTGCGCTGCTTTGGAGACTAGGCCAACGTCAATGCTTAACTGTCTGGTACCGCTTTCGCACGCTATTGTTCATCGCTCTTGTTTTCTTTGTTGGCAATTATTAGCGCACTTTCTTGACGTATATCTATCATTAAACCATTATGATCTCTGTATTCATCCAACCATTGTGTGGGTATTCGCACCTGTAACTATGGTTATGTCACCTGAATCTTTAAACTCGTTTATAACTCTCCTAAGAAAGTTTGCCATTCTGTAATGTTTCGCCCTAACACCGCTGATGGGCAAAGATACACAACTTCTAACCGCTATGGTGCCTGTAACCCATAGATGTTCTTCACAGCTTTTGTGCACTCTCTGCCAGTCGGTCCCTTATTTAACAAGCATTCCAACGCCTCCGCATGCCTCAATAATGCGGTCGTGTTGCATTCTTCCCATACATAATTGTCTATGATAAGTGTGGCTTATAGGTGTTGGAGGTAAGCCTGCGCTGAAGCGTACACGTTTATTTCTTCCCGTTCAAGTTGGTTTTGGATTTCCGCCCACTTATCAGGTTCCCTGCCGACCTGCATATTTATGTAGCTGAATAAATTTTTACCCATTTCTTTTTCCCTGTAGATTTCCAATTACAGGTTTTGTTTCTGTCTTATTAAATTGTTCCCGCTATTGTTTCGACATAACTCGCCTTTCTCAGTTATGTCGTTAGGTTTTCCGGTTAGCTGTGGCCCATTCAGCGTCCTGGCGTTCAGTGTGCCTACGACCTTCGGTTCCCATTTGTCACATAAGTTGGCGTTCTGTAGCTTTGTGGGGCTCCCTAGAAAGCTATCGCTCTCCCCCCTAAGCTCTACCCGTCTATTTGTTAGCCTGCGGCTCTGTGAATTCCGTCCACTGAAAAGCTTGCCTGTGTCATTGCTGCCCACTACCCTGTTTACGTCTATCACTTCAAACCCAAGTTCACTGCCACGCATCTCGATTTCGCTGTTAGCAGCGAGCACTGCCTGTTCAGTATGAACGCCCTTCTTTGTCGCCTGCTGTACGTTACAGAATGAAATCAGCACACTTGGGGCCGTTTCCCGCAGGTCATTTACCCCTTTCTCTATCTCCTGGTAGAGTTTTCCCTCCTCATTGTTGAGAATATTATTAGGACGCGTTGAAGTCCGCATAAGATTTCTAGCTTTACTGGAAAGGGCAAGCTGCGCCGTCGCTTTTGTCCGCACCTTCTGCATGGTCCGACACCTGGCCTTCACGCACGTATCCCCATCTATCCTTCCATCCCTGCAGCACTGCTCCTGCACATGTGCGAATATCCCGTAATGATTACAACGCCATGTTCTGTCACGTGGTGTTTTTTACCATCACCGAAATTTCGGAATGGTTTGGTACGCCTGTCTCTTCTCCTTCTCACACACTGTCATTCAGCACGTGGGAGTAGCTCTCGCCTTTCTTGTATTCCGTCCCGTGTGCCACCTCGGTGCATGCATTTGCTACGTTGCACGGGCCAAGGTGTTTGTCATTTGGTGGCAAAATGACCCTTCTTTTCAGCTTTCTCTCAGCTGCATCTCACTTTCTCCCAACGGCCTTGCGTTCTTCGCGTTAGTGTCATAGCGTGCCTGTAGTTCTCCAACCCGCTAAGCTAACGACGAGTTATCCGCTTGTAGGCATTCCAACCGCGACATCACTAGGGTTAGACGACACTTATCTGCCCCTTCGTCTGCCTCGCCACCATCCCGCCGAAACTCCTCAAACAGCCACAACACTGTCCCAGCTTTCTACGGGTGTTCGTCATCTCCGCTGCGAATCTAACAAAGCGACCAAAAACGTTCATGACTAAAAATTCTCGCGGAAACCGTGTATTTGAAGAGTTAGCTTCGACTGTCCTCCGTGTCGCTGTCCTTCATCTCTCGTTTACTGCAGTGTATGCCGTTGTCGGAGCATAAAAAACATGACCGCATAGGTGGTCGCCACAGACTGAAATCTTTTTATCAGAGAGGGTATGCGGCAAGGACCCCCCATCCAACTAACAGTGCTAGGCTATTGAGATAAATGGCATAAAAAGGTAACAGGAAATAATGGACATGCTGATCTATGAGGAATAAATAGACGATTGTGTATTTGGAAATCGCGTCGTGTCATTGAGGTAGCGCCGCATGGTATTGCGGAAAATGGTTGTATATGTCCTCTAGGAGACGTTAGCTTGGGGATTAAAAATCAACAAAACTGTATTCCAGTTAACGTTAGGAAGATATGGGATAGGTAGCATTTAATATAGGACGGGTAGATGAATATAACGACCTTACCTAATTTGATAATGGTCATTTTAATCAAGAGGGGGACATTAGGCGCATAATTGATGTAGGGTGTGCCTGCATTTGGTAGGTATGCAATTTACGCAGTAAACTACCTGCGTCACTATATACGCAGGCGTCCAAACAATGTGGGCCTCCCGCAATCGTTCAATGAGTGGAAACTTGGAATGTGAGCAACGAAAAAGAAAACATTGATCGGCCCAACAGGCCATGTTAGGGAAAAATATAGAGCAGTTCCACTCAACGTGAAATCAGCCGTGAAACAGTGATTCGCCATAGAAAGGAAGGAACAGCGCGAATTTTGACGTAGGACAGACGGAATTACACACCACAAGGGCTGAATATCAGCCTATCGCTTTATTACAATTTGCGGAACATAAATATCACACTTACAGCGAAATACGCAACAAGCGCGTACAAACAGAGAGAGAGAGAGAAGATGGCCGAGCCAGTCAAAACATATTTATGTGACTGAATTTATCGCCACATCCAGATTTCTCTGGCCTCCAAGAATGCGATTTTTTTTGCGTGATAGCTATCGAGTGTACACTGAGAGTTATCACCAGCTCTTTCAATCATTGCAGCTTCAACAAGTTCCCTTGTGGTTTGGTTCCAGCTCTTAAAGATTACTGTTGTGTTTTGGAACCCGGGGATACGACCAGCACTGAGCAGGCAGTCGCGTAGTACAAGCTGCCACATGTGGCATTGTGATAGCCAATGGACATTGTAGTCATGTTCTTTCAGCCGTTCATTTCGGCATCCGCCTGTCTGGCCTATATATTCCTTACCAAAGGCCGTGGGAATCCGGTGAACAACACCGTTCTCGCTTTAAGTGAATTTTTTTCTTATGCTTAGTACTGCAGTAGGTTTTTTTCCTTTACAGGCTGGGCAACCTTCTACTCCCTCTTTGTACGCGCGTGCTGCATCTTTCACTGCAAGTGTGCTATTTATTTCCCCAAACTTGTAATAACGCCATCGGTTAATAGTCAGCGCTTGTGGTGTGCAATTCGGTCAGTCGTTCGTGAAAATATGCGCTGTTCCTTTCTTTGTGTCAGACCACCAACTAGCTCAACAGAGTACCCTTTTGGATTCTCCATACGGGCTGTGGTCCCCGCTATTGACTAGTTTCAGTGTGAGCCTAGCGTTGACACTGAAAGCCGTCAAGAGAGGACCCCGCAGCTGCTGCAAACGGCTACAAAAGAACACGGGATTGAGTTTTCCTTTGATTGTGTTGAAGTCGGGCAAATAATGCGTTAATACGTGATTTTTTTTTAAATTGCATTATTGTGTTCTTATTTGTCGCCTACCAACGGCAGCCTTTGTGGCAACGGCGCAGCGTAGAGATCACACCTCGTCCCCCCCCCCCCTCCAACTTGCTTATAAAAACCCGCACTTCCGTGGTGCAAAGTATTTAATAGCGCCTTAGTAAAGGGAAGGACCCAGATTGGATCCGTACCAGGGGAAGAGCAGATCTTTTCGAAACCTATGTTGGCCGCGTACTTGCTCGCTTCACTGCAAATCTCGTCGAAATACGATAGCGTTCTGCCGCCCCTAGCACGTCACCCGTTCTTCCCTCCCCGCTACCACCATACCACCATCCACGCTCATTCCCTTCCCGTCTCACCCTATCTTCGTGAACTGAACGGAGGTTTGTTCAACGCATTTCAATTTTCCAGTCTTCGGAATGCTCGCGCTCCATCTCATCGGTTAGTTCGCACGCTTTTTTATCTTTGGCTTCTTGTTCAGAATGAAACATCACCAGCGCAAGTTGTGCTTTTTTTGTGGTTGCTTCAGTCCCACACGTGCCGCATCATGTTCCCCCATATTTAACGCATGGTTTTCTAAGGCGAAGCTTTATTGCTCTTACTCATGCCGTTGTACGGCAGTATACCCTGCGAGAATGATTGCGGGGGAGCGAAAGAAATAAAATCACTTTCCCCTCTTCTGAACGACAACGATGGGGAAACGCGACGCTTTGGTCGTTGAGTTGGTCGTTTGATCGTTTAGTTTAATCAGGGCGATGGTTGAACGCGAAGTTTTCTCGTAATGAATTCTTTAGTTGACAAATCCCAATCAAAGTGGCGCGTACCTTCAGAGTAGCACATGCTCGCAGTGTGGGGTTTAATACCCCAATGTGTACGCCGCGTGTTGTTCGTTCAGAGGAGGAGCAGGCTGCCTTTAAAGGAGCCATGAAGAGAAAATGCAAGTTGGTTTTATTCGAAAGATTTCGTGTTTTATAGTGCCCCCAGCACTTGTCCGGATACAAACGGTGCTTTATTCACTGAGAAATTAAGCAATTTAGGTTAAAATTTTGATTTTCCCGCTCAATCGTGCGTTTTCGTGGTCCCAAGTGACATCACTGGAACCGACTGCTCTGCAGCCTAGAGTACCTTCATTCACGCACCCGCCGTACAGGGTAGAGACACGTATACGCTGGCGCCGCCATTTTCGGTTGCTCGCTCGCCGCCGAAGCAAGTCATTGTGTCAAAACCGCGCTAAAATTATCGCCGCAACGCGGTTTACTGAAGAAGTTTGAATCATATTGTCTGTTTCGCGTTGCTAGGTCTCGTGGGAAACGAAAAGAATAACGCGTTGTGCCCGTTGGCCCAATTGCGGCGGCACGGGACCGTTCAAAGGTTGACTCCACCCTGTAGAGCGGTGTTGGTTTGTTTCCGCGTTTCTTTACGTTCCGTAACCTAGATGGCGCCACCATACCGTGGCAAGCGTTTGGTTTGTTTTTGCCCGCATTTAAACCTGGCTTGTTTTGTCCTGGGAGAAATATTCGTTCCCTGAAACAGTGCTCGCTCGACAAATGGGGTCACGTAAGACACCGTTGCTTGCGTCAATCGTCCAGTGTCGTCTGAGACAACCCCAAGCCCCGTAGTGCTGTGCAGCAAAACACCAAGCATGCTGTGCGCAGTACGAACAGCAGAACGCATCAGTACTTCTATGTTTACTTGTGCTTTCGTAACTTCCACTGTTTGTCCCATCATTCTTATTGCTTTGTAAAGAATGTGCCCTAAATTTAAGCACAAATCGCTCGTTCGTCTCGTTTGTAAGTTCTACCTAATTTGCGTCTGTTTCTGCCAGCCTCCGCCAATCGCAGAGCTTAGCTCATGTGACGACATAGGTTCTGTTGCGGGAAATGAGCTGGTGGGTCGCATGACCATTCCCGTTTTTCCTAATTATGTAGCTTATTTGAGCGAAGTTTACGTTAAAAGTGGTGTCAGTATGATTCTAACGAGGCAATCTTTTGAATGAACCAAACTTGTGTTTTCTCTTCATGGCTCCCTTAAGCAATGTCAACGCGAGCGGGCACAGGAGTGCGCCCGTGCTCGTCAGGAGGATCCGTAGTTTCGTCTCGCCGAAAGAATAGCGACCAAGCGACGTCAAGAAAATGGTGAGGTTCGTAAGCGGTATAATGAGCTTCGGCAGTGTTCAACGCGTAGCTTACCACAGTTGACTTCTTTATTTGGCCAATCCCGACCAAAGTGGTGTGGCAGGTCCATAGGAGCATATATTCGCAGTATGGAATTCAACGACTAGAGCTTCTTGTTCTCCCCTCGTGGTCGTTAGACAGAGGGGTAGTTGCTTTCATTCTTCCGCGGCTAATTCTTTTCGCCTACAAGCGCAAAAACCATCCCATCGAGCATTCCTGACGAAACGAAAGCGCGGGCAGCTGGTTAAGTACATATACTTTGCCTCAAATATCCGTTTTTGCTTTGCACTAAATACTAGGGACATGCCTGACCAGTGCCGGCGTTTCAATGAGTTTTGAAGAGTTCGGAATGCGTAAACCTCTTGTTTGAATATGCTTTTACGTTTGTCAAGAACTCTGACTCGCGGGATCAGGGAGTATCTTTGTGAAGCATCTGTTTTGGGGCGTGAATTACCGTCTGGAGTGGGGCTAGTTGGTTCATTCTCAACATACAAAACAGCGCAAAAAAACACGACTAAGAGTGAAGGAGCGCAGAGAAGCACAGACACGCAGCGCTTGTCTGTGCTCCTTCACTCTTAGTCGTCGCGTTTTGTGCGCTGTTTTATACGTTGATATTTTGGGGCGTGGTGCCATGATTGGTGGCTAGATACTGTGACCACGAAAAAGCTACGACATGCCACGCCCCTCAATGAAAATGCCCGGGATTGCGATTGAAATATGCCGCTGGCTGCACTACATATATTGCCAAATGAAGCCGGAAAAATTTAGCATTTCCCTATCTTTCACGCTACGTTCACTCCACCTTGCCCATCACCTTCTAACCAGTACTTTCTCCATCTATTTTAAAGCTATGTACGATTTTGTATTTCCAGAGGCATGAATTGAAGTGCTATATTTCCAAAGGCATTGAATTTTTCTGTAATACAGTGGCGTACAAAAGATGCTGACTTCGCTGAGGATGGACGTGAGAACAATTTTAATGTGTATTTCTACGATTGTATTTAATGCATATGTTTCCTGTAAGGTGTAACGGCAACTGCCATATCTATTTTGTGGTGGCGCCACAAACCATTGTCAGCCTTCTATACATTCCATTGTGTAGCTTATGCATTATAGAGAGTATATTGGAGCTTCATAAGCATTAGTTGAACCAGCATGAAAAGCGTGGTTGGATAGCCGAATGATTGATAGGAAGACATACTTTGTTTTGCCTTATATAGGTAAATCAAATCACTGTGGCGAATAAATGGCGGAAAATGATTTACCACCCCTAATTTAGGTACACAAATATTATTCCTTGTAAACATACAGACGCCAAAAAAATACTGGTAAAAAGTTATCGTTCCCACAAAAATGCTACCTGAAAAGGCTGCATCTCAGAGACGAGTATCAGGTGTCCACATGCTTGACCAGGGGTACTGTTGCTGAGTTTGAGCAAAAGGATTTTGCAAGCTTTTGAAGAAGCACGAAGCTATACAAACAGATTTATCAGCTTTAGAATTGATTATGCATGGACACTTGTTTTAGGTGGCAATGTCGAATGTCACGCGCGTCGGAAGGGTGTAGTGCTATGATACCATTATATATTTTCGGAATTAACGTGCTGTTGCTTTTCATTGCAGGGTTTCTTTTTCTAGGTTACTAAACAAAAAAACGTCGACTCTCAAAATATAGAAAGCGTGCCACGGCCTTGAACAAACCCGTGTATTTTGTTTAGGTGTATTGAATAAAAGTTCGACGAAGCTGTGCGCCTTTTACAAGAAAAAAAGGCACGTCCACTGTTTCGATCAGAAAAGGATTTACAAAAGGCGGGTCAAAGATAACATGATGTCTTTATTAGTTCTTTGTGCGCTTTACATTGCACAGAATTGTGCCGAAGCGGAAGACTACGATTCGGAACCTCTACGACCCTTTCCTTTGGTCGACATACGGGAGGTATGAGTGAAAGTTTGCTTACATTCATCTAGACATGAACTATTTTTTTTCCGATTGGTTATTAAGAGATATGTGCGCCACCTCTTGCAGTAATGGATCAGGCGAGTCTAAAACGTTTAAGGGGAGATATTTGTTTGGAAAAATGTTTTTCTTTGCACCTACCTCAAAATAAGCTACCGTTAAATTAAATTAAGGCGCCGCAAGAAACGAGACCGTAAAGGAAGTTAAACAATCAATAATGCGAAACCTTACGTTCATAAATAAGCGTTTAAGAAGAAATATCTTCATACCATATTATACTTTAAGGACCGCGACAAAGTCGTATTACACATGGGGATAAACAATGAATATATTTATTTTGTAGCATTTTATGGACAAATTTTGCTGAAAATACAATCATGGTAATAGGAGTTTATTCATGAAGGCGTCTTCGTGCCATTATTTTAGTTAATATACGGATTTGAGCAATTGTATGCTCGCCAACTACTCCTCCCATGCGGGGCCAGTATCTTTACTCTTTCATAATTGGTGGTGGTGCTCCGCATAAGCCACAGATTTTTTCCCCTGTCCTGAAATCCTATGACTGCATCAGGGAGACACGCGATGGTCCTGCCCTTCCCAAACATGCGCCACAATAAACAAAATACACCTTCTTCCCTTGGGGAACCCTGATGAGGATGCGAAGCATCGTGGCGGTTCCGTGTGGTTCCATTGTGTTGCCGTTATGTTGAGTGATCTGGTTTTTACTAGCGCCAGAGGGAATTCCGCGTCCTAGTCCACACCGGGGGCAAAGGCACGCAAGTGCTGTTGTGTTACGGTGAGTAGGCGGTGGTTCTCGAGGCGCCGAAACTCGTCCATCATGTTCTTGTCAATGTTGTCTGTATGGTAGAATCGGTAGTCTCCGTCAGCTTTGGTGAGGTAAAGGTTGTTGACATTGGTGCACCGGCTGAGAGCAATGTACACGCCCTCCTCTTCGCAGCTTTGTCTTCTCGTTCTTCTTCTTTGGCAATTCCCCTACGGGAAGATGACAACGGTGGTTGAACGCTAACCTATCTCGTGATGGATTCTTGGGTTGGCCAGTCCCTAGGGGCATCCTGCCACAATCAGCATCAGAGGCGCTGCGGACGGGGCTGGTTGAGCTGCAAAGCGCGTGGCGCTTCCCGCCACAGCTTTCCACGGGAAATTCAGCATCCCTTTCTAAAGTTTTCCGTTCGTCGTTTCCGTTGACGTTCAGCTTCGCGTGGCCTCGTTGTATCAGTAGCTTCTTGACGTAGTTTTAATGAGTCAAGGACATAAGGCGCGTTCGTTGCACTTGCTCCTGTCCCGGATTTGTAGCGTAGTGGGAAGAGCACCGCATATCTCCCGTTGCGGCCAGAGAGTCATGGGATGGAAACCGGGCGCCGCTAAGTATTTTTTTAATATATAGTGTAGTATCGCGGAGCTGTGGGTGTAAGGAGCAGAGTTGCGCATGCGCAGTGAGCGTGTGAACGGCGCGGCCATCAACGACGCAGGACCAGGCGAGCCTAAGAAATGCTCCGCATTTAAAATTGAGTCTGTGTGAGCGCGGAATCACACAGATGTTGTGCATTTTTGATAGCTGGTGGCGGAGTATATGCCAGTGTGCAATATCAAAACTAACACAACTATGATAAATTTTGAGTTCGAATAAGATGGTGAGAAGTACCATCTGCGGGCAGGAAGTAGAAAAAATCGGTTGATTGCCCCGGAGACATGATGGCATTGTACTGCGCATGCAGTGCACTACGAAACCTCCTCTTTTAGGACATAGACAGTATTATCAACATCAATATATTTTTCTTACGGAGGTAGGTGCCACACTTGTAAACAGGGATATATAGTTCGAGCAGATTTACCTCGTCTGCCGCGCAAGGCACCTGCGGAATCCTGTTGGGAATAAACAAAATCGGACGAACAGCACACCGGTCGAGGACGACGTTCGCTAATTGAACTCACCATGATTGGGCTTGGATATGTTTAAAGAACGAGTGGTTGTATTATTTATTTTACCTATATTTCTGCTTGACAATTTTCTCTATATGAAGATGCCATCGCGGATTTTAATATTGCCACGATGACATGGTATACGGGGGCTCACGTTTTTAGCAAGCTGCTGCCGCCGCCAAGCGGCTGCATGGCTTTATGGGCGAGGGGATCGGCCTGGTTGCTCTGTGTTCTTATTCTTCTCTCTTCTGGCCTGCGGCTGCTGGCTGTTCTTGTCGCAGCTCTTCCATCATTAAAACCCCCTTCCACCTGGACTCGGCTTTGTGACGTGACATTTTGGTGGAGGTGCTGGGTAGCTGTCCATGCACTTTGATCCGGACGATTGCTTCGCTACTGGTTCGGCCTCGGTGGACACAACACCCGTCCACAAGACCAGCCGGCGCCTGCGTGGCCTTCAGCCTGAGTTCAGCCGCCTTGCTACGCCAACCAGGGCCGCGCCGAGCAGGGTCGCGATGGTTTCAACGGCTAGCCAGTTTATTCGCGGGGTATGAAGTGGTACTTCATACCCCGCGCACTCCGAGACCATTCTACGGTGAGAGGTTTGAGGACGCCGAAGATTGGTTGGACAGCTTCGAACGTGTGGCGGCGTTCAACGAGTGGGACGAGGTGCGGAAGCTCAAGCATGTGTATTACGCTCTCGAAGAGAACGCCAGGACGTGGTTCGAAAACAATGAAGCTTCTATGAAAACGTGGCCAGAATTTCGGCGGAAGCTGCTCGCCACCTACGGTGACAGCGAGCGGAAGGAGAAGGCTGAGCTCGCTCTCCAGGTGAGAGTGCAGAGCCGAATGAGTCGGTTGCCATGTTCGTTCAGGACATGTGTTGGCTATTTAAGCGAGCCGATCCTAACATGCCCGAAGAAAGGAAGGTGCGCCATTTAATGCGCGGCGTAAAGGAACAGCTGTTTGCGGGGCTTGGCGTGATCCCCCGGCCACCGTAGCTGACTTCACCAGGGAAGCGACCACGATGGAGCACGCACTGGAGCAGCGCTTTCGCCAATACGTTCGGCAGACTGACCCGGCAACTTCGAACTGCCATTCGCTGTCCACGAGTAATTGCGGCACAGCAGATCTCCGAGAGATTATCAGAAGCATCGTGCGGGAGGAGCTGCAGAAGCTCCACGTCGCCGGTCACCAGCCAAACGTCGACGCCATTTCCGACGTTGTCCGCGACGAAATTCGCCAGGCGATGCAAACTTCTACTTCATCGCAGAGCACTCCTGCTCCGTATTATGAAGCAGCCCCTCCGTATTATGAAGCAGCGTACACGGACATGCCACGACCAACCGCCCCCACGGTCCGGCCCATACAACCCCAGCCTAGGCCGCTATTTCAGCGGTATTCCGACGGTGCTCCGCGAACTGAACCAGGCCATTACGCAAGGAAGGCTACCATTTGGCGCACGGCGGACAACAGGCCTCTATGTTATCACTGCGGAGAAGCCGGACATGTTCTTCGCCATTGCCCATATCGCAAGATGGGCCTACGGGGGTTCTCGCCAGATGCTCCACGACCGCGCTACGGTGAACGTCCCCACGACATCCAAGAGTACCTGGCCGCCCACCTGCGCTCGTCTCCGCCCGCGCAACGCCGTGAGTCTCGGTCGCCCTCACCCCGATGCTTCACGTCACCTAGACGTCCATTCTCTTCGGGGACGACCAGCGGCCGGACCCCCAGTCCTAACCGGGGAAACTAAAGACGGCGTCCTCCGGAGGTGGGACCGCCGCCGCTCAGAAAGGTCAACATCCTCCACGTATCCCACGAACCCGCTCACCCGACTTGACACCAACAATCCATACCGACGACTTCACCGGAGCCTGTTCAGAACCCGACTCGACCTCAGCGGTCCCCACCGACGACTTGACCGCACCAGCTCCGTCGGCGCGCCATCACGACAGTAAAAGAGTTTCGGCCGATATTGCAGTATGGTCGATAGTCATCACATGACAGCTTTGGTGGATAATGGCGCCGATTTTTCCGTGATGAGTAGTGAGCTAGCCACGAAACTGATAAAGGTAACAACACCATGGGACGGTCCACAGATCCGTACAGCTGGTGGTCGTCTGGTAACGCCGATCGGTGTATGTACCGCCAGGATCCAGATACGTGGCTACATTTCCCTGGCTGCTTCCTAGTGCTGCGGGAATGTTCCAAGCAGCTAATATTGGGATTAGACTTCCTCCATGAGTACGGTGCGATTGTTGCCTTCGAGAGCTACTCGTGACGTTCTCGACACAGGGAGCTGTCCGAAACGAAGGGGAACTACCCAAGGCGGCGTTACGCATTTGCGACGAGTACGTAACAGTTCCGCCCCGAGCTAGCCTGTTCGTCACGGTAGAATGTGAAAGCTACGCCACCTGCAGGATCACTGAAGGCAACGTGTCCCTCTTACTAGACCGGCAAGTTTGCGTAGTTCGAGGAGTTGTGCAGCTCCGCGACCACCGGACCGAATTCTGATAACAAACTTCGGTAACGCACACCAACGCCTAGTGAAAAAGACTGCCGTGCCCATCTGGACGAAGAGTATGACTGTACCGGACAACCTTCGTTCTTTGCGATGGAGGAAAATGATCAGCAGCACACGTCGACAACGGCAGCCCCTCAGGCCGCTTCCAACTTAGGCATTAATGTTGAGGTTAACCCGGACCTATCGGCAGACCAAAAGCGCCTACTCCACAGCGTCATCTCTTCTTTTGCTGACTGTTTTGCTCCTTCGTCGAAGGTCCGACAGACAGCGGTCACTAAGCACCGCATAGTGACAGAGGAAGGGGAAAGACCTGTTCGTCGACATCCGTACAGGGTCTCCCCAAAAGAGCGAGATGCAATACGTCACCAAGTCAAAGAAATGTTGCAAGACGACGTTATACAACCGTCGACGACGCCATGGGCGTCACCCGTGGTTCTGGTGGCAAAAAAAGACGGCACTCTTCGATTTTGCGTGGACTGTAGGAGGTTGAACAAAATTACGAAGAAAGACGTTTACCCTCTCCCTCGGATTGACGACTCCTTAGACCGACTACGCCATGCCAGGTACTTCTCCTCCATCGACTTACGCAGCGGGTATTGGCAGATCGAAGTGGATGAGCGCGACCGCGAAAAGACTGCATTTATCACCCCAGATGGGTTATACGAATTCAAGGTGCTCCCATTCGGTCTCTGCTCTGCCCCTGCGACTTTCCAAAGAATGATGAACAGTGTGCTTTCGGACCTGAAAAGGCAGTCCTGCCTAGTTTACGTAAATGATGTCATTTTTTCCCGGACCTTCGACGAACATCTCGATCGCCTGCATGCCGTGTTGAACGCGATCCGTTCAGCGGGACTGTCGCTCAAACCGGAAAAATGTCACTTCGCATTTCAACAGCTCAAGTTCCTCGGCCACGTGGTTAGTCCTGAGGGTGTCAGCCCCGACCCTGACAAGACGGCGGCGGTGAGCGCATTCCCATTCCCGACGCCCGCTGACAAGCGCGCCGTGCGCCGATTTCTGGGTCTCTGCGCTTACTACCGGCGCTTCGTGGCCAATTTCTCCAAGATAGCCGAGCCCCTCTCTCGTCTGACAAAGGACGACGTGCCATTTGTTTGAGGCCCTGAGCAGACCAATGCTTTCGATGAGCTGAAGGCGCGCCTGCAAAGTACCCCTATTTTAGGACATTTTGACGAAGACGCCGACACCGAACTTCACACCGACGCGAGTAACGTGGTCTCGGTGCAGTCCTAGTCCAGTGGCAGGATGGTGCTGAACGCGTCATTGCTTACGCAAGTCGCACGTTATCACGCGCTGAGGCAAACTACTCCACGACCGAAAAGGAGTGCTTGGCCGTGATATGGGCAGTCACCAAAGTTCCGCCCGTACTTATACGGCAGGGCGTTTCGAGTGGTCAGCGACCACCACTGTCTGTGTTGGCTTGCCAACCTAAAAGATCCGTCAGGACGTCTCGCGAGGTGGAGCCTGCGGCTCCAAGAGTTTGACGTGACGGTCGTATATAAGTCCGGAAGACGCCACACCGACGCTGATTGCCTATCACGAGCCCCCTGGAGCGAGTTACTGCTGACCAGGAAGATGATACACCCTTTCTCGGAGCGTTGGGACCATCAGCCCTCGCCGAAGAACAGAAGAAGGACCCAGAACTTCTGCCGCTCATTGAGTACCTCGAAGGTCACAGCTCGCGTCCTCCACGGCTCTTCCAGCGCTCGCTGTCATCATTTTTGCTGCACAACGAAGACCTTTGACCCTACAGGAGCCACCCACCTTCTTGTTGTGCCAGCAGCGCTACGTGACGACATCCTTCACGCCTCCCACGACGACCCTTCGTCGGGGCATCTGGGTTTCACCCGCACACTCGCAAGGCTTCGTCAGAAGTACTACTGGCCAAAGTTGGCTCCGACAGTCAAGCGCTACGTCAAAACATGCCGTGACTGTCAGCGGCGAAAGACACCGCCCACTAAACCAGCTGGTTTCCTTCAGCCTGTTGATCCACCAAGCAGGCCATTTAAGCAGGTCGGCATGGATTTACTGGGGCCATTCCCTACGTCATCAGCTGGGAATCGGTGGATTGTAGTCGCTACTGATTATCTTACCCGTTATTGCGAAACCAAAGCATTGCCCAAAGGAACGTCGGCTGAAATTGCCCGATTTTTCGTCCATAACATTGTGCTCCGTCACGGCGCCCCATCAGTCATCATAACCGATAGAGGCACAGCGTTCACCGCAGCACTTACTCAAGAGGTAATGAAACTGTGTCATACCGACCATCGCAAAACCACTGCATATCACCCCCAGACAAACGGGCTGACCGAAAGGCTGAACAAGACCATCGCCGACATGATTTCGATGTACGTTGATGTTGAACACAAAAACTGGGATGACATACTGCCGTACGTGACCTTTGCATATAATACGGCAGTTCAAGAAATGACAAACTTCACTCCTTTCCGATTGGTCCACGGCCGCGAAGTGACAACTATGTTGGATGCGATGCTGCTTCCGGATGAAATCCATGTGGTTACTCCAGACGCCACGGAATACGCTAGCCGCGCCGAAGCTGCCCGACAACTTGCGCAACAACGCATCCGTCACCAACAAACGATTGATGCCCGCCGCTACAACTTACGGCACCGACAAGTAACTTTCCGACCCGGTGACCAAGTCTAGGTGTGGAGCCCTGTGCGACTCCGAGGACGTTCGGAAAAACTTTTACGCCGCTACTTTGCGCCCTACAAAGTGATACGCCAAGTAAGCGCAGTGAACTATGAAGTTCTTCCCGAAGGAACACTACGGTCAACGCGTAGTAGGACACTCCCTGAAGTTGTTCATGTTGCCCGGATGAAGCCGTATCACTCACGTTGACAGTGGCCGCGAAATTTTTGCGTGTTGCGTCGTGCTGTTTTGCTGTGTGTGTGTGGTTTTTTTTCATTCTATTTACATCAGGTAAGCATCGAGACGATGCTTTGACAATGCGGGGGGGGTATTGCCACGATGACATGGAATACGGGGGCTCACGTTTTTAGCAAGCTGCTGCCGCCACCAAGCGGCTGCACGGCTTTATGAGCGAGTGGATCGGCCTGGTTGCTCTGTGTTCTTCTTCTTCTTCTCTCTTCTGGCCTGCTGCTGCTGGCTGTTCTGATAGCCGCTCTTCCATCATTAAAACCCCCCTTCCACCTGGACTCTGCTTTGTGACATGACAATATTCATGCAGCATTCTAGCTCGCGGAAACACCCAGAGGAGACCACCATGCGCAAGCGTGGGAGCGTAGAAGGCGGTACTTTTACATTTATACTCATGAAAACTTATAACATCGTTTCGCCAGTTTTTATGGTATTGTTGTTGCAAAAGCTTACAGCAGTGCGGTGGAGAAAAAAGGGCCACACAGGCGTTCGCCCGATTCCCGGAGCTACTGCCAGGAGCCACTGCCACGAGCGTGTGGACCAAGCTATGACCGTGCCCCCGTGCCCTGGCTAGCCACCTCTTTATTATCACCAACACACTCCCCCCACCGCCAAGATGTGATGGCCGAGCAGGACGAAGCAGCTAGTAGGCGATAGACGGTAGACGGCTAGTAAGCGGCAGACGCCCTATGTCTTTTAAAGAAAACGGGTGGTCGGGGGCATGTCTACGACGATAACCTTTATTCCCTCCCGCTAGCGCGTTTCGAGATAAGAAAAGCCTAAGGCAGTCCATTCAGCATGGTGGCCTCCGAACCAAAGACACGAAAGAACATTGTACCCATACCGGGTTAACGATGATCACTCCGCTATGACCGGGTGAACCGAAAGATGAACACCCCAGGGGGCGTCCTGTCGCAGACTGGCTTGAACGGAAGGATGCTGTTCTTGAGCTCTAAAAGGAGGAATTCCGAGCATCAAAAATCTTATGCACATCACGAAGTGTACCAACGCATACTCACTCATCAATCTCAGGTCGACGTAATTTTTCTAGCTGCAACTGATGAGGTGCCACCTTGCCACGCAGATCACTGGGAACAGCAGGGGCAAACCTGTCACCTTCATATCAGACAGATTAACTTCACTCGCTCACTCGAGCTTGCTGCGGCGAGTTTCCTTGGCGACCACGATTCCTATGCACCCTCCTCACTGCACGTCCTCCCTGGAGTGGCTGATGACAGGGTTTCCGGTCGGCAGGCTAGGAATATTTGTCAACGTCCGTGGTTGGGGTGATGCCCTGTGCCTCTTTTGTCGCTCTGGGCGCCTCGTTATTCACCGTAACCGTCGGGATCCACCATGTGCCCCTGGCTGGCACACATGTAGCCTCGAAGAGCGCAATGGCTTGTGGTTGGTCACAGACGACCACTCGTCTGTGACCAGTGGTCGTCTGTGACCACTGCTCCTGTACCGTACCTGCGGAACAACGATCGCGGTAGCGGGTGCGAGAGATTCCCGGATCTTTTAAGGGGCTTTCAAGCGGGGTAGTTGAAGCTGGCTTGTTGCATTCCTAAATTCGCCGCAACCAGGTTCACTTGGTGGTTCCCGTGAACCACTTCGAAGCGCCGGTGCACCAAACGAAGCCGGAGAGTCGAGGAAGGTTCAGTAAGGGCAGAGAGGCCAGCCCCGGTAGCACAACGGGCACCGGTGCAAGTGGGGATGACTCCTTGCGATGGTCCCCCACGCAGTGTTTAAAGAAGAAACCTCCACAAGCGGCAGTGACATCCGAACAGCCGAAGGAAATCACCTTGGGAGGGTCCATATCGGGGGAGGGTCCGTATCGGGAGCGCCGCGGACTGGCCATGGGGGGTGATGGTGAGATCAGGGCTCGGTGCTCAGGTACTCAGAGCCACATCGAGGGAAGCAACTGCGGACGGTCTGGCGAAAGAGACCTGAGAGCGGATCAAGGTGGCCTTTTAAATGCAGAGCATTTCTTTAACTCACGATGTCACCCGGCGCTGGCGTGCCTCGGCGTCCGCAACAGCCGTTCCAGGTGCGCCCTCTAGCCCACTTCTCCTCTCCCGCATCACGCTACCCTGCTCGCTCTCAACAACAGGTCCGCACCCCTCCCCCTACACTATATAAAAAATATTACTTACCGGCGCCTGGTTTCGATCCCACGACCCTGCGGGCGGAACGCAAGGTACATGGGGCTCTACCCACTGCGCCACAAAGCTGACACAGAATGGCAGGCTACGAACGCTCCTTATATCCTTGACTCATTCAAACTACGTCAAGAAGCTGCTGATACAACGCATTCACTACCTGTAGGCGGAACGCGAGGTACATGGTTCTCTTCCCACTGCGCCACAAAACCGACACAGAATGAAAGGCTACGTACGCGTCTTATATCCTTGACTTATCCAAACTACGTCAAGAAGCTGCTGATACAACGCATCGACTACCACCTACTCTCCAAACACTAAACGTTAACGCAATACACCCATCCCCTATGCGACGCATTTACTCGAGTCCCCCTAGCGGGGAGATGGACCCTTTTTTGTTGTATTCATAAATAGGGAAGACGTCGACTTCTAATTCATCCAAATCGATTGTCTCTTGAATGCACTTATTGATAGACTTCTTTTCTTCATACCTGCTGTTGAGGGCACGCAGATGGGAGCAGATCAGTTCCTTCGGTGTGTCTGCATCCCGTAGTATTGATAGAATTGCAGGCCCCTTGCGATGGTTTGTCTCACAGAGTCACGGCGGCAGCGCAGCTCCTCCATGGCAGACCGCAGCGACACAGGGCGACTGGGTAGTCTCCCCACTAACACAAGCGGCGAGCAGCGCTCAAGGTCAAGATGTCCCAAATCAGCTGGATTCAAAGGAATCCCAAGCCTAGTGTACCTCGTCGTGTGTGCCGCGTCATGTAAAATCTGCTCGTGGTTCTATCTCCCGGGTTTGACGGCACCAGAATGTCGCGGAAAGCAGCGGAGAAAAAATAGCCATACAGACGGTCGCCCAATTCCAAGGGCTGAACACGAGCCACTCCGGCGAGCGTGAGGAGCGAGCTATGCCTGTGCCCCCGTGCCAGTGGAAGCCACATCTTTATTATTACTAGCAGACCTTCTGGAGCAAATAAGGTTACTACAATAGGAGCGCGCTGCGCACGACCACATTGCAATGTTTTGTGCCTGCTGGTTGCTGTCACGACACGACGTACACACCATCTTCATTTCTAGTAGATGGGGGTATGGCCATTTGGCTTTTTGTGGCAAGACGCAGCGCAGTCTGTAAAGCGAACGCCGCAACCACCATGCTGGGCTGTCAAGTGCGCCGTTATTTCCGTGCCTCCGTTCGGTGTTCCTGCGTTCCCCAGTAGACCTATTGGTAGCGACTGCAGTGCTTGTGTATGCCTGTTCTGTTTTACTTCTACCGCAAATGGTAGAACAGAACACTGGATTTTAGCCCCTAATTGGCGGCAAGATATCGAGACGCCAACCGCTGCTGTAGCGAGCACCAGTAGCAGTGGTGGCGGTGCCGGTGGCGCTACGCGGTTCTGCAATCGAAACGCTACGGGTACGGCAGCGACTCGCATGCCCATCGATATCGGGGGGTAAATATGCATTTTCGATGCCACCTTGCTTGCTATTATCACCGATTATTCGTGTCTACGTTAGCTCGGATGTGAAATGCGGAGCGAGCACAGCGTGTGGGTTTCGCCTGAACTGCGCTCGCGATGGTCAGGAAAACTGCATCGTCTTTCGCTTCGTGAGAAGTGGTGGAGGTGCTGGATACGCACCTTTTATGCTCCCTACGACTTCCGGAAGCTGGCAAGCCAGCCGAAGCCGAGCCGGCCACCGAGTGCATGGTTTACCAGTCGAGTTTGGTCTCCTATCAGAAAGAACCAAGAGAAAGACCGCTACAACCGACAACATGGTGCAACAATCCACTCTTTCCATCGTCGTGCAACAGCCCCGATAACCACCATTGGTCCGAGAATCCCCCGGTGAAGACCCTCAGCTCTGGTGGAGAAAGTGGAGCGTGCCCGGATAATCAAAGGTGAAGAAAGCACAGAGTTCAACTTCAACAACGGACAGCACGTACGAATCGGTTTGGCAGTGTAAGACGTCCCACCCACTGGGAAATGACCATAAGGATATCATCATCATCATCATCATCATCAACAGCCTATCTACGCCCAGTGCAGGGCAAAGGCCTCTCTCAATAATCTCCAATTTCCCCGGTCCTGTGCTAACAGCGATCAATTTATCCGTGCAACCTTTTTGATCTCCTCTGGCCATCTTACTTTCTTCATCCCCCTGCACCGCGCTGCCTTCCTCTAGGGGTCCGCTGTGTACCCAATAAACCAACGGTTATCTTGCTTTCACCGCATGGCGTGCCGTGCGCGTCCATTTTCTTCTTCCTAATTTCTGCTAATATACGTCATTAACACGCGTTTGTTCCTTGACCCACTCCGCTCTCTTCTTGTCCCTTAATGTCACACCTATCGTGTTCCGCTCCATTGCCCGCTCAATCGGTCTCAATTTAAGTTGAACCCTCTTACTCAGCCTCCAAGGTTCTGCCCCGTAGGTGAGTTCCGGTAAAATGCAGCTGTCATACACTTTCTGCTTGAAGGACAATTGTAGGCTGCCATTCATTATCTGAGAATGTCTGCCATATGCACTCCACCCCCATTCTTATCCTTCTAATTATCTCTGCCTCATGGTTGGGATCCGGGTCACAACTTGGCCTAAAGTAGATATATTCGTTGAACATTCGCTTCCACTGCCCTGCCTCTCCCCCTATCTGAAACCGCTGTGCTGCCCCGAGGTTATTGATCATTACTTTAGTGTTCTGCATATTAATTTTCAGGCCCACGGTTCTACTCTGTTCGTCCAGTGTGGAAAGCATGCTTTAGAGTTCGTCCCCTGAGTTACTTAGCAAGGCAACGTCATCAGCAAATCTGAGGTTACTGAGGTATTCTCCATTAACCCTCACTCCCACCTGTTCACAATCCAACGTTATGAATACTTCTTGTAAGCATGCTGTGAATAACATTGGAGAGATTGTGTCCTCTCGCCTGACGCCCTTCCTTATAGGCATTTTACTGCTCTCCTTAAGCAGTATGTTGGTAGCTGTGGACCCATTGTAGATACCCTCTAGTATTCTTATATAATGGTCATCTACTGCCTGGTTCTGTAATGCCTGAATGACTGCTGATGTTTCGACTGAGTCAAATGCTTTCTCACATTCTATGAAGGCTATATAGAGAGGTTTTGTATACTCAGCGCACTTCTGTATCACCTGATTGATGGTGTGAATATGGTCCATTGTTGAATAGCCTTTACGGAACCCTGCCTATTCTCTAGGTTGACTGAAATCTAAGGTTGCAGAAATTCTGTTATCGATTACCTTGCTATGTACCTTTCAGACGACTGATAGTAAGCTGATCGGCCTGGAATTTTTCAAGTCCTTCATGTCACCTTTCTCATTGATTAGGATGATGTTCGCGCTCTTCTTACGGGTTGCGGTACGCTTGCTGTTATTAGGCATTGGGTATACATGTTTACCCAGTTTTTACCTACAATTTCTCCGCCATCCTTCAAGAGGTCTGCTGTTATCTCAACCTCACCAGATGCTTGCCCGTTTCATATTTATAGCCTTCTTTACTTTTTCGGTCGTTACTGGTGGGATGTCTATCTCCTCTGAACTTCTCCCTCGTTCGGAATTATCCTGGATGTCCCGGCTACTGTACAGATCCCTATAGAACTCCTGGGCTACTGTGACTATTTTATCCCTATTTTGTGATGACATTGCCTTGCTTGTCTTTAAATTCATGTGTTTGATTTTTTCCCACACCAAGACGCCCCTTCACTTCTTTCAGGATACATCCGTTCTTTACAGCGTATTGGATCCTCTAAAATATTATACTTCCGTATGTCAGCTGTCTTACGCTTA
Source organism: Haemaphysalis longicornis (assembly GCA_013339765.2). Classification (NCBI taxonomy): domain Eukaryota; kingdom Metazoa; phylum Arthropoda; class Arachnida; order Ixodida; family Ixodidae; genus Haemaphysalis; species Haemaphysalis longicornis. Next base: position 206,233,080 of record CM023451.1, on the reverse strand, counting down.
TTGATTAACTTCAAAAGCTCTACTAGTTCTATTCTGTCAGCTGGGGTGGAGATTGTCATAGTTTGCTATTTTCTGATTAGATCTTTCGTCTCCTGGGAAAGTTTGCCAGTATCCTGTCTCGTGCCCCACACTTCTACTGCACACTGCGTGATAATGCATGTAAGGCTGTCGCTGGCTTCCTGTGTCTTAAACTCTGCTTCTTCTGTAAGAGCTGAATATTGGTTCTGCACCGCGATCCTGAATTTTTCTACTTTACGTCTCATTATTTGGCTTCTTTCATAATAGCTTGTTACGGTTCCTCCTCAAATCTAGCCTAATTCGAGATCTTACCATACGGTGGTCACTACACCTTATTCTTCCGAGCACTTCCACATTCTTCATGGCGGCAGAGTTATCGCATAATTTGAAGTCTGCTTAATTTTTATGCTCCCCATTCGGGCTCCTCCACGTTCACTTCCGGCTCTCCCGTTTGCAGAACAAGGTATTCATTATGAGCACATTATTCTGTTCTGCTAACTCGAGAAGTATGTCCCCCTGCTATTTCTAAAGCCCAGACCATAGTTCACAACTGCCTTGTCTCCAGCCTGGTTCTTGCCTACTTTTGCATTGAAGTCCCCCATAACTGCGGTATAGTGTGTTTTTACTTCAGCCATTGCCGATTCCACATCTTCATAGAAGCGTTCAACTACCTGGTCTCGTTGCTGGATGTGGGCGCGTAGGCCGGTACCACCTTGAGTTTGTACCTCTTTTTTATTTATACATACTGCAACCCGTAAGGGCTATGGCAGGAGTGGGGAACAGGCCGGTACAACACAAACATGGTGTAATAATTTGCGAAAGAAAGTAAAATACAAAGTGGCAAGACATGGCATAACATGGTGGCATAATGAAGACATAATGGCAAGGAACAGAACACAGCAAACATACCGTGCAAAACTGTGCGTACTGTGCACAGCAAAAAAACTGTGAAAGGGTATTTATGAATAACATGAATTCGTTTAAGGGCAAAGAACGTTTGTCACCGGATAAGTTATTCTAAAATTCAACAGTTCGTGGAAAGAAGCTAAATTGAGCTAAAGAAGCTAAATTATAGATCTTAATTACAAGACCTGCTGCCCTTTCGTAATGCTATAGTATTCTTCTATGTTGCCAGCTATGCTTTTATTGACTAGAAATTCCAGTCCCAGTTCTCTTCTGTCCACTAGACCATGGTAACATAGTACGTTTTCATTTTTCAACACCGTAAAGGCTTCGCCTGACCTTCTGACCAGAATAAGCCTAATGACATCCCATTTATTGTCGTTTAATTTCTCGAACAACACCTCTCTAGACTCGCTTCACTAGATAAGGATCTCGTGTTAAGCGTTGCCTGATTCAGATTTTATTGACATGCTGTCTGAGTTCATGTATTCTTAGCACCCTCTGCTGGGTTACAGGTCTGGCCGCTGCCCTGGTAAGTTGCCTACCAGCCACTGGAGACTGAGGGCCGTGGGTAAATTGGCGTATTGATGGGAGGTTGTGGCCGTTACTACACCAGCGTGGCCAATCCTGCTCTGGTGAGGGAGTGCGTTACCGGCAATGGTCGCCGCGCTCAGGCCGCACCCCAAGCCCCATTCTGCAATTGTATCAATGCGATGATATTTGTTTATATCCGGTTGGGATTGTTCGGCACCGGGATTCGAGTCACGGTCCGTCTGCAGGCGAAGCGGAACCGCTAGCTCTACGCCACCGCTGCCCCGTAAGGTAGTAATTAAGAGTTAAGAGCTTTCTCACTCGGCCGCGACTTTGGACAGCGGAATAACGCCGCATTGTCATGGCGGAACGCGTGATAGTGTAGGCGTCGCACACACAGCGCCTTGTTTAGGTGTAAGCGTTCTTTTCGGTGGTTAGGGGAATAAGAACCCCTCCTCATGTCGTCCCCGATTGCCGCAGATTTTATTCTTCTTCACCGTTATGGAGTAAAGGTCCTGTGGCAGCGAAGAAAAGCAAATTGGCTGCAATCGGGGAGTTAGCCTTCCTGATGTCCTGAAGGTTCTGAACAGATTCGCTACCTTCGTCTTACACGTTTGTGTGAACTTGGCATATCTTTCCGTGGTTGATAAATACTGTCAAGTCTGCTGTGGCTGTCGTCGCTTTTAAGGCGTGTTCGCAAACCAGCGTTACAAAAATACCAAGAAAAACAGACGGCTATGATCCAACCCCGTTTAAAACGCATACGACGCACCCCTAACCGGCAGTGAAGAGCAGAAGATTGTCCGCATAGCGCTGGTGACGTGGAGCGGAAGTGGAATCGCCGTCTAGGTCAATCACTGGTTCCGTTGATTTTTGTATATTTGCACCACTGGCAGAAGCTGCGCTGTTTGTTTTCGGTCTGTTGCGCTCACTGTTTCTGTACACAATCTCTGTGGGAGAGGGTGTACATAATCTCTGCGCAAGAGGGTGAGCCTAAATAAGAGTATTGTTATGCGAAATCGTGCACTCGGGCGACGTCCACCGAACGCGTATCAATCCAGGTACCACATGCAAAAAGCGTCCACATTTACTAATGCTTTGCGAATGCGTTCCAAACTTTCCACTTATATGTAGTGGACCTACATAAAAATAATAAAGTAATAGGCGCAGACAGCACAAGCAGAGCAAGGCTAGAGAAACAGCAGAGCTGGGGGTCGATCCCGCTTATCCCTACACTGACAGCAAATACCAGGAATGAGAGAGGTGGGGGATCCAAACACTGGAAAGCCGTTTTGAGCTGCTCTCTAAAGCAAGGACTAATAAAGTTTGTACAGTGCTTTATTCAGTAGCAATCGCCGGCATCCCTTTCGTCGGCCTCCTCCAACGCCACAGCCACGTAAGGTAAATCTACTTGTTGCACGTTCTCACCTCGGTTGAGTTCCACTTGTTCGCCAGTTGGTGCGGTGGCCGTCTCCATGTGGCGATTACGAAGGAATGGCTTGACAGATTCGTGGTCATAGAAGTTTGCGCGGCGGATCTGTGGGACACCGGTCGCTATAAGACGATGACGACGAATGCTGGAGCTCCTCATGCGGCGTAAGCCCACGGGCAATGCTGGAGGACGTCGGTTGCCACCGCGAGGCATGCCCTCACTTGCGGTCAAAGTTTTCTCTCTACACCAGGTGGATTTTTTTGCATACAGCTGTGCGGTTAAAAATTTGGCAGCTTTCACTAGTAATGTAACGCTGAAAAAACAGCTGATCTGCCCACTTTGCCTAGGAGAAAGTTCGTCGGGCTCCGTGTTGGTCTAGTGGACTCGAACTCTCTCCTAGAGGAAGCATGTCAGAATGTCAAAGAATACCCGACTCTCCCAAGACATGTCCTTATGGAGGAGAAACCACGCGGCTTCCTGGTACGACATGTGATCACCTTCAGCATGTTCAAAGCGAGTGCCTTGAGAACGGTGAAATAACCCATTTCCCTGAGTTTCTCCAACATCTTGGCCACGGTCTTGTGCAGGTTAGACATTTCTAGGGCGGCTTTGTTCACGAAGACGCCGATGTACGTGGCACAGGCATAGTTGTGGACAATGACCTGAATGTCCATGTTGGAGCTGAGCACGGAGACAAGCCCGGTGGTGAATGGTTTCACCCACTTCTTCTACCGGCGACGCTTGTAAAACACGCAAGAGCAGCGGACTCGGCCTGTCGAAATTGTTAAATATTGAACCTTCATTACTTTATTCATTCCGTCTTTCCCGTAAGAAAAAAAATGTGGGAACAACACGCACTCCACCCAAGATATTGAAGGTTAACAGTGATCGTTAACAGTTTAAAAGGGACCGCCAGCCGAAGCCTTTCTGAACTCTGCAATGCAAACCAGCACCCGTGTGCTATGGACAGTGGCTCTAGTGGAATATGACGTCGTGGTTGCGCACATCAACGGTAGTGGAAATTGTGTACCCGATTACATGAGTCTATTGTCCACCACCTAGCGGTGTTAATTTACCTTTTTAGATGCCACGCATCTCATTCACCCGCCTTGTCCCTGCACCCGGCGTCGGCGTCGTCGTCGTCGTTCGTCGTCGGCGTCCACCCCTCCCCCATTCTCCTCGCCGCGCCAGCTTCACTCTCCGCCTCACCCCCTCTCCTCTCCAATCGCGAACACTCTCTCGCGAGGGGCATTGAATTGGATACGATTGGCTTGGCTTGCTTGCTTGCTTGGCTTGGCTTGGACTTGGATTGGATTGGATTGGATTTGGATTGGCTTGGATTAAAGTGTATTGTGTTGGATTGTGTTGCGTCATAGCCGCGGCAGACGCAGTGGCGCCGGCGCGTCCCCTCACCGTTATGCGTGCTATAAAACGCGGTGTCTGCGCCGCTCCGCTCCATCGTTCATCCGGTGTCCAACGCAGCAACGCGAACCCCCTATGCGTCGCATATACACAGGTGTTCCCGCGAAGGGAGGTGGGAGTTTTTTCTTTATTTTTTCACCGATGCAATACATTTTTCATTTGTTGTGACCAGACTGATTGCCTGATTGTTGCTCGGAGTTTCTTTTCCCCTTTACGGGTGTGTTTTTTGGTGCCCGTTACTTTCAACATCCCGCTCGCGTGTGTGTACGCGTTGTAAAAGACACTGAACTCTCCGCGTTATGGCACACCGACGACCTCGAAATAGTCTGAGTAGGTTGTTCGAGAGCAATAACTGCTCAAAGTGGGGGGTTGTGAGGATTGGCCAAAAACGTGTGCGAAATTGTAGAACACGCGCGACCGCATGAAGAGGTGGAGGAAAAATGGCAGGTTCTCCACTCCGTGGATGATAGCCAGGGTGCGGGGCGTGGTGACTCGAAATGTCATCCGATTCGCGCCCCGACAGTCATTCGATTTGAGCAGTGTGTTGCACCTTGATTATTCCCTAAATGAAACTGCAACTCACGGCTCAAATCGAATTTCGCTTGGTTCTCGTTTGATGGTGGTGTTCTCATAGATGGACGCAGCCGGACATTGGGAGGCCCTAAGGTACTCCGCACCATTACAGGCGAGGGAGTAAGCCGTTTGACTCTCGGGCACTAACTCACGCTCATAACCCAATAGGTAAGCCAACTGACACTAAATCTGTCTGATCTACCAGACACAGGCTCGAATCCCGCCGGTGCCTCTGTGACTTTTTGCGATTGCAACTGCTATGCGCACGGACGCGGACGGACATTGTACGGTCCTAAGGGCTCTAGCTGTAGGACACGGTTCGGGTGGCGGCTGAGACTGGGAGCTGACGTACGGACTAGAGGCAAAGGCGGACTTGCAGTTTCTGCGTTCATGTTTTATACACGGTGATACTGGACAAGCGAGTCGGGGTCCTCCAATGCGGGCGGGGTCACGGTGGACCGGGCGGACGTTCGTGTAAACCAATACTGCAGCCACGTCGTAGAGCGCAGTGCTGTTTTTGCTCCCTCGCCTGGGAAAAACTGCCGATAGGTGGTGAACTCTCTCCCGCATCCGGGGTTGTCGACAACTCACCATCGATATAGCCGAGCATCGACTACCGAGGCGGCCTTGAAAACTTTGGGTTTCTCTGCCCACACTTGGAAATATAATTAGGGATGTTTGGCTCGTTTTTTATTCCTGTTCACTATGATACCGTTTTGCCACTTTTTGACAACGCTGTGAATATACTTTTTTAATATTTTCCTTTCTCTTGTGTCCCGTTCTCATTGGTCACACACCTGCAAGACCAAACGAGTCCTTCACACTCGCTTAAATATATCTGCGGGTATGACAACTCCTCGCCGTTGGTGCCTTAAGAAAGAGAAATTGGGTCCCTACCATCTCCCGAAGCCATGGCTAAGTAGTGGTGAAACATATTACATGTCAGACGGATGGAAGACACCAACCATGGCAAATAAAATAATCATTTATTGCAGCCATATTAGCCCGAGCCACCCAGGTACGGGCTACTCTGTTCCTTGTATTCTTCTATGTCTATTTAACATGGCGCAGTGCGCATGTGCTGCAGGCTTCTTCCTTCTCTTCCTCGTAGCATTTTGCGCTCGGCATTTTCTAGGCATTTTTTGCGGGCTCTGGTGGCCGGCGCATGCTCACAGTTGCTCGGTATTTCTTGGGTATTTGTTTTGCGTATGCTGGCCGTGACCAAGAGCTTAAACAGCTCTGTTGTTAAGCACAAATAATTCAGCACGCTGTATAAAAGTATTGATTATAAAAAACATAAAGCACTTGGCGCGGGGTCATTTCCCATTGGGGTGCGACACCTGTAATGTCTGGAGTATAAAAATACACAGCGTGCATAAAACATTTCCCCCGCTGTCTCTGTAGGCCTTCAGCTTCTGTAAAAGTTGTGTTGGAGCAGGCCGGATAGCTAATCTGGAAAAAGGAGCTACAGTGAGTCTGATGCCGTTATTATAGGCTATCCTCGACGTCGGCAGTAGGCTGCCGATGCCAAAAGAGCGCCCTCACAAAAAATATGCCAAATGACCCTGTGCAACCGTTTCGCAGCATACTTCCAGTAAACATATTGTGCGTGACGGTAGTTGGTGGGTGCACCTTTGCAAGGCCAGAAGCGGCATGCTAGAGGCAGTTTGCTTTAACTTGCTTTCGATTGTTTCGGTATCGGGGAATTGCCTCAAAAAGATGTTCTGAAGATAAGTTTTGTATACACCGCAAGGGTATACCTGGGATGGCTCTCATTGCTCTCATGGCCATTTTTCATGCTTGCAGGCACCCTGATGAAGCTCCTACGAGCGGTGCTCCAGCTACGTTGAAACTGCCGCGCCCGCATAACGGTTGCACTCAATTATTCCTAGATTCGGTGTAAAACACAGCGTTTTCGCACGTACGTTACCGCTCTTCCACGCAAAGCATGTCTCTTTTGGAGCTGCCTTATGCAGATTCGTACCTATGCTGTGGATGCTTGAAGTGCAAGATGAGCTTCACGTCAAAATGAAGCTCCTCGACGTTAGAAGAAATCGGATAAAGTGAATGAATCTTTGAATAAATGGAAAAGTCCAAAAATAAAGATGGCTAGTCGAGCAGATCGACAAGGCAGCCGCGCAGTTTACTTGTGTAGGCTGACATTTCATAGCTAAGAGGCGGATCTAGACTGCACCATAAATCCTTGTTGCTGGCCCGTGCTACAGGGACTGATCGGTACAGTGGGTGTTGACTGGTGCGACCGCTACAATTTGTTGGAGCCGTCGTAGGCCCCACAACTAGCGAAGCGAAGTTGGCGAGGATAGGGTTTCAATTTAGCGCGACTTGTCGGAGCGTGCTGTCCCTACAAAAATGTTTTTTCGGCAGGCTGGCTCCCATTGTCGCCGGGTTGTATGGACAGGTCGCCATCTATAAAGCCAGTCATGCTTCTAACGAACATTTCTAAAAGTAGAGCACTGAACGAGTGTCTTGTCGATAAGAATTAGCAATAAAATTTGGATACATCTTCTATGAAGTAGCGCTATAACGAAGAGCTTCTGAAGTTATGACGGACAGTGGGACGAGCTTCCCTGCGATCCTCGGGGAAGGTAGATTACGCCACAGAAACACGGAAAACGACATTACAGCGGCTCATCAGCCTGCAATGATTGGCTCGACAAAATTGTTCAGGAAGAACTTCGTAGATGCACTGCCTACGCACGTCGACGTAAGTCGTATTACATGAGGCAAGAGGACCCATTTTTGCCACGATTTTGAAAATTATCAATATTGTTACACAAAATGTCAGGACTCCTTCACTGTACGGGCCAATCCTCCCCGCCAGCTGCACGGCCGATGAAGAGGGGAACGAAGCGCTTTTTTTGGGCGGAATCGTTGTTTGCTACACGCTCTCTGGTGAACCACCGCCATTACTGTGAATAAACCCAACTTCGCCTCTTACTCGCCTGCTTATCCCCGTAACAGTCTTGGTGGAGGTGCGGGGTAGTCCCAGCGGACAACGGCGTCACTGGATCTTCGTCAAAGCCGTCGCGTAGCTGGTCTCTCGCCCACCCGAGAATACATGGCCCCTCCGACTCAAGGCAACTCTTCGGTGACACCTCCCAACTGCTGGCAGCAGCCACGAGAGCCGCGGAAGTTTGAAGGGAAACCGGAAGAAGATGTCTACGAATGGCTCACCCATTACGAACGAGTGAGCAAGTACAACCGCTGGAACGCTGCGGACCGGCTTGCGAACGTCGTTTTCTCCTTGGACAAGACAGCGTTGACGTGGTTTGAAAACCACGAGGAAAAGTTGACCACATGGGACGGATGCGTCGAGGAAATCAGGAAGACCTTTGGTGATTCGGAAGCGAAAAAGAAGGCCGAGCAGACACTCCTTCAGAGAGCACAAGTTCCCGGGGAAGCATGCACGACCTCCATCGAGGAGATACTGAAGTTGTGCCGGGTAGTCGACTCTAGGATGCCGGAGGACAACAGAGTTGGGCATATACTTAAGGGCATTGCGGAAGACGTTTATAATTTCCTCATCAGTAAGGACAACCTGAACACCATCTCTGACGTAATCCAACACTGTCGCAGGTTTGAAGCGCTCAAGATGCGTCGGATAACGCCAAAGTTTGGTCGACTGCCCAACGTCACAACGGTCGCCAGCGTGGACGTCAACTCGTCTGTCGACCTTGCGTCGACCATCTGGCAAATAGTCCGTGAAGAGCTGCTCCGACACAGTGACGTTGCCCGTCCCTGGACCCCATCTCACAACAGCGACTCACGGCACGAGGCACATTCGAATTCCTACTTTTCTACAACGCACGTGGAAACGTTACGACCATCTGTCAACGTGGCCGACTTCGTTGACGACCGGCGAGGTGACATGTATACTAGCCCGACACGAGATCGCTACTATCAATCACGAGGCCGTTTCCATCGTCCACAGGACGCCTACCACCCGGACGAGTATCGGCGTGCAAGCCCTTCCAGTCGCCAATTCCCATCCGGGCGGTTCGACTCTCCTCGCGAGCCACCTGTTTGTTACCGATGTGGGGTCGCCGGTCATATCTCGCGGTTTCGCCGGCGTCGCAGCCCTGGATCAAGGGTGGGTCCACGGTTTACCTGGCCTAGGGGTAGTAATTATAACCCTAACCGTTGGTCGTCATCATTTCCACCCACTGGCAACACCCAGCATCTTAATGGTCCCCGCAACGGCTCTCCCGCCTCCGACAGGAGTTTGTCGCCACCGCCCCTACGTCCACGCCAATCTCCGTCGCCTCGGCGGCGCCCCTTGTCACCGCCGCCGGGAAACTAGCCGGCGCGGCCGATGGGGTGAGGTCGCCGGACAGTCTCTAGGAAACATACCTCTGCCCGTCTTTATGGTCAAGAACAAAGTGGAAGTGTTTATTGATGGTGTACAGACGATGGCTTTAGTTGACACTGGAGCAACATTTCGGTTATGAGTAGGGTTTTTAAGGAGCGTATTGGGCATAAAGTGATGTTCAGCTGGGACCGTGGTGCCATATTTCGAGGTGTTGGGGGCGAGTCATTATGCCCCATCGGTATTTGTGCGGTTGACGTTTTCCTAGCCGGCAAACACTTACAGGCTGAATTTGCAGTGCTTCCGAGGTCCACACATGATGTTATTCTCGGTATCGACTTCCTCCGTGAATGTGGCGCTATGGTGGACTGTGCGACGGGCGAGCTCTCCATAAACAGCATGTTCCATTCAGTACTCGCGGAGGAGCCTTCTATTTGCGAAGAACGCGTTCTGGTTGTATCCAAAGACACGCTTCTGCCCGCCCGCTCAGCGTCTCTTGTTCCCGTGTTGGCCCGTGGTGCTGGTGAGCCTACCTTTTGTGCTATAGCTGAGCCCATTGCATCAAACTGCATCAATAAAGATGATTTGTTACCGCATTGTATGATTTCGGTAAACGGTAGGCGCAGTCTTCTATGGGCCGTTAACTGCTCAGCGGCTGGTACTGTTTTGCCGCGGGGAATAACACTAGCGGCGTTTGAAAAAGATGTGAGAGTATCCCTGGCAGCAGTGACAGAAGAAAATTGTGATTCTGGTGGGAGCTCGGCTACCCTCGACGGAGCATTCCTGCAAATGATAAGCAAGGGTCTTTCTTCTACCGAGAGGGAGACACTAGCTCGTGTCCTCTGCAGACATGCATCGGTGTTTGACTTCTCGCAAAGAGACGCCAAGATCGACATTCCGTCGTGCCGCTCGCGACACACCATCGATACCGGAACCTCCCGGCCAGTGCGACAGAAACCTTACCGCGTTTCTCCGAGCGAGAGAAAGATTATTGCGGACCAGGTCAACGAAATGCTGCAAAAGGGTGTTGTGCAGGAATCAGCTAGTCCGTGGGCAGCACCAGTGATTCTCGTAAAGAAGAAGAATGGCTCTTGGCAATTTTGTGTTGATTACAGGCGCCTGAACGCAGTCACAAAGAAGGACGTCTACCCACTACCACGAATAGACGACGTCATCGACTGCCTGCACTCTGCTTCGTATTTTTCGTCAGTCGACCTAAGATCTGGTTACTGGCAAATTCCGATGGATCCAGCCCACAAAGAGAAAACGGCTTTTGTTACCCCCGACGGACTCTTCGAATTCAACGTCATGCCGTTCGGCCTCTGTAATGCTCCTGCTACATTTGAGAGGTTCATGGACACAATTCTGCGAGGCTTGAAGTGGGAGATTCGCTTGTGCTACCTCGACGATGTGGTAATTTTCGGGCGTACCTTTGAAGAGCATAACACACGCCTTGACACTGTCCTGAACTGCCTAGGAAAGGCCGGTCTTCTGTTGAATTCGAAAAAGTGCCACTTCGGAGAGCGCCAAGCACTAGTATTGGGCCACCTAGTTGACAAACATGGCGTTAGACCTGACCCGGAGAAGATCGGAGCCGTCAGCCATTTCAAGCCGCCCCAGTCTGTGCGTGACCTTCGAAGTTTCTTGGGGCTATGCTCCTATTTCAGCCGGTTCGTGCCTAAATTTGCAGAGCAGAGAATATCAAGAAAACAACGCCGCTGACTCGATGTGAGCCTCCGCAAAGAAAACGGCATACTACCATTCATGACGCTGTGCTGCCGCGCGTGGGCAACCACAACCTCATCCCAGCCGGAAAGTGGCATTGTCAACGTGCCAAGGAGGCCCAACGGCTTGCTCGCGTAAGCACCTGAATGCATCAGCCTGTCGAAGCGTATGGCCACTACTCTAAAGTGAAGAACATCGTTTTAAAGTGACGTGGTTGTAGCATGTAAATGCGTTTATTATGTGGTGGCGGCGTCCCCTGCAGAGCACGACATGGTGACAATGGCGTCATTACCACCGTTTTATTCCCCTTGTCATGGCAAAAAATTGCCACGACAAAACGCAAAACCACGACAAAAAAACAAAAAACAAATGGGCACAGCAGACGACGATGACGAGGGTACGTGTTAAACACCCCGAGGCCACAATCATCATCAGCGCCTCGCGGGGTCATTCATCCCCTACTCATGAACCGGGCAATCGCAAGGCACCAGCAAGAAAAACCGAAGAAGGAGCGATCCCGAGAACACCGGGGGAGACTGAGGAGCGTGGAGCGTGACCGGATGCGCGGCGGTCGGTCGACCGGACCCGTGCCGTGCCCCAAGAGGTCATCCATGACTGAAGCCTCCAGGACTTCTCTTCCGCCAGGAAGGTGTCTCCCCGTGCGTCGGTAAGAGATACCGACACTCCAAGACAGATGCGTTGGCCTATCTGCAACGGGAGCTGGGAGCGCGCTTGACCACCACGGCCACGACATCCCCTAGACCTTGCAACACCGCTTCACCATGACTGCGTCTCTGGGACGTGAGGTAGGACAACCCGTTCCCGCAGCGAACACCTACCGTGACCTTGTCGTTCACCTTGAATTCTTTCCCGCAAATTCGAACTGTGCTTTTTCCCTTCATTCCGTGTCCCTGACTCCTTGATATTGCTTGATCTCTTTCGGATTTACCCTTCTGTTCTTTCGTTCTCCAGTGTTCCTTAGTTTGTTTACTCTATTGTGTGTAGTTTGGTGTGGGTTTTGGGTGTCATATACATAGTCTCGTTTACAAAGTTTCTCTCTTGAATTTATAATTTTCCACAGAGCCTGACACCCTCCGAGCGACGCCCCAACCCCAGAATACTAGAAATCGCATGCCAACACCACGCCGCTTCAATAGTACGCCTGTTGCTTTAGAGCAGTCCGCCCCTCGACGCTACAACCCTCTACACCGAAACGCTGCGTATCATCCATGAGTTTTGTTGGGTCTTTTTTCTCTGATCTGCAACCAAGCTTCAGCATTCAGTTTCCGAGGTAGCAGTTCTGGTGATATGGAATTCAATAGTGCTTTACCAAGTTTTCTATGAGATAGTTGCGTTATTGACTAGAAAAGCACAAGGATGCATGCAAACCATGGTTGTCTCTCCAGATTCACTAAAATTGTACTAAGCTGCGCAGTATGCCTTATAGTTTGCCGAAGTCTCCTTTTCAGCATTGCTACGAGGTAAATTTGCTGAGGAGTACCCACGTGAAGCCTCGCTGCCAGCTCGGCCCTCTAACGGCTATTTTGTTTCAACCACAACGTGTACCTTTTTTTTAGTTTAAGCCGTGACAAAACTATTGCTTGATGGGACAAAAGTGTAATCATAGCAACATTCAGATTGAATTCTGGAATGAACAACGTCATTCTCGATAGCATAATGTAAGCCTTTATAGGATGTTTCTCTAAGCGAAATGATTAGTGCTTCCGCCGCAAGAACTTGATTTCTTGATTATAGACTTCTTCTGTAGGACCGCTCCCGGGTCGTTTGTATTTTCATGCCCCGTACAGGAGAGCACAAGTTGGTTAAAGTAAACTAGCGTATGTAAAAAGACGTTTTTCGACAATATCTGCCACTCAGGTAGTTATTCTTTCGAAGCAGCCGCCGAATGGAAAAGGCACAATGCGTACATTTTTTCTCAGGTGTTGTAACTTACAACGACAGTTATATTGACACAGGCAAAAGCACTTGCGGCTTGGAAAATATTCCACACCAGTCGGTGTTAATTATCCAAGAAAATTGTCAAAGAATTCTGCGATCCTTTTCTCTTTTCTTCTCGAGTTTATTAGGGCGCATCGTTGACTAAGGCATAATATGTTTACACATCAAAGTTACTGTTCCTTGCATTGCGTGCGTGATGAGCTGTGGCATTCGCCTTACCGTTCAGGGAATCGCTGCTGGACCCATAGGAGAAAAAAGGCGGATGTGAGGGTGCCTCATCGTCTCGTCCGCCCATCGTGTCGGTCACCTTTGGGTGCCGCCACTGTTTCTGTCTATCACGTTAATCCGACGTCGGTATCGAGGGGTCCTCCTTGCAACAGCCGAAGTTCGGAAAACTCCGAATCCCAGGAAGGCTATTATCACGGGGTTACCTGCACGAAAATGTAACATAAGAGGAGGAACCAAAGAACGCGACTACCCGGTGACACTTAGGCGCATTATGAAAATCGCGATACGAAAGGCGAAGCAGCTCAAGGTACAGCTGCTCAGCGAATACGGTGCCCGTAATATTGCTCTCATCGGTGTTGCGATGATGATGATGATGATGTTTAATAAAATTTTAACAGAGTTGTCGCCACGTGGAGGGGAGCACACGGCATTTCGAGCAAAGTAAAAAGTAAAACTTTGGGCACCTTCTCCTATTGAATATTTTCGATTTTACACCGCGAATACAGTGCACTTATAACAGCGATGTGCCCGGATCCAGTGTGTTGGCGAAATAGATTAGCTCGGTAAGACAAAACAGCATATTACAAGGTGAAATGTAGCGCTTTCAGAAAACCAGAAGAAATGCTTAAATCTGAACCCGAAGAACATCGTTCTTATTTGTTACATTTGCTCCTATTTCCAGAGAACGCTCCCACGGGGCTGCCTTTATAGGAATGGTGCCCCGCACGCACTGCATTATCAGTATGACGCAATGTTTTTCTGCGTCCAACGAAAGTAAATTTATAGGTCAACAAGTTGGAGAGTTTCACAAGAAATGGAGCAGGGATTTTTATAAATATGGAGCTCATACTAACAGCTTTGAAATTTTTTTCTCCCCATCAATGAACGTACTACCCAATACGTGAAGGAATGTCTGGAACTTTAGACTATTGGCTAATGAATCTATTAAAAACATATCGCAGATGAATCATTGGTTATGCTACGTACAATCATGGTTGTAGAAAATGCTGTGTGTACTTTGTAACCAAAAGGCATGGGTAAGAAGAGAAAAGACGCATTCAAGAGAATTTACAATGCTAAAAAGACGCGCACAGTTATATACAGACAAATGAAACTCTAAATAACAGCTGCATTTACTTCACATTGCAATAACACACCCACGACAGACCACATGTCAAGGATGAAGTAGATCGTCAGTGGTAAATAGCTGCAGAAATTGTTGCTTTACCCAAGACAGCAGCAGTAAAAATCGTATTCAAGAAATTGCAATTTTAAACGATTTTCTTATTTTTACTTTTTCTTCATGTATGTGCTGGATATTGTTTGATGAAAAATATCTTTTAAGGCATGATCTTCCTCGGTTGATTGCAAATCTGATGGCGGAAGATCATTCCTAACATCATCTCCCGCGTACCTGAGATGCCATTGCCCGTATTTGGTCGAAGAGAGGAATTACAAAATTTCCCCTCGGAAGCAGAGCGCCTTCTTGTTCCGCGTGCTTCGAAAATAGCTCGGAAAAGAGAAAGTTGTTACAAATGCTTTTGTATACCAAGAGAGCTATACGGTTGTGTCGTAGCATAAGCAGAGGTATTGCTGCGGTTTCGGAAAACAGAGGTAGGTAGGGTGTACGAGGGGGAACATTGGTTATTGTTGTTAAAGCTCTCTTTTATAGGAATAATATGTTCTTGATGGATGTGTGATAGGCAAATCTTAAACACTCGATAGAATGGGTAACAGGTTTGTAAAAGAGAGAAGTAAAGAATGTTCAAGATACCAGTTTTAAAATGCTGCTCATTTTTCGCCAGGGTAAACAGACAGAGGAACGTTTCTTTCCCAGCCTGTATAAATTACGATTCCAGTTTAACGCATCGTCCAGCATTACACCTAAATATGAAAGGGTACCGACCTTTGCTATTTCTTCATTACTGACCTTCAGCTTGCCCATAGTACAATGTACAGGTTTGTGGTGTGATCGAAGAATTTTATATATGATTTTATCGGTATTTAGAGTAATTTTATCGTGAATCGCTAAATTATTTTAATAGTTATTCGCTCAATATCTGCGCCGCGGTAAGAAGAAACGGTGGTTGAAAGTAGAGCTGTGTCATTCACGTACATTAGGGCACTTACGCTAGATGGAAAATTGGTTAAAACATTATCCATAACGTAAAAAAATAGGTACCGCAACAGAGCCATATGGCACTGCACTACACAGTGGTTATAAACTTAAAACATGCTCGTCAATGACTTCCCTTGGGTATCGCCCATTCCGAGGAGTTTAAAAAAAACTGCAATGACTGGCCCAGAAACCGTGTGACTCAAGCTTTTGGCGTAAGATAACTGGATGAACTGTACCGAACACATTTCTAACATTTGAGAGCACACGTACTACAGTGGTTGTTGTTCAGGGTATCGTTAATTATATATCACGGAAAGTACTGCAGACAAAGTTAATTTGGTTTTCTGAACACCGTGTTGGTCTGGCGATAGAATACTGTTTTTGTAACGAATTCCTTTACTCGCATCGCGTATAAATTTTGGGGCAACATAGCAGTGCAACCTAGAGCCGATATAGGTCTGCAATTGTTGAGTTCATTTTGGTTTCCACTACTCAACATTGGTGTTACTTTAGCTATTTTTAGAATATGGAATGCTTTATTGAAAAAATAATGGTAAATTTGCTGCTAGGATCTCTATATGTTTGTAAGGGTCGAAATAGGTAAGCCATCAATGCCTTCAGCGTTTCCTGAATTCAAATTTTGATTTGTAACATAGGCTATTTTATTATTATATTATTATTATACTTCACATATAATATAAAATACAATATATTATCATATATAAGCAATTTATTCTTATAATAATATTATTATTAGCTTTTCTCAGTTATGTCGATGTAACCAAACGAATGGTCATGTAAAGTAGGTAGAAAAACTTCTTTTGGTGTTTTTAGGCCGCAATGTTGATTTTGAACCGACAGGACAGAAGTGTTGGTTGAACTGATTTTCAATATCCTCCATTTGGGGGATTGAAGGTAGTACTCTCATTGATACTTTCGGTCTTGTATTAGAGTTCTAAGTTCCCAAATTTTGCTGCAGTCATTGCAGTTGAAGTTGCTTGTTTGTTGTAGCGGAGTTTCTTCTGTTTACGCAAAGCTGAAACCGCTTTGTTTCTATATATTGTAAACTGGTTACTGTAATTGTAGTTCTCTCTGTTCTTTTTCATTTTGGTGTAACATTAATGCATCCAGTATGTTTGTGTTTATCCACGGGCATATTGGATGGGGATGGAAGGTCTTCCCACTGTCAGACAGCAGTCCTTTATCAACACCTATATCCATGTTCGTTTACATCCATATTGTTAAGTTCCGCAATATTGTTTGTAGAAAGCAGCTGCCAAGCCCTGCCGTAGACGAGATGTGTACAATAGCCATGAAAGTTGACGCAGGTTGTGCGCCTGCTATCGAGCCTATATAGGAAGGCTATTGGCAGGTGGTCGGCTATGGGAATGTCGTTCGGCACATGAAGGGAGCTAACAGGTTTGAAGTTGCATAAGACTTTATCCAAGCATGTGCAGTGGGGCGCACTGATGGAGTGGGATGTGAAGTTAGATTTGGAACCCATAAGAATTTAACAAGTTTTGATAGTCATGAATGCTTTGGCCCAAGACATCGATACGCACATCGCCTACAACTTATCGTTTAGGCAATTGAAAATACTTTCAAGGTCATTCAGAAAGTGCTTGCGATTCCACTGCGGGGATGTCCATACGGCACCGTAAACGAAATTGTCAATTTCGGCAAATAAAGATTCGCAACTAGTAGCAGCAGTTAAGTATGAACAGTGTATAAGCGAGGGGCATCCCAATCCTACTCCTCTTCCCCTATTATTTGCTTCTCGAGGGTGGGGTATAAACAAGTAATTTCGAATGTTGTAGCTTTGAATAAGCCTCAACAAGGTTTCTCTCACCGCTATAACATCATCAATCGATGAATGCTGCGTTATACGGGAGCAAAGAGCATCACTGCTTATGGCAACGCTTCTAATATTTCAGTGCAGTATAGAGCCTCTGTCTTTGTTCTTCGGAAGTCATCAACATCGCGAGCCGTTAGCATAACAAAAGGGGCTTGCGCTACCTGCGCAATGTTAGCATCGTTGCTGATGCGGACAGTTTGGGAGTCGTGGGCTTTTTTATCAAAATGGGGCTGTTCGAAACCCAAGCATGTCGCCAATTGTGGTGTTTTTTGATGCAATGGCTGCAAATTGTGACTCGAAATTGGGCGCAGATTGTCGTTATGGCTCCAACTTGGACACTAAACATGTTATTGTTTTCTGTTGCATTCTCGCCTATTGTTTCCACAAGGGATCGTTTGTCTTTTATACAAAACACATAATTTGTACAAATCCTAGGGAAGTCGCTGTCACTGCAGTACGTCGTGGAGAGCCGGGAAGATAGGGCCCATATATCGCGTTGGACGCGCTCCATAAACAAAATGATGCAACATGTTTTTGATGATTATGCAACTTAATGTAAAGGCCTGCATGTGGGCAAATTTGAGAAAACTGTAAAATGTTTTTTTGTATTAATGTTGAAATTTGTTTTTCATTTTTATACAAACTTCCGTGCCCGTTGTATTTATCCGGACAGTATACAATCATAACATTCGATTTGTTTGCTTACCGCTGTAATAAGCACACGTGAGTAAAAATTGAAGGTTGTAATTTTAGTACTTTTTGTAATATTCTTAAATTTCGTAGAAAAGTACGCTGTGAGCCGAATGGAACATTTTATTGCGCAAAATGTCTCACCCTTGACATCTGCGAAACTTTTTCAGCTAAATTTACACCAGGCAGAAATTTAGCATGAAATGTCCGAACGGCCCCTCAGAAATATTTTCTTAGGAAGACGTCACTAAAATTGAACGACGTGCAAGGGATGAAGTGGCGGGGGTTCATCATGTTGAGTTATAAATTTTTTTACAGTTAAATTTTATCCCGGGGAACATATTACTGGATCTCATCAATGAAATAACCAGGGAATGGTATAAAAGAATTTCAAGAAAATTGAAGGGGTCGATCCGCCACACTTTTTTCGATCTTATCTGAAATCCCCCATACAAACGTGTAAAGGTAGCACTTTTTTATACAATTGGAAGACAATTTTTTTCTCGCTTTGCATACAGCATTATTTTTATTACTACGTCACGCGATGTCGCTTTACTTGGTTATTTTAAACCAAACACCACTTTCTGAGAGATCCTAATACCGTAGTTTTTTTGTAGCGCGTAATGTATGTCTACAAAGCTTCATCATCATTTAACTGTTTGTATTATCTGCTCTTAGTTTTACAACACAACAGGCTACATATGGAGTTACGTCAGTACACAGAGCGACATTCTTTGCAAGGTCGATCACCCTGAGTACGAACTGTACAAGGAAGTGTTATTTACAAGAACCTACCGTCAATTGAGGTAAGCTTTATAACAAAAATTTCAAAAAGAGAAAAAAGATACGCCATAAAATTACTTCTCCATCTTACGTGCTCATTTTCAGTACGCTATATAATACTTGTATATCTTACGGGCTGATTTGCAGTGACCGCAAGATAAGTAAAAACGTGGCTTTGTATCTTAAAGGAACCTTTGTTGACATGGAATTTCGTTATCAACCGACCATGATGCAAGTCACCAGCGCCAGTATTTATGGCTTCTTTTATTGTTTACAGTTCTCGTGGGCTGACGGATAGTGAAACTCTGAAACCCACCTGTGATATATTTATATACATATCAGAGTATAATTCGATGTTCTTTGTAAAAAGAATCTATAAATCCTCCTAATTCTAGTATTTGTACAAATACTACATATGCACATCCAGTATGTTGTTACAATAAAAGAAGCAGTGACGATAAAAACTTGTCTTGGTGTTTCTGTGCGGTTTTTCCGGTGTGTGTTGTTATCTGTAGCCCCAAAACACCTGTGCAGAAGTCCTAGGTACGCTGATTGAGTAATAGGCGTGCCCGAAAATGGGCATTAGGTGCGCGTGAATAGAGAAGAAGTTTTTTCGTGCACTCAAATATAGCAATCATATAGTTGCGAGAACACGGTGAAGAGTTCGTCGTAGCCTCCGACGACATACAAGCTGTGTGGCTGCGCGTAGACGGTGGGAGCTCTATTCTATCTTGGCTACTATGTAAATATACTGAAAATACATATTTCACCCATTTCATTGTTCATGCCCTCTGTCTTACGCCACGTAACAATATGAACCTCCCTGAACAAAAATGAATGAAGCACAGATGTGGATATAACTAAGGCTTTTAAATACGTAAAAACGCCGTTTTAGAAAAAGCACCACTTCGGCGCTCATTCGTGAGCTAATACTCCCCGTTGGCACATACCTTATTTTTTACCGCCAAGAAACGACGAGTCAAACCACCGCACTCACAGGACAACACTCGTCCTGTGCGTTTTCTGCTTTGTCAGAACGCACGGCGGAACGCACAGCGAAACTAGTCCTGTGGTGACAAGTATTGGCGAAAAAAGTGGTAGGCTATGACACAGTTTTCGCATTGGCAAGCTGCCTTACCTGTACCAGGACACATTAATGCTTTTTCCGCCACGAAACTAGGTTAATGTAGGGACAAAAGCTTCCACAAAAGGCGCCACCTATCGTGAGCGGGCCGCGTGCCACCGCAAGTGCTGGGATTATATGCCCACTGTTGCTGAAGTTTGGACGCAGTCATATTCGTGATGTAGTTCTTCTTACCTTTTTTACCTCTATTGAACGCATAAATGCAACTGAAAAAAAAACTGTCAAAACAGGATTCATCATCGACAGCGAATGATGAGAACTTAGGAGCGCACGTCTACTGTTCCCTTATGTGTGTGGGCACACCATACAAACTGCAGCGAGTTTCAAATCTTCTCACAGCTCGTGCTAGCGCTTTTTATTCTTAGGTGCAGGCTTACTTGTAGATAGATAGAAGTGGTAGATCGAAGGTGTTGAAACAACCATGCACATCACGCATCCAGCTTCCTGTCTCACCGATAAGAGCAGCTACGGCTAACGCCCTACATCACGTCCATGGCTGTTTTTTTAACTACTGCCATCTTTTTGTGAGCGTCACCGACAGGGTCCGCTTCTGCCGGATTCGAAAAACCTGTTTTCTTCCGTCTACGGCGTTCGGCGAGGACAGCCAAGGGCGGTAAATACGCGCACGTTTATACGCGCTTTCTAAACGCTCTTTTACAGTCCTCGGTGATTTACGCTGCAAATAACAATGCGTGTTAGGGCGCGCCGTGATGCCTTGTTGGGAGCATCAAGTGGAGGCATCTGAGAATTTGCCGTCAAAAATATTATGGCGGAACTTCCGTTCCAGGAGGTTGAAGAAAACGAGAAAAGAGATGAATCTCTCGATAATGTTTGCTACGCGGTGTACGAAAACACTACATGATGAGCTTAGAGACAGCTTGGGAAGTAAAGTAACAACGCGGTTCCATCCAATGGGGCATTCAACGGGCCCCAATTCGAGTGCCCCGCACGGGGCACCTTGGGCCATCTTGTTAACGGTATTCGTGACAACGCGGACCCGAGCCCTCATACTCACGCTGTAATCAAGCGTGGCTAGGAATTTTAAGGTGAAGGGCAGAAACCACAAGCCCTGGCCATCGGAGCCCAGGTCAAGCTCTGGTGGATGGGCTCTGTTTACCAGGCAGGGAGCTCCGGGACCTCTTCAGCTATCAGGGTAAGGCTGATTAGGAAAATACCCACGTTCCCTGCGTTTTTCTATATCATCTGTCGTTTTGTAAACCCCCCTCCTAACGTGATTGGTCCCTGAGAAGAGCCGCACCGAAGTATCCTTTCCTCAAATGCCAATCTTGAGCCTTCCTAAACCAGAAAATTACTCTCGATTCCTCGTTATCGAATCTCGAGTTACCGCCCATTCTCTTGCAATGACATCAGTTTTCTTGATTGGTAATATCTTGAAACACAAAAGGAACATCTTACAAGGCTAAGAAACAAAGGACTCGTGAGGTCCTTGTTCAGGCAAACAAGTAGCAAGCAACAAAGCTTTTAGCTCAGCCTCGAGTGGGTGATCTGGACATCAGGGTCACACTAAACGGGAGCCTGAACAGCTCGCAAGGTGTGATCTCTGAACCAGATGTGCGGAACCAAGCAGATGCAGACGTCCTTGCGGTCGTGAAGGATCAGGGCGTCATTGCCATGAGACGCATGACCATCCGCAGAGACGACAAGGAGATTCCCACCAAGCGCACCATCTTGACTTTTGACCGCGCAGTACTTCGTAAACATATAAATGCAGGCTTTATCCGGTGCTGCATCCACCCTACATCCCGAACTCAAGGTGCTGTTTTAAGTGCTAGCGGTTCGGGCAAGGCACAAATCCCTGCCGCGGGAGAACAACCTGTGCCGAATGCGCCGCAAAGCAACTATTTTGGTGCAAACCCTATAGACAATATCAATTCTGCTGCCATGACTTGTGCTAACTGCGGAGGCCAACACACAGCTTACTTCAGAAAATGCAAGAAATTTGAACTTGAAAAGAAAGTGCACAGCATAAGAGGGACAGAGAACATCTCCTTCCCAGAGGCGCAAAAGAGGTTCGCCTCTTTCCCTCTGGGAAACTACGCCGACGCAGTCCCCGACGGAGGGGCGTCTGGTTTTCACAGGGACCCAGTTCAGCGACACTGACTTGGTCCCGCCACCGCCCCCCGCTGGGTTGCCTCCGGCAGCCACACCTGTCACCACACCGCTTGCTGAGGCAGCAGCTGTAATGGGGCCAACCGCTTCCGTCGCAACCGGTGCCGCTCCCGAGCCGGCCTCCCCGTCCTCCAGTGCATTGGAGGGTGCAGAGGGGATGGACACCGGGGGCCCCGCATGGGCTCCCACAACCACCGCACCGCCAGTGCCACCTCTGGCGCCCCCGACTCCCTAGGGGGTGGCGGGTCAAAAGAAGGCCCCCGAAGGGGGCTAAGTGCAGGAGGCCCGGTCCGTCGGGGACCGCTCTCACATCTGACGAGGTGATGTATATTGGGCGTTCCTGCTTTCAACGCAGCGCAAGCAGCGGACCCTGATGTTCAAGCCAGCAGAGAGGCCCAAAAAAGCCCCTTCCGCCAGTACAAGCCCCGAAAGACGGCACGTGAAAACGCCCACAAACACTCCAGTAATCCAAGTTAACGTTAAATACGAACAAGTACAACACGTGACGTTTTAAAAAATGGCAAGTTCCATGCGCACGCACTAACTGTGGCATTCAGATCTTACAGGAAACGCTATAAAGTCTTCTAAACACAGTTGCACAATAATAACAAAAATGATAATAGTGCATGCCTTTCAAACAGTAGAGGTTGGACATTTCCCATCACGCTACGGTGTTTCTTTTTTATTTTGTTATTACCCTGGTTTCTGACATCTCTGCTGTATTTCTCTTTTTTATGTCATGTAAATTGCTTGTTACCTTATGACTGGCAGTTCTTTGTAAAGTTCTTTTGTATATTTTTGTTGCACGTACACTGCGCATTGCATACATTATGTTATAATTCGGAAAAAGAAATTCTTGCTGTATTTGTTTCCTTCGATCTAAACCTTGCTCTCATTTCATGTTCTTTATAATAAATCTTCGCCACTTTATAATAGATCTGTGCTATTCCCACTGCTAAGCAACCTTGTTTGTTTGACTGTAAACAAACAACCGACGAAGAGGCACAGACCCTCGTCAAGCCCAGTCCTTTCATGCTTTTTTCGGTGCTCTGGGCATTTGCAACGCGTGTGATGTCGAGTAAAGAGACAAATGTAAATAATGGGAACAGAAAACATCATTCAGTGGAACTGCAGTGGCCTCCTCAAAAATCCCGACGATGTTTACGAGATGCTCTATGCTAATCAGCCAAGCATCATGTGTTTCGAAGAAACAACTCAATTCCAAACAAACGAATTTCCTAAATAAGTACTTGGTATTCAGAATGAACAGGGTTGGCTTCACACACTCTTCGGGTGGCGTGGCCATTGTCTCCAGGAAATCATTAACATACCATCCCCTATCTTTGAAATCAGTCCTTGAGGCTGTAGCAATCAGCACAAAAATATTTAATAGCTTGATAACGGTATGCTCCCTCTTCATCGCCCCTTACTTCCAGCTTTTGAGCTCTGGTTTCCAGGGTCTTGTGGATCAATTACCCCAGCCCTTCATTCTCATAGGCGACCTGAATGCACATAATCCACTCTGAGCCTATTCCCGCACGGATGCCCGTGGTAGCCTCATTGATAACTTTTTAACATCCTCAGGAACATGCCTATTTAACAAAAACAAGCCCACATACCACAATATTGAACACAACACTTACTGACACCTCGACTTGGCTATTGGCTCTGCAGTACTCTTTACATCTCTTGAGTGGGATGTTGGCACTAACACATATGGTAGTGACCACTTCCCAACCATATTAACACACATAGGTAATGGCCCGAACAGTTCCCCTTCCCTAAAAGGCCCAATGAAGCTCGAGCAAACAGAAGTACATTTACAGAACACATACAGACTCCACCACACATCCATAACACACATACACAATGAAGAAGCTGCTCAACTCCTCATGGCGCACATCCTCGCCACTGCCGCAAAGTTCATTCCCCAGGATTCTGGTGCCCTGTGCTACCCAAGGAGGCCCTGGTGGACCGAGGACTGCAGGCGAGCCTGGAGGCTAAGAACAAGGCGTGGAGTGTCCTTCGAAGTTACCCCACGTCAGATAACCTTATCTGATTTAAACAGGCAAAAGCACTTAGGAAGTGCGGGCGCAATGAAGATAAAAAGGGGAGTTGGCGCACATTCCACACATCAATAAATTCATGCACCGACACTCACAAAGTCTGGACACACATAAGAAAACTCACAGGACATCAAACACACAGCGTGCCCCTGGTTAGTACAAGAGGAGACACATTGGAAGACCAGGCGGACAGACTCGCAAAACACTTCCAACATCTGTCCAGTTCGGCACCCTACACCAACACTTTCATGAAACACAAGACGTCCTGTGAAAATAAGTCCGGGAGAGATAATAATAAGTTCACTTCCTCTTACAACAACCAGTTTTGAGTTCATGAGCTGAAGATTGAACTCAGTACTTGTAAGCCTTCAGCTCAAGCTGGAGACATTACATGCGCTTTTCAAAACACTTACATGCAGACACACTTGAAATACGCCTTCACCTCTACAACAAAATATTTCTTTCGAGGCGCCTTCCAGGGTCTTGGAGGGAGGCTATCGCAGTGTCTTTTTCGAAGGAAGAAAAGGACCCTTCCTCTGCCGCGATTTTCAGTCCCATTACCCCGACAAGCTGCCTGTGTAAGCTCGTCGAGGGGATGCTAAACAGGAGTCTGATGTCTTTCTCGAGAGGCCTGCTCAAGAAGTGGCAGGCAAGCTTCAGTGCGGGATAATCCAACAACGATCAACTAGTTGCATTAGAGTCGTATGTCCAATATGCCTTCCTCCACAAGCAATATTGTATGAGAGTATTCTTTGACCTGGAAAAAGCGTATGATACCACGTGGCGGTAAGGCAACCTCATCGACCTGAAGTTCTCTGGCATGTCTGGTGATATGATAAACACGCTTGCCAGTTACTTGTCCGAAAAAAACCTTTCATGTAAGAGTGGGAAGTGCACACTTTAGGGTTCATCTGAAGGAAAATGGCGTGCCGCAAGGCGGAGTTGTGAGTTGTACCTTGGTTATTATGAAAATGAATTTACCAAGAAAGGCAATTCCACCACCAGTTTTCTGTTCAATCTATGTAGGCGACATAAAATTATTCTTTAAATCTTGTAACTTGTAACAAGCTACCTGCCTCGGCATGTAGCAACGGTTTTAAGTTTATTCCAGGAAAGTGTACTTGTGTTTTGTTTTCGAAAAGGAAGGCATTCGGCCGGATTCAGACATCACACTCAATTGTGTCTCGATTCCAGTCGGAAATGAATACAAATTCCTAGTCGTAGTCCCAGATGAAACCTCACATTCATCCCACATTCATCACATTCATCCAGCTTTGATGTTTATTAAATGTTTAAATGCTATGACCATACTCAAGGTACTCTCACACTCTTCATATGGTGCTGACAAACAATTTCTTTTGCGTGTGTTTACTTGCCCAATAGGTTCACGGTTGGACTATGGCAGTGTTTTTTATGAGTCAGCAAGTAAAACCTCCCTCAAAATGCGGCACCCAGTGCTTCATCTGGGGCTCGGCCTGGCATGTGGTGCCTTCCGGACTAGCCAGGTCGAAAGCATCTATGTGGAGTGTAATAAATGGAACCTACAATGTCAGCAAGCATACACAGACCTGCTTTATGCTTTAAAATCTCATCAATGCCTCGTAATCCTTTTAAGTCAGATGTTTACGATACGTGCATACCTGAACTCCCGAGAAATCGACCGCGATTGTCTACACCCTTCTCTAAGAGTTAGAAAGGAAGTGTCGTAGCTTCCTGTCTCAGTTTTAGATACAATATAAACTTCTGCCACATATTTTATGGCACCATGGAATCTCCACTCTGTATCATCCGACACATCTTTTAGACATATAGAGAAAAACGAATCGAGCACATCTGCAATCCTGCAGCACTTCTGTATCTGCAGCAGAATACCAGTGTGCTGAATTTTATACTGACGCCTCCAAAACGGCCTCTTCTGTGTCATGCGCTTCGCATGGACCCGGCCTCAATGTCAGTAGAACTTTTATTAGTAATACTAGTACCTTTACGGCTGAGGCCTATGGTATCCTTTTCATTGCTAATCACATCCCTCGATGTCATGGTCCGGAATATATTATCTATAAAGATTCCCTAAGTGTTGCGCGTGCTTTATCGTCACCAAATTTTTTAAAAATCATGTGCTCTATCTTGTATTCAATGCAATTATGTCTGTTTATGCTCACAAATGTGAACTGGTCCTTCGCTGGGTCCCTGGCCCCTGTGGTATAGCCAGGAACTAAGCCGTGGAATAAATGGCCGCTGCTCCTGCACTCTTGGATAGAGTAGACAAAACATTACCCTATACCGACATCAAGACACATCAGACAATTCCGCAAAAAAATGGCAAACACACAGCAGGGCACAGACACACAACAAGTTACATGTAATATAGTTACACTTGGCACAATACACTAGTCACATACGCAATAGATACACAGAAGTCACCTTGGCTAGATTACGGATAGGGCACACACATGCAACGCACTCGTACCTTCTCACTGGATCTCCAAGACCTCTGTGGAGCAGGTGTGGAGATGGCCCATTCGTAATCCACATCGTCATACAATGCAAGGCACTAGAAACAGCATGACACAGACACTCCTGAAAACTATACAGGCAACACATTTCACTACACCCATCGTACTTTTTAAGGAACGACCTCATAATCACCCGCAAGCGTACTTTTAGGATTCTTAGCGATGTCAAGTTTTACACCTCATTACTTAAAATGCATGTTGAAACCCTGCGCCTTTAGACCAGTCATCTTCATTGCCTTTGATGTCATTTCACGAGTATTTTTAGTTGAATAATTTACACCTGCCATCACTTCGTTTTTATAAAACTTTTCCTTCGCGCTCTTTCCCCTTAGTTGTCCTTGCGCCACAAAAACCCCATCATCCTCATCATATTCACAGATAGAGGGGTCGCGAAGTCCGTGGCCGAAACGCTGGAAAAAAATCATGGCGGCACATTCGCTGCCACTGCTCGCAAAAAAGGGGGTGGGTAGGGCCGGCTGGCGCTACTCAAACTGGGCAGCGGACGACGAGTCTCAAATTTCTTTACAACGTAAAATTTTGACATCACCTTTCTCATCACGCATCTTAACAAACGGCGCTTTACACCAGTCATCTTGATTGCCTTGTGCTTTAGGTTACGTTTATTTTACTGAAATGCTTTACTTTTACTTTCACTCTCATAAAATGACTTTTCCTTGGTGCTCTTTGCCCTCAGGCGGCATTGCGCCATCAAATTTCAAACGTCATCCTGCTCCAGGTCCTCCTCCTCTTCCTTCTTCTCTTTCACCTCCTCCTCCTCCTCCTCCTCCTCCTCCTCCTTTTCATCATCATCATCATCATCAACAACAAAGTTAAATTCAGCAGCTTCCAAAAGCCGTATAACTTTTTTCTATCTGTCTCGCAGCTCGGCGCGGTCAAAAAGCAGATGAGCGACTAACTTTGGTCTATGCTTTCGTATTCGGAGCGGCAGCTCGCCACACAGGACGTCTTAAGCTACGTTCATCTCAAGTTTTGTGTCATCGACCTTGTGCACGGTGCAGTGGCTAAGGAAGTTCGCGTGGCAGTTGCGATAGAAACTGGGGGGAGCCAACCGCAGCCTCTGCAGAAGGCCTTCGGGCTGCTGCGGGGAGAGGTCCACCTACAGCGACAGCTCTGATGATGATGATTATAATACAGTTATGATGATCATCACGGTGATCATGATTGATTGTGGCGTCCCCTTTTTAGTGTGGCTATGACGCGTCACCTTACAAAAAAAACAAAAAAAACTAATATACCTATGTTTTACACTTTTCGTTTAATACTGCTCTTAGGGCAGGCTCTTAGGGCAGGCACAAAAAACCTATTAGGCACAAGATACATATTTTTTCTATTGCACGTGGTAGCTGTCCTAGGAAATATTCGCCTCCCTGCTTTTCTTCCGCCTGAATTCTAATCCCCTTTTCGGCTCCTTGACAGCCTTGAAGTTAACTGCCTCAGTTAACCTTAAAGGGGCCCTAAATAGGCTTCCGAATGTCGCCATTTCAATCGCGCAATCGCTAGAGTACCCCTTCACGACAACGTGTACCAAATATTACACCTCTGCGTAAAGCAGGGGCCGCACAAACACGAAAAAAAGATTTCACTTCCTCCCCTGGCTTACCAACCATACCTTGCCGCCACACTTGCGCGCTCTGACGCAGTTCTTTCCGGCTCTGACGCGCCTCTATGACGCACGAGACACTGCCCAGTGCGGCGCCGCGAACGCGAACCACAGCGACAGCGCTCACCGTGCAACCGGAATCTGGTGGGCGGAGCATGCGCGTCCAGTGCTAAAAAAAAAAAAAAGCGCGCGCAGGGCTTGGCGCAGCCAATGACTGCACGTACATCAAGGAGGGTGATGGATTGCCCTGTTTCTCTCGGTGGTCTTGCGCCGGGTCGATGACGTCGCGGCTTCCACAGTGCTTCGGAGGAGCTACTAGAGGAGGAGAGCCCCAGGCCTTATGGGTGGCCCCTTTTTATGAGCGATAACTCGGCTAATACTTAACGCATTTAAACAATTTTTGCGGGATGACGTTCCTTGGATAGTACTCCAGTGACTGCGCACGCAAAATCGTAACATTTGGCAGCCTATTTAGGGCCCCTTTAAATCATTTCGAACCGAAATATTTCCCGCTAGATTTGGATGGACACCCTCGCATTCTAACATTAGGTGCCGCATAGTTTCTGTTTCTTTTCCGCAGACCACGCCTACCCCATTATTTGCGTATACAAGCAAAACACTGTCTTCGGAATTACCATAGCAATTTTCCTTTCTGATGTCTAATTTCTTGGCCCTGTACATCTCTAACGAAGTTTTAGCTTCCATTTTTTCTCTCCATTTATTTGATTCTATCTGCATTGCCTCTTTTGGTTATCAAGGCTGTCTTGGATTCACCACTGTTCTTTCCGTATTTCATCTTGGGCGTTCTAGTCTTCCTTAGCCACTCCTTGTCCATGCTTTTGATGTATAGGTACCTAAAACGTAGGTGTCCACCTACGTTGATCCATTGCTCTCAACCTCCTCTCAAAAATTATTTTGAGATGATGTTTAAGAGCAATGAATCAGCCCCCTCACGGTAGCCTGCGCCGCGCAGTGGCCGTTGGGGGAACCATATCAAGCAGCTCTCCCATAGAGTGACGCAAGAGTTCAGTGACTAGAATAGTATTGAGTTACTCTGCCTGTACTGACTCACGCGTCCGTAGGCCACACTCATTTTCAAGACTCCCTGATAATTCTTGCTTCTTTTTTGCGAGAAGAATAAGTCTTTTGCGAAGTTCTGTTTGTAAAGAACGCGATTGTAATGAAGTGTGTGCCTGTGCCATTCAGCTTCTCGCCCGTAATTAGGTGATTCACACGCCCCCCCCCCCCCCCACCATCCTTTCGTGTGCGCGGGACGACTGGTTTGAAAACATCTGGTGGTTTAAGGAGTCCGGAAGTGTTGATCTTCGTGTTGCACTACTACTGTTATAAGCGAATATGTGATGTTTTCTGGATTATCGAGCAATGAGTAGCTGGGATAGGGATGTAGTTACAGAACACCGGATTGGCCGGATTCAGACAGCTTAGTGTGGAAAATCTGTGCACCTAGCCGAAGCCTGCTGGCGTTAAGTTCCACCAGGTTTGCTTTGCTAGCATTGGCAACAAATCGGTTTCGGTAAACAGGTTCGCGATCCACAGCTTACTTTTTCCTGCGGCCTTACACTAGAACACTGAGGGCGTCTCGGTTGCACCGCTGCACTACATCTGTCACATTTTCAAATTTGATTCTGTGCTGACACCCGTTTCCGCAAAAAAACTACGTCACCGCCAAAGAAAATAGTGGAGCCCAAAGGATAACGTGACGCCGGCGATGCCGTGAAGTGGCATCTACTTCATTAAATTTGGCTGGTGTCCAGTTTATTCTTTCATTTTTATTGTATAGCCACTCCGACAAGTAAGCCTCTCTTTTACGCTTGTGCTAAAGAATAAAAATATATCTGAGGGTGCCATAGTGGTCTTAGGGTGCCCCGGTGGTCTTAAGGTATGAACCTTCCTGTTTTGCAGATAAAGATGAAGCCCACACAGAACAGATGGTATACGAAGATTCAAAGCACACCTGTGGAGTGTTTTTGACGTCCTCGCAATTACCTTTGGCCAATACGTATACCTATAGTAAGTTGCATTACTCAGTTTTTCGTAGCAACCTTACTTCCCAAATATTATTCTACAGCCTTGAAAAGTGCTGCTCGCCTTATGTGAAAAATTGTTCTTTTTTCTCATAACTCAAAATACAAAACTTTAGATTATATATTGTGTCTGTGACACACAGCTGGTGCAACCAATAAAATTCTTTTCAGGGTCTCTTTTAAAGGAATACTGACACGACATTTCAAAGCTGATGGAAGTATCTAACAACATTTCTTTGCATAAGAAGATACCCCCCCCCCCAAATTTCCACCGTAACCATTTACTAGAACATATTTTAAATTTTAAATACATTTTATCCTCTGAGAGCACGCAAAGCTCAAAACTGATACCCTACGACATCAGCATCAGCATGACGCGTTGAGCTCTGCGAACCAAACCAGCACTTTCAAGGGTCTCGTGACGTAGCCAAGCCGCTGGGTGCTATGGGCGCGCACTGCAGGCCTTTATGAACTACGTCACAGTTTTGGGGGATTACTCTGTGCTGCCCGGAAGCGGGCGACCATGGCCGGTCCCGACATGTGCGCCCGCGCATGGAGAGTGGCCATGGTGCGGCGAGAACAGTGACGACCACAGCACCCTCGTATCGTTACAGTCGCTCAGCATTCGTTTCGTCGAAACCGAAACTGACACGAATGAACGTAGCTGTACGCAATCCCGCGCGGTGTGATTGGCCATGTAAGGTGCCAGTTTATGATTACTGGGCACCTTATTTATGATTACTTATTTATTATGATGTGGGAATACTACCCGCAGCAGCGTAAAAAACATGACTCAAAAGTTTCGCGTCAGCAATCTTGTAAAGTTAACACAATTTACAATCGTGATCAGAGCTACAAGCATATGACTTTTCGACCGGTGTTTAGAGTTTTGCCACCTAAAACGCCTTCATCAGAAAAGTTGCAAACGCTGGAACTATGCATGTCCCAATTTGCACAGTGTAGTAGGTACCTGATATAGGTAGTAGGTATTTTTGGCAAATATTACTACAATTATGAATGTATTAGCTGCATAATAACGACTTAATATGGTAGGATATTTAGGAGAACCCTTGTTTTTTTACAGAACATGATTATTTCTGAAAATATCAAAATTACAAATGCCTCTGCGTAGCAGAACGGTGCTACTGTACAACCCTTCAGTTGCCCTGAATGTGGCCCGGTAAACGTTCAACTAAGTTTCCCAGTAGGGCGTTCGTGTAAAAACAATGACCTATGGCTTCGCCCATTAGTGGCCTCAGCTACATCAGAGATTAGAAGCTTTCAAGTTTATCGTGCCAAGATATATGGTTACGCTGGTCTAGCTCTGCTGAGAAGTGATTGCTGAGCTGTTATCTCCGGTGGTCTTAGGTGATGGCCTAAGGGTGGCGAGGCGGCTGGAGGCAGTCAAAAACAGACAAAAAAGACTCACACTTTGGGGCTTTGGCCGATCGGCGCCACATTCAGCATTTCGCGTTTAAAGCAACCGCTGTACGTCAAACGAACTATTCAAGAACGCAAAAGATTGGTGGGAGTTGTTCAGAGCGCAACGATAAATGGTTGGTATTCCCGGTGAAGCCGACGCCCCCCAGCCCTTCAGCAGTTCATCGAGCTATGCGCGCCCAGTCGATGTGATTCTCCTGCAAACACAGCCACTTATACGAGGAAATTTACACGGAGAAGGTAGAACGATGCACTTTCCCTGGAACGCCCAGGAAGACGGAAAGAAAATGACGACCAGAAGCAGAGGGTGAACCGATACAGCCCCTCTGACGTGACCACACACCTCGCAATAGTCGAGTTTTTATTGTAAGACCTTTCACTCGGTAAAAATCACCAAGACACACTGACGACTTCCGAAGGATTCGTTCAAAAGGTGTCTGATTGCTTCGGCAAGTCGACCCTTCCCGAAAAAGCCAACAAAGGTTACTCAAGTGGACGCAAGCTCCAGGCAGGACATGGAAAGCTCCGTAAAAAAGTAGAAAGCTTTGCCGAGTCGTCAACCGGTTTATGTCGGTTGAAGACAGTGTAGTCCATGCATCTGATGAAACGACCTTCTAACGAGGCGTGCCTATTTCTGAGGAACACCGGACGGTAAAGCGTTCGTTGCAGTCGAAATAACCACGTTTTGTCAGAGGAACAGAATGCATAAAGTCACAAGTTCTTCATACCAAAAGGCAACGAACAGGCAAGCAGAGGGCAGTGTGTATGAACCTAAACTTGCGCTAACAAGCGAGAAAGGCACATACATGGACCTTAGCGCGAACAGATTCCTTTATAAATTGCACTTTATAAAACCACCTCCGAGGCATCCAAAGCAACACTTTTCCCCACCCAACTAGAACCAACATTCTACCCCTCCCCACCTCTACGCCTCGGAATGGCGCTTCTGTGAGGCTCCGGGCTCGCTTTACCATACTGCGTGGGATCGCGATAAGAACCCAAACCTACCCCCTGCCTTTCCGCTCCTCTGAGCACTGGGAGAGAGCACTGTCCAGCTCGTACCCTGACAACCAGCTTTGGCTGGTGAAGACGGCTTAAGAGGCCAGACGGTCTCAAGAGGTCCAGAAATAAGGACTTTTTACCAAGGCGAACTGCTTCATAGGGACGTTTATTCCTCCTGCTCCTGACTGAAACTTGCCCTCTCATGCTTATCTGGAATGCCTCAGCTATTTCCTTCGTCATATGGCGTGCATGCTTGAACACATTCGTTGTATCACGAAACAGTGGCGTGCAACCACCAGGTACCGGAATTTGCTGCAATGCTCCGCGAAATGTGAAGATATTGCCCCTTTCAGGGACAGTGTATGATCTCTGAACCGCATGTTGACGCATCTGCCTGTTTTTCCTACGTACTCGTTACTGCAAGCCAGTGGAAGGACAAACACTTCCAACATTACACTTGACATACCTTTTTTCATACTCTACGTGGCATTCATTACTGCCTGCGCAATGGTCACTGGACAACCCTTTTTCAACCAAAGAACAAACTCTTCCAACTTTGTTTCGTGCTGTAAACAGAACCGCCACATTGTACAACTTTTTTCAAATCGTATGACATTGTGTGCAGATATAGAATTACTGCTCGCCTCTTATTCCTACCGTCCAATACTAGCAGTAATTATTTATGTTTCCTCATACAAACGAACTTCACGTTTTGATAGGCGCTACTCACTTCTCAAACCTCTGCGTGACTTCCACCCGGACAGCAAAGACATGACAGACTTCAACATATATGAATAACCTTTTATTTGCAAAACACTTTATTTTGAGATAGCTTAAATTCCAGCAGCATTTAAATATCAAATGCGATATTTTTTCATGGCGGCCCTTGTGTGTTGTTCTACATTGATGACGGGAAAACTGTTTTGCAATTGATCGAGGATGCAGGCTTGAAGCTCAACACCAAATGTCTATGTGGCGTTCCAGAACTCGTTTCTTCGACCAAAGTTACTCCGAAAGGTGTCACCGCTTCCACAGAATGTAGTACCATAGTGAACATAATAATGCCAAGAGATGCTGCCGCCCTTTGTTCATTCCTGGGTCTTGAAGAACACAACTCCAAGTTTGTTCCCCACTTGGCCCAAGTGGTCGCGCCTGTGAGAGCCCTACTGCTTAAAAATGAGTCATTCTTCTGCTCAGCCGAATCAGACAGCAGTTTCAGAAGGGTTCCGGAAATGCTTTTGTTAAGTACTGTACTCTAGGTGTTAGACCCGGCACTCACAGTTATCGTGTTGTCCGAAGCTTCCGACTGTGGGCTTCAAGCTTTCCTGCAGCAGCCGAATGGTTACGAGTACCGCGCAGTCGCTTTCGCATCTCGTAATTTCTCGCATTTGGAGTCTTCGCTGTCGTGGCAAGGACGTGGAATAAGGCCACTCCGATGTGAACGCTGGAATGCACGAATCCTATGTTACGATTTCACTATCGAGTGCCGCAAGGGGTCCACCAAAACGGTGGCAGACACTCTTTCTCAGCTTCCAGCTGCTACGTTAGAGGCAGAGCTTGCATTAGGAGGAAGAAATCCTCTCGTTATTCGCGCCAGCTTGCGTGATGAAGGAGAGAGAATGAGAGAGAGAGATGGAAACTTTAATGAAGACCAGCGAGCTCTGTCCTCCTACACTAGATGGAAGAAAAGCGAAAAAAAAAAACAAAAAACACCCTAAAAATGAAAAAAAAAAGATATCATTTGACGCGACCAATATTCTGAATCACGACACCCTGTCAGTTTTGTGCTCCGATGAAACTCCAAGAGAGCCTTGATTGCAAGTGTAGTCTGACTGAGACCTGACCAAGGACCCAAATCATTCCTCAGTTCAAGTCTCGCACCAAGGTGCCTGCGGAAAGATAATATGAGGTTCGGTCTGTGCACGGTGTACTTTGGGCACACGCATATATAACGACGAATGTCTCCTCATGAGAAAAATGTGAAACAAAAAGGTAAAGATGCCTTCTCGATTTGTACAGGCAATGTCCCGTGTAGGCTGCATTCAAGCGCAGCCTATGCACAATAGCTTTCTCGTGCTTTCTGAGCCCAGTGGAAATTATGAAGGTGCGCTTAGAATTAACGGCGCGGACAGGTGCTTATTACTACCTTGCGGGAGTACAGATAGACATCTGCGCAATTCTATGCGGTTAATGAGCCGAGTATTACCGCATCCTTTCTCGTGAATGGAATCGGCAGTGCTTGAGTGCAGAGGCTGTGCGCAGATGAGGCGGCTTTGTCAGCTGCGTCGTTGCCGGCGACTCTGCAATGGCAGAAAGCCAGTGCAGATCTAGGCTGTTGTGTCTCCTTTGTATGGTTTATAACCGAAAAATGTTTATTTTCCACGCGAGCTGTTTTTGGAGGTGATTTTAAGCTGTCGAGTGCTGATGTTAAGTCTGCATAAAGCGCCCGTTGACTGACCTGCTTTCTTATTTCCTACTTAAAGCAACGTGCTGTCTGGCCAGCTGAGTAGCTGGCGTGGAGGGATTGTGGCAAAGTAGGGCGCAGATGGTAGTCAGCGATGAAGGAATCGAGACCATATCGCCGACGATATAGCCCTAACTTAACCATCGTTTTACAGGCTGGCCTCTGTATTTTTTGTAATGTGCTCCAAGGAAAAAACTTTTAGATCAGGGGCTGCTACATCCGCCTTCCGCTTGAGTCCAGGTACCGTGGTTACAATTTGAATCGGAGCAAATAGTCATGTAGGGTGAGGAGAAGAGGCTGGAGTCTGATGCCGGGATGGCAGATCGTGCTGTGCTTCAGAGACGCAGGCGGCAGCAATAGGATGCGCTGGGCGCACATCGCCGGCTATGCATCTCACTCTTCTTGTTCAGGGTTGGCTCTTGCCATGCGCCAACTTTATTATAGCGCCTTCAGTCGCGCCGTTGGGACCACGCATAAAAGACAACGGTGGACAAAAGGCATACGTCACTTGCACAGCGGATGATGCGGTGCTTTAAAATCGCGGGTTCCAGACATCAGCAGCTTCAACCTCTATAAATCTAGCATCGCACGATGGACTACCAGTGGGCACGGCGAAAGCGCTGGGCGTGCATTGATCAATATGCATCTTGTTATTTTTGTACAGGTCAGTTACAATACTACAATACGTAGTGACAATTGATTTCTGGTTGTATTGCCGTGCCAAGATTTGTGTACAAGTATTTCGTATGAGTGACTGATTGTGAGCTCCTCATTTGTGCTGAAGATGAAGACAACCCGGGTCCTGCCGTTGAAGAAATGTTCAAGGAGTAATTAAAGGGTAAGCTGGCAATTAGCGACGACATTAGTTTTGTGAACGAACGCCTCGAGTCCATGAAGAAAGTGGTACACTGCTTTCAAAAGCGATTAAACTACTTGGAGGGCTGTATTATTGAACTAAAAGCAAACAGCCACGCGAACGAACAGGTAAACGTTGCAGTAACACCAATGCACAAAATGCTCCACATTCCCCAAGAAAACGTTACTGACTTTAAACCGTTGTCACGGTTAAAATTTGGTAGTTTTTGGAATCGCCGAGGGTCCCAATGAAACAGATAAGAGGCTAAGGGACAACGTGGTCCTGGATGTCTTTGAAGCTAACTTAGCATTGAACAGCCCATCAGTTGCGCGAATTCGGGATTAGGCAAAGGCACCCAGGCCTGATAAGGTGTCGGCATCCCTTCGCCAGACAGTTTCGGGCCTTTTCCTCCTACCTCTCCCCCCCCTCAAAGCCTCATCGCATCGCATCGCAAAGGCACCGCCAGTTATAGCCTTTGTCGATGATTATACTGAACAACAAGCTGTATTAAAAAACGCACACGACTCAAAGGGTACAGGAATATTGTTGCAAAATGAATACTACGCAGACACACTGCGCAAGCGTCGTCTGTTCTGGGGCATTTCGAAAGAAGAGAAAGACAGTTCCAAAAAAGTCAAACTTGTTCATGATAAAATTAGCATTGACGACGACTTGTACTATTGGGATGATGCACAAAACACGCGAAAACTGATTTTAAAAAGAAACGGGGTCGTGGAAATACGCCAAAGAACATCAGGAATATCAATCACGGTCGCACCAGTTTCGTCTGCTCTCTTTGAACGCCCGAAGTGTGGTCAACAAAATAGAAAAACTGCAAGCCCTTTTACTAGCGTATGATCCACATGTATTTGTTATAGCAGAAACATGGTTGCACGAAGGGGTTCCGGATGGTGAAATTGTTACACCCAACCACCAGCTGTTTCGAAGAGATGGGTTGCGCAGAGGTGGTGGCGTCGCAGTTGTCAAACATGGGGTTGATGTAGGGCAACTAGATCAGATTGATGATCATGAATGATTTGTTTTGAGTGCATCTGTTTATGTTGTGTCTTTCATTTTGCGTTGTGTGTATGGGAAACCAAACGCAGATGCCCAATTTATACAGCACTTATATGATCACTGTTTGAAATGCAGGGGAAAAATTGAATAATTACTGGTGATTTTATTCATCATCAGTCTACCTGCGCCCACCTATGCACCGCGAATTCGAAAGTATATTTCTTAGCTATGACTGCGACGAATCGCTTTCCGTGGCAGAAATCTTGCCTCAAGTAGGCGGCTCTTGCTGGTTCTGAATGGCAGATCAACTCTTTCCCCCCGTTGGACGAGTCTCATCTTGTTCCGTCCGGAACAAGCAACGTTCATTTTTTTCTTGATCCCAGACATAGACAGTATTCCCGCTCTCGAGTTCGTCGTGTGGCAGTTTTACTTTGCCACCACTAGCTTTTTCAGATGCATTGCTTTGCCAAAGCTTTTTTTCAACAATTTCAGCAGTATCTTTACCGTAGTGTTGACTTATGCGTATCGAGCTTCCTTTGAGCTTGCCACAGTTTTGCAACACCCGCTCTGTTTCTCGCGAGTCATGAAAGTTTATGATTACCGGCCAATTACCCCAGTTTTGTGTCGCCAAGACGATGAACCTCCCCGCACGGGGCACCTTGAGTATTCATGGTGACGGTGTTGGCGACACTGCGGACCCCGAGCCCCCAACATAAACTGTAACCTACCGTGGTGATGTGTTTAAAGGTGAAGGGTAGAAGCCTCAAAACGGTGGCCGTCGGAGCCCAGGTCAAGCTCCGGCGGATGGGCTCCCTGTCTGTCTACCAGGCAGGGAGCTCCGGGACCTCTCAGGCTATCAGGGTAAGGTTTAAGAAGAAAGTACCCCCGTCCCCTGCTTCTATTACCTGCCATATGGTAAATCGTAAACCCCCCCCCCAAACATGATCGGACCTTGAAAAGGGTCCGCACCGAACAATCTTTTCCACGTCTTCCTACCATCAACTCACCGAAACCTGACAACTACCCACGTTTTTTGATAGTTGAATCGGTTGACAAATCCAAGCCTCTTTCCTCACAATCTGCATTTCTTGTATCCAAGTTTTTTGAATCTATCCTAGGCAACACATACAATGCTAAAAAACTAAGAACTGGCGAGGTCCTAGTTGAGGTTAACTCACAGAAGCAAGCCACAACTCTCATGAGCCAAACCCGCATGGCAGACCTGGATATCAGAGTCACACCCCACCGCAGCCTCAACAGCTCCCAGGGTGTGATATCTGAGCCAGACCTCCTAACCGAGACAGAGACCGATCTGCTCGAAGGCCTAAAAGATCAAGGCGTGACAGCAGTAAGGCGCATCGTCATTAGGAGAGATAACAAAGAAATAGCCACCAAACATCTGATTCTGACTTTCGACCGCTTCACACTGCCCGAGCATATCAACGCAGGTTTCATCCGTTGTTCTGTCCGGCCATACAACCCGAACCCGCGGCGCTGTTTCAAGTGCCAGAGGTTCGGGCATGGTACCAACTCCTGTCGTGGCAGAACAACATGTGCCAAATGTGGCCAGCATGATCATCTATCCGACAACTGCACTGCAACCAACCTTACCTGCCCGAATTGCCAGGGTCCACATGCAGCATACTCTCGCGCTTGTGAAAAGTTTCAACTAGAGAAGAAAATAATCAACATCAAAGTCACTGAAAACATCACCTTCCCCGAGGCGCGAAAGAGGTTCGCCTCTTTTCCCCTGGGGAGATACGCCGACGCAGCTCGCTGGGGGGCGGAGCGGCGTCTGGTTTCGGCGGGGACCCAGTACCGCGAGTCGGACTTGGTCCCGCCCCCCCCCAGGGTTGCCTCTGGCAGCCCAACCCGCCTCCGCACCGCTCGCTGAGCCAGCAGCGGCTGTGGTGGCATCCACGTCCGGTGGGGATGCTGCTGCACCCACCGTTAACCCCTCTCCACCGGCTCGAAGCACACGCGAGGGCCCGGACGAGATGGAGACGGAGGCGGTCGCAGCGACCCCCTCCCCCTCCTCACTGCCTGTGCCATCTGGGGTGCTCCCCACGCCTTCGGCACTGGCAGCGCAGGCAAAGAACACCCGAAAGGGTACCATGTCAAGGGGGCCCAGTCCGCTGGGCACCCCCTTGCCTTCAGATGACGACATGGACGTCGAGCCCTTCCGGCTTTCATCGCAGCGGAAGGAACGGGCTGCGACGTCCAGGTCAGTAGAGAAGGTCAGAAAACCCCTTCCAAGAGTGCAAGCCCCAAAAGACCCTACATAAATAGTCACACTCCAGTAGCTCTGAACACATAATAATGGGAAGAGAAAATATTGTTCAATGGAACTGCAGAGGCCTTCTGAATAATCTTGACGACGTTTATGAGATTCTGCATGCGAATCAGCCAAGTATAATGTGTGTCCAGGAAACAAATCTGAATTCCAAACACACAAATTTCTTGAATAGTTACACGGTATACAGGAAAGACAGGGATGGCTGCACACACTCTTCTGGCGGTGTTGCCATAATCACCCGCAAATCCTTAGCATGCCACCCTGTCACCTTGAACACCGTCCTTGAGGCTGTAGCCGTCCGCACAATAATATTTAATAGATTAATAACGGTATGCTCCATATACATTCCTCCTGATGTTGCACTTACGAGCTCCGACTTCGAGGCGCGGGTTTGACCAGCTGCCCGAACCATACATCCTTAAAGGCGACCTTAATGCTCACCACTCTCTTTGGGGCTC
This sequence comes from Haemaphysalis longicornis, assembly GCA_013339765.2. NCBI lineage: Eukaryota > Metazoa > Arthropoda > Arachnida > Ixodida > Ixodidae > Haemaphysalis > Haemaphysalis longicornis. Next base: position 206,193,460 of record CM023451.1, on the reverse strand, counting down.
TTCCAGAACGGATGCCCGAGGTCGCCTGATAGAGAAATTCCTTAGATCTTCTGGACATTGCCTTTTCAACAATAAACAGCCTACATACCATAACATAGGTCACAACACATACTCATGTATTGACTTGGCTATTGGCTCCGCAGTTCTCTTTCCTCTTGTCGAGTGGGGAGTGGGAACTGACCCATATGGCAGTGACCACTTCCCCACCTCACTAACATACATAGGTAAAGGCCCATGCAGTCATTCTTCCCATAATAGGTTCAATGAAGCACGAGCTAACTGGAATACATTTACAGATACATCCAAACTACACCACACATCCATAGGACACCTACACGTTGAAGAAGCTACCCAACTGCTCACGGCGCACATCCTCGACGCCGCCGAAAAGTCCATTCCCCACGCCTCTGGTGCCCCGCGCAACCAGCGGAGGCCGTGGTGGAATGAGGACTGCAGGCGGGCGTGAGAGGCCCAGAACAAGGCTTGGGGTATCCTTCGTCGGTACCCCACGTCGGGAAACCTCCTCTTGTTCAAACGGGCCAAGGCGTTAGGAAAACGTGTGCGCCGTGCTGCTAAACGAGAGAGTTGGCGTACATTCATAACATCAATAAACTCCTACACAGACACAAGGAAAGTATGGACACGAATACGCAAACTCAAGGGACAACAAACACACAGCCTGCGTCTGGTCAGCACTACAGGGGACACACTCGAAGACCAGGCTGACACACTCGCACAACACTTCCAACACGTGTCCAGTTCAGCACACTACACAAACACTTTCCTGAAACATAAAGCCTGTTGTGAAAAGAAGTCCCTACGCGACAACAACAAATCACAGACTTCTTACAACTCCCTGTTTTCACTACATGAACTGAGGGCTGCTCTGAGCACGTGTAAACCCTCAGCTCCAGGCCCAGACAACATTACATACACAATGATACAACACCTACACGCAGACACACTTGAAGCACTTCTACATCTATATAATAAAATATGGCTTTCGGGGCACATTCCACACTCCTGGAGGGAGGCCATTGTAGTGTTTTCTTGAAGGAGGGAAAGGACCCGTCGTCCCCCTCAAGTTACCGTCCAATAGCCCTGACGAGCTGCCTGTGCAAGCTCTTCGAGAAGATGATCAATCGCAGGCTCGTGTACTTCCTTGAGTACAATGGTTTTCTCGAGAGCTGCCAGGCAGGCTTTAGGGTGGGGCGATCGACAAACGATCAACTTGTTGCACTTGATTCATACATCAAGGATGCCTTCGTGCATAAGCAGTATTGCGTAACTGTCTTTTTCGATCTCGAGAAGGCCTACGACACCGCTTGGCGTTATGGGATCCTTAGTGACCTCAGGTCATTCGGTCTTTCGGGTAATATGTTGAACACCCTTGTAAGTTATTTGTCGGAGAGAACGTTCAGAGTAAGAGTTGGTTGTGCACTCTCAAAGGTTCACGTCCAAGAAAACGGCGTGCCGCAAGGTGGCGTGTTGAGTTGCACTCTCTTCATAGTAAAGATGAACTCTCTTGGAAAGGCACTGCCACCAACAATCTCTTATTCCATGTATGTAGACGACGTGCAAATATCTTTTAAATCATGTAATATGTCAATATGCAAACGTCAAGTCCAGCTCGGTGTCAAGAAGCTTGCCGGCTGGGCAGACAGGAATGGGTTTAGATTGAATCCTGCAAAAAGCTCCTGCGTTGTGTTCTCCAGGAAGCGCGGGGTCCATTTGGACCCAGACATTACCCTCAATGGCGTGTCGCTTCCTGTGAACAAGGAGCACAAGTTCTTAGGTGTTGTGTTTGACCAGAAACTCACATTCATTCCACACATCAAGGAACTTAAACATAAATGTCTGAAAACAATGAATATACTTAAGGTTCTCTCCCATCAATCATATGGATCCAACAAAGAACTACTACTACGGCTTTATACTGCTTTGGTTGGGTCTCGTTTAGACTATGGCAGTGTGGTATATGGGTCGGCGACTAAAACTGTGTTGCGAATGCTTGACCCAGTGCTACACTTGGGGCTACGGATTGCGTCGGGTGCTTTTCGTACTAGCCCTGTTGAGAGTCTGTATGCCGAGTGTAATACGTGGAGCCTTGAGAACCAACGGACGTACATGGACTTACTTTATGCTTTTAAAATTTCATCGCTGAATAACCATCCTTTTTATCCTGTCTTTAACGACACATCCACATCTGTGCTTTTTGTAAATCGCCCATCCGTTCCTCTGCCCTTTTCACTTCGAGTGAAAGAGCGAGCCTCGGATCTGAGCGCTTCGTTTTTAGACGTGTACAGATCATCCTTTTCAGACATTTTACCTCCTTGGAAAGTTCGTCCTGTTTCCTCCGACCTTTCTTTTATGAAACTTGACAAAAATCGGGTACCGCGAAAAGCTATACTGCAGCACTTTCTGTCTCTGCAATTTAAATACCCACTTGCAGAATTTTACAGTGACGCGTCTAAAACCTCCACTATGGTCTCCTGCGCTGCTCATGGTCCGAATTTCAGTGCAGCCAGAACCATGAGCGTCCACACAACAATTTTCTCAGCAGAAGCATATGGAATTTTATTGATTGTACGACACATACTTGAAAATCAAATTCCAAAGTCTATCATCTACACAGATTCCTTGAGTGTTGTTCGCGCACTGTCATCGCATACACCCCCCAAAAACCACATAGTTAATCTTGTATTTAAATCTATCATGTCTGTGTATGCGCAGAAGCATCAGCTGCTCCTCTGCTGGGTCCCAGGACACGCTGGGATCGCTGGAAACGAGTTGGCAGACGAGAGGGAAGCTGCTGCTGCACTCAGGAACACTGTAGACATAACAACCGTACCATATACAGACCTCAAGCCACACCTAAGACAACACTTGTGTAGAACATGGCAAACACACTGGTATGAACAGACAGACAACAAACTACATGTAATAAAGCCACACTTGGGACGGTACACATCTGACTCACACAACAGACACACGGAAGTCGCCTTGGGTAGGCTGCGGATAGGGCACACCCATGCGACGCACTCGTATCTGCTGACGGGATCTTCTAGACCCCAGTGCAGCAGGTGCGGAGAGGCCCTATCCGTAGTGCACATACTAATCACATGCAAGGCACTTCACACAACACGACACAAACACTTCAGAGAACTCTACGGACAACATATTCCCCTACATCCATCGTTTTTTCTAGGTGACGAAGCCATTGTTTCCGTGAAACGTTTGTTTGAGTATTTGTCAGAAGTCAAGTTTTTAAACCTTGTTTCCTATCGCGCATCATGAAATCTGGCCCTATACACCAGCCATGCTTATTGTAGTTTTGTGACTTTACTTTTGTTTTTGCTGATTTTACTTAGTATTTAGGGTTTCACCCCTATCATCGACTATTGTTTTGGCGCTCTTTGCCTCAGTTGGCCTTGCGCCATAAACATCCAACGATCATCATCATCAAGACTTGGTCAATCGTTTTCACTTGCACCTTCAGGGCTTCTTTAAACATATTCTCGATTACAGCTTTTTTCAGGTCGCCGTATCATTCGTCTTTGTGTTCATCGATACCATAAACCAAAGGATTATTGGATCGGTTTCTGCTTCCATATTCTATCAACTTGTCTGCCTGTTGTCATAGAAGAGATTCTCAAATCCGTACACTACCGCTCATGTCTTGAATAACGTCGAGCACGGTGATAATCTTTTCACATGCAGCATTTACCTCGGTCATATCGGCTCTTAGTGGGTATATTTTACCTTCTGATATAGCCTAGTTATGAAGCATTTGTTTGAACATCTCCTGTGTTGAGGACCGAGGATTTTCCTCAACGTCCCGGGACATCAGCAGTGACATCACCAAAGACCACGAATCAACAACACAAGTCAAATAACTGTGAACGCGAGGGAGGACTTACAAAAAAGGGTTGTCACTTCTATAAGTTCAACATCAGTCAAGTATGAAAGCTGCAACACTAGTACTGCCAAATTAGGCATGTTGTCACCACGGCAGGTTCAGCGCCTTCTAAAGCTGCCCCCGGCGCTTGGCACCTTCTGTAGTCGATCCACTGCTGATGTCACCATCTGCGGCGAAAGAAATAAATAAATTCAAGGGCAATCGATAACCAACCGTCGTGTCTTGATAAGGCTCAAAGAAAAGTGGTGCTTCATCCGTACTGCAGGTCGATGTGGTCTTGAAAATCCAGGGCGAAACCTGAAACAGCAGTAGTGCCCGCTGATGCATCGTGCCGGTAGGCCAGGTGTCATGCCCTTGTCTTACGTACGCGAAAGCTCACACATCCGTTTGAAAATTTGTTGCAGCGTTTGTGCCCTTTCCTGCGTGTTTTTGGGTGACGCCATCGCCCCACATGTAGGTCGTCGATTCTCACTTGGCGTCACGTAGCGGAAATCTAGCAAGTGGACGAATTGTTCTCTCACATCCGGTGAAGGGAACCGTCGTCATCGGAGCGTCGACTCATCACGGTGGCACCTTTGGTTAATTAGCCTTTGCTGCAGCACGGTTAACGCTATAGTGTCTGCAAATATTTATCTTTTTAAGTACAGAGCATTTTATTGGCTCGCCTTGTCGTCGTAGCTCGCTGGATGGACCCAAGTAGAGGAACACGGCGTTCCGCGTAGCTGTTGTCTTCGCTTTGTAACATAGAAGCTTTGAAAGCCAAGCGGTTTCCATAGTTATAAGCGTTCGAAACTCGTGTATCGCTGGCGCTTGTCATACCTCTCCGCGTTGTTTAGCGCAAAGAAAAGGGCAGGTACATTTGAAGCAAATTATGCGTGAATAACCGGCAGCACCCACGTTCATTTAGTTAGAAACGCTCGTCGGGTTGGTTTTTGCCATAGTAACAGAAAAAAGTGGCAGTGCAACACCGGCACGTGCGGCACCAAAAGTAAGCCCTGTGGTGGCATCATGAGGGTGGAAGTCAAAGTAAACGGTACGGATGTCCATCCGGCAGGATTGGAAAGCTCAGACTGGGTGACGAAAGTGTTGAAATGTGCCCGACGCTTCAGCAGCAGCGAAAACGGACACGCCAGGTTAGCGCCACAAAGACAACGGCCCTAAGCGGCGGGGATGGGGAAGCCGGCAAGGTGGCAAGGGCCGCTTCGAAGACAGCAAGTATGGTGTCAGCGGGGGACCTTCGTTGAAAGTGGATAGAAGAAAACTCGTGGAGCGGTCGGCTCGTCGCACCAGCCACGCCTTTCAAGCATCGATCGCAAGAATATTCTCCGACCCAGGGAAAGATTGACGTGCACCAAGCTCTCGGTGCCAGTGATTGCAGGAGCAATAAGGATGGCGGCGGACACTCCATGGCGAAAACGTCAAGAGCGCGACAGTATCGTTGTGAACGATAAGCTGGGAGCACCTATATACAGCACGCCAAAAGGGGATGATGCACGGAAAATGTTGGTGTTGAAGTCCATAAAGTCCGTAAAGGTCCCCCTACATGGGGGCACCCGAAAGCTGTGAGAAGAGAATAGTGCACGGACTCGATTTGGGGCTGTCTGAGAAAGAACTGGAACAGGCCTTCTCACGCCGGCAGAATCCTGCCATTCTTGGTGTGTGGAGGACGCGCAACTCTAACTCGGTGATTATCACTTTTGCTGGTGTCGACGTCGGATGATATATGATCTGTTTCGAGGTGCCGAGGAAGTGTTTTGTCTAGAAGAAAAGGTGGCACCTTTGTTACAAATTTCATCATCTGGCACATCAATCCGACGCGTGCAACATTCCGCATGGAAAGTGCAGATGATGTGGGGCGATCTCCCCGACGAAGAAACACAAGTGTGTGCCTAGACGCCGACTGTGTGGCAAGAATCACGTAACCGCAGACAAAAGGTGCAAGTCACTTTCGAAACGCCCTACATTGTCACAAATCGATAGTGGGAACGGAGCTGCAAGAGGAAGCAAGAATATCGGTTCATGGGGGATGCGGAAAATCTGCGCGCAGAAAGAATGCTTGGTTTGAGAATCGTTCGTAGAGTAAATCCAAGTATCGCAGCCATTCGAGAGGGCGTTCGGAATCCTTCCCTCGCCTGCCATCGCCAGAGATACAGGGGCCCCAACACAAGGAACCCCGGGACAATGGTTGTGCCACCCAAGTAAAGCTGCTGGATCAAAGGTAGGTGTGTAAATAAGGTCTCCCTTGATGCTAATGCAGAAACGATTAATCCTCTTAAAGTTTAAGAATACCGTTTCAAGGCGGATGCCGAGGATCTGCGGCGCAGAAAAAAGGATTGTTTTGAATTCTAGAAGAGCAAAATGCAAAATAGCGCTAAACACTTGACAATAAGACACAACTAGAAAGTAAACCCGAGCCGGAACTCGAAACACCCCCGGATAGTAGTCCTCCATTATTAAAGAAAAGAGGGCAGAGGGAACCGATGATAGGGAAAATCCCGGAGTTAGGATTGTAACTCTTGGGTCCGAAACATTGTCTTTGCATGAAATATTTTAAACGGTACTTGATCCGCTGAAACAACAAGGCAAGGTGATTGAGCAGATGAATGGTGAATTTACTTTAGGGACAAGCAGCTGCAATGGCCCTACGAAGAGGCTCAAAACTCAAACAAGATGGCTGTGAACCACTGTAACAAAACTACTTCTGGAAAACGACTTGTGTCATTTTTGAAAGACGTTGCACATGCCGACTTCTGAAAAAACATCCGCCTGCCCTTAGCGTGGGCATTGTGTGGTCTCCCGCCCGCACTGCATTGAAGGGCAACAATGTTGCTCGTCGACAGGCTCGAGACCTCCATTACCGAGCCTCTCAGTGCGGGGCTATTTCTGCACCTCTCCTCACCTACCAAGAAATCACCCTATACTACCGAACCTCGAGACAGACCTTTCCAGTCCTCGCACATTTTTGACCAAAAGCCAGAAAATCGCACTCAAATTCAATCAGCCACATTTCCCCACCCCTTCCCTATGCATTCACAATTTCCTACACAGTGCTCTGATAAGTGTAAATTTGCCCAGCAACCAGGAGCTCTGGCACACACATTTTTCGACCACACAAAAAGCTGAGACATTTCGCCCCTGAGCCCATCCCCTTCCATTGAGCAGTGGGAGATACAGCTGTCCAGCTGTCAACCTGGGGACGAGCTCCTGCTTGTAACCATGGATACAGCAGTCTGGACAGCACATGTGCTCCTGGACTGAGGAACCACATTCATATTGTTGCGTATGAAATGGTATTTATTGGGACGATAGATAGGGGTGCGACGATGAGCGGGGCCAAACCAAGCGGTCGTTTCAGCTGGTCAGAACAGGTCGAGCACGAGACAAGCGGGTGCGACAGGGCGTGACCAAAACTGGACCATGATGGTGTCCTGACCCTGGTGCATGCCCACAGACGGAAGATTGTCCGTTGCACTTCTTCGCACTGGCGCATACCCCCAAACAGAAGATTGTCCTTTGCAATTACTCGGTGACTATCCTCTTTAAAATCACTCCCCCGGTGAAGAGCAACCAACCTGGCTGCCTAGGGGCACGACAAAACGAGGGGGTCGTAGTAAGGCTTCAGGCGTTGCACGTGAACGGTCTTTTTTCCAGGTCCGCGTTGGTCGGGTGAAGGCTGTACTGGCTCGACAAGGTAATTAACGGGCGAGGTACGCTCCAGGACCCGGTATGGGCCGTTATAGTTAGAGAGAAACTTACTGCATTGTCCAGAAGGTGAGGATGGTACCCACAGCCACACCAGCGATCCGGGGGGAGTAAGACGCGGCTGGGAGGTCCTTGTCACGGCGATTCTTTTGCGTGAATTGATCATCGGATGTGAATGAGCGGGCAAGTTGACGGCATTCTTCGGCATAAGAGGATACTTGAGACACAGTCGAATACTCAGCGGCGTCAGCTCTGTGCGGGAGAATGGTGTCAAGGGGGCGAGTCGGTTCACGGCCGTACAGAAAAAAAACGGCGAGAAGCCGGTAGTAGACTGCGTCATGGTATTGTATGCGTACGCGACAAATGGGAGGACTGAGTCCCAGTTAATATGGTCTGAAAAAACGCACATGGCGAGCCTATTCCCAACAGTGTGATTAAATCTCTCAGTGAGACCGCTGGTCTGGGGGTGATATGCCGTGCAGGTCCGATGAACAATGCGCCATTCCGTGAGGAGAGCTTCAACAACTTCGGACAGGAAAACGCGGCCTCTATCGCTGAGTAATTCCCTAGGGGCACCATGGCGAAGGATGAACCCATGTAATATAAAAGAAGCCACGTCCCGTGCTGTGGCTGCCGGTAATGCGGCCGTCTCGGCGTAGCGTGTGAGGTGGTCCATGGCGACAATGACCCAACGGTTACCGGCAGCGGTAAAAGGCAGTGGGCCGTACAAGTCAATGGCCACACGATTGAAGGGGCGCTCTGGGTAAGAAACGGGCTGTAATGGGCCGGCCTGATGATGAGGTGGTGACTTGCCGCGCTGACAGTCAGGGCATGAGCGGACGACCTTGCAGATGAAGCTGTACACCCCGCGCCAATAGTACCGTAGATGGAGGCGCTGGTACGTTTTCAGCACGCCGGCATGAGCCCATTGGGTGTCGTTGTGGAAGAAAGCACAAAAAGTGGAATGCAAGTGGCGATGTATGACTAGTGCCACTTGCGGCCTCTGGGGACATAACTGCGGCCGTAAAGCAGGCCTTCCCGGATGGAAAAGTGAGAGGCCTGTCGACGAAGTGCCCTGGACACGAGAGCCGTAGCTTGGTTGGAACGATATACCAGGATGGAAGCTATCCAGGGGTCATTGCGCTGCTCGTTGACCATGTCCTCGAACGAGGGGGCGTTGAGGTTGCCATCCGACTCACCGAGCGAAGCAGTATAAACGGATAGAGGAGAACGTGATAGGGCGTCGGCGTCATGATGGTTGCGGCCGGAGCGGTAGACGATGATAATGTCAAATTCTTGGAGGCGAAGAGCCCAGAGGCCGAAGCGGCCAGAAGGGTCTTTCAACGACGCCAACCCAACAAAGGGCATGATGGTTCGTAACCACATCGAAACGGCGGCCGTAAAGGTACGGGCGGAATTTGTTGATGGCCCATAAAATGGCCAACCACTCTTTTTCGGTTACCGAATAATTAAAATCTGCTTTCGTAAGAGTGCGGCTGGCATATGCGACAACGTATTCATCGATTCCTGGTTTACGCTGCGCGAGAACAGCACCCAGGCCGATACCGCTGGCGTCGGTGTAGAGTTCGGTAGGTGCTGAGGGGTCGAAGTGTCGAAGTATAGGTGGCGTTGTAAGCAGTTTGCGCAGGCGGGCAAATGCATTGTCGCAGGCTGGCGACCAAGCAGTGATGTCAGTGCCACTCTGGAGAAGGCGTGTCAATGTTGAAATAATAGAGGCAAAGTCACGAACGAAACGGCGGAAATAAGAACAGAGCCCAATAAAACTTCGCAGCTCCTTCATAGTTCTCGGCTTGGGAAACTCTGCGACGGCTAGACGTTTAGCAGGATCCGGTAGTATGCCTTCTTCTGGAAACCACATGGCCAAGGATGGTAAGCTTTGGGGCAGCGAAGTGGCAATTCTTTAGATTAAGTTGAAGCCAGCTGAAGTGAGGCATTTCAAAACTTGTTCCAGACGTCGGAGGTGCGTGTCAAAGTCGGAGAGAACACGACAACATTGTCTAAGTAACTTAAACATATTTTCCACTTCAACCCACGCAAAATGCTGCCCATCATGTGCTCAAATGTAGCTGGATCATTGCAGAGGCCGAACGGCATGACGTTAAACTCGTGTAAACCGTCAGGTGTAATAAAAGCCGTTTTGGGCGATCGGCGTCTCCATAGGAACCTGCCAGTAGCCAGATCATAGGTCTAAGGATGTGAAAAACTCGGCGCCTTGCAAGCAGTCAGAGCGTCGTCTATACGCGGTAAGGTACATACGTCTTTGCGAGTAATTTTGTTGAGGCGTCGGTAATCGACGCAGAATCGAATGGAGGCGTCTTTCTTTTTGACCAGGACAACGGGGATGCCCAGGGGCTGCTGGATGGTTGAATAACATTTCGTTGCAGCATATCGGTCACTTGCGCTTCAATGACATTGCGCGCTCTAGCTGAGACGCGGTATGGTCGCTGACGTAAAGGAGCATGGGTTCCGGTGTAAATGTGGTCACGAACATTCAAAGAACGGCCCAACGAAATTTGCTGCAGGTGAAATGATCCAAAGAACGGGTTCAAAAGCGTGATGAGGTGATCGCGCTGTGAGGAGGAGAGACCAGGGCCGATAGAAGGTAGAAAAACACTTGATTTTGATGCACAAGTTGTAGTGAGAGCACCGACAGCAGACGGAGGGGTATCATGAGACACCCCCGCGATGAAAGTGGGGTCGATAACTTTAACGCGTCCAAGGCACTCTCCGCCAGTCAACGTCAGTGGCGATGCGGAAGTATTGCAGACGGGAAAGGTAGAAAACCCATTCTTAAGGAAAAGAGCAGCAGTAGGAAGTGGAAGGTTCTTGCGTCGTGAGAAACGTTTGGAAGGTGTGAAGAGGATCGTTGAGTCGAGGACAGATGCACGCGACACGAGAACCAGAACGGCAGACAAAGGAGGAATATGTGTATATGTAGCGGCGACAAGCTTAGAAGGAAGAACAGGCGGCGTATCGGCCAATTGCGCTGTACACAGGAGAAACAGTTAAACTTCCGCGCGGGCGCAATCAATGACGGCTTCGGGGCGCGACGGAAAGTCCCAGCCCAGTATGATATCATGTGAACATGACGGCAACACCAAAAATTCTTCAAAGTAAAGAACGTCTTGAATTACCACTCTGGACGTGCACGCAGCCAAAGGAGCCACGTGTTTAGCGCTGGCAGTGCGCAGACGAAGGCCAGGTACCGGAGTTTTTACTCTTCGAATTTTGCGGGAGAGCTTCGCATGCATGAAGGACATGGCAGCTCCTGTATCGACAAGGGTATACGTGACGACTCCTTCAACATTTACTTCGATCGAATTCGTAGGAGAAACAGGAGGACTTCGGTAGTTCGACGAGGCCACAGTTCTTGCCTCCGGAACTGCGCTCATCAGTTTTCCTCGGGCGGTGCGCTTGGACAACGGTGCATCGGCGACAAGGAAAGGCGACGGGGCGAAGGCGACCGGTGGCGGCTGTGTTGGTCAGAAGCCAAAGAACTACGCCCTGCAAGGGAGACGTGGGTTCATAGGGTTGGCGCGTCACATAGGGGTTGCTGTCATACGCGGGACCACCGTAGGCGTAATCGGGTGGCTGAAAACGACGACAGCAGAAACGAGCAACGTGGCCCAGGATGCGGGAAACAAAACATTTTGGGCGATTATCCGCAGTGCGCCAGGGGTTAGGTTTGGCGTACGTTGTTACTCGAAGGGGAGGACGTGATGGGGTCGGGGTAGAGCGCACCAAAGGGGGGCCGGTGTAACGAGGTCTGGCTATGACTTCATCATAAGCAATAGGCGTGGAGAAACCTGGGTGGCGTGGTGCACTTTCAATGTCGACATAATACAAGGGGCGCCGTCACAGTTGTCTCGTGACAGGTCGAAGGAAGAGCCTCAGCGACTTGTTCCCGAATAATCTGATGTATTGGTGAAGCCACGCCAGGCACTTAAGCACACGAAGTCGGTATTGTACAGAAGAGAAGTGAAAGTTGCTGGGCGACGTCTTCGCGCGCGAGGTCCTTAATCCTCTCTTGTACTGAAGGGTCGTCCAAGGACAGCGCTGAAAGGGATGCGTCGGTTGCAGCTAGTCGGTGGCGAGCGTAGACGCGCTGCTTGGCCAGCACGTCTTAGCTTTGATATAAGCTGACGACTTCACCGATGTTTTGTGGGTTTTTCTCAGCAACATCTGGAAAGCGTCTTCTTCGATGCCCTTCATAATGTGTCTGATCTTCTCACTTTCGGGCATTGCGGCATTGACGCGCCTGCACAAATCGACATTATCCTCGATGTAGCTGGGGAAGGTTTCGCAAGCTTGTTGTGCCCGTTCACCTAAATGTTGCTGTGCGAGACGTTTGCGCAGGGCTGGCCGGCCAAACACATCCATGAAATCAGTCTTGAATGCATCCCACGTGCTCATCTTGCCTTCGTTGTTGTTAAACCACCGTTCGGCGACTTCGCGAAAGCAGAAACCGACGTTATATCTCTTCATCGCGTCATCCCACCGATTGTACGTGCTTACCCTTTCGTAGGAGGTAATCCAGTCTTCAGCATCCTGGTCGCCGGTGCCTTTGAAAATTGCAGGATCACGCTGCCGAATCACCCCGGAACAGACGATCGTCGGTGGCGAAGGCGGTGGTGCGGTTCTGCTGTCATCAGGCATGGCGGGAGCAGAGGGGGCTGGTAGTGTCCGGTTGCGCAGTTCCAGGCTGGCAGATGAAGTGGCGTGTACCGCGAAGGTGCCAAGCTAGGGTCAGGATGGGGTGAACCCGCACACTCCACCAAATGAAATGGTATTTATTGGGACGATAGATAGGGGTGCGACGATGAGTGGGGCCAAACCAAGCGGTCGTTTCAGCTGGTCGGAACAGGGCGAGCACGAGACAAGCGGGTGCGACAGGGCGTGCCAAAACTGGACCATGATAGTGTCCTGACCCTGGTGCATGCCCACAGACGGAAGATTGTCCGTTGCACTGTCTTCGCACTGGCGCCTACCCCCAAACAGGAAATTTTCCTTTGCAATAACTCGGTGACTATCCTCTTTACACGTAATAAAGTTCTCTACAATTTGGATACACTTAGAAGAATAAGGTCGCGATAGCACCCGATAAATAACATTAACGATTAGATTACGGGATGCAGGCTGTTCAGGACGCTACCGAAAAGATTGCGCTTGAAGATGGTCAGGACGTCGGTGATTTCCAACTTGTATGTTTCTGGGGAAAAAAGAGTTAGAGCAAACTATCAGCATGAAAAGATGTAAGAAGAACCCCGAAAGGGATTTGCTCCATTAACTTAAGAAATCGAAGAGCATGCTTTACAACTCTCTAAGCAAAGTTGGGGTAATATGTGTAATCAAATGGATACGGAAATTAGCAGTGCTGGAACATGGCGGCTACATTAACACTAATTAGGTCCAGAAAAATCTAAGTAGGAGGCTCGACAGCAGCTTCAAAAGATCGAGTGAATGTCGGAAGAAGAAACTGTTAACAGAGGTTAGGGATCGATACCTCAGGTGTGCTTGAATTGAGTCTCCCTGACTACGGGGGCACGGAAAACCCGGACTTGGATAGTCCCATCAAGGTCACGGTCGCGAAAGTGAGGGCTGAAATCAACCGCCCGAGAACCAAAACGGCCGGCTGCCGAGCGTGCTGAAATCAGCAACATAATGCTCAGGAATCTTTATGACAGTTTCATTAGTAATATAACAACCTATATGGAAAAATGCTGGGACAAGGGAGAGATTCTGCAAGAGTTGAAAGCTGCGAACCTGGTCTTGATCATGAAGCCTTTGAAGAAGCTAAGCTTCGAACACCTCGGACCAATTTCCATAACATCCTGTGTAGGAAAACATATGGAGAAATACTCCAAACTAGACTGAATAGATTGATGGAAGAACCGAACCTGTACACTGATACAAGGATAGGCTTCAGCCTACACATTTAGGTATGCGATGTGGTGCTGCAGCTGAAAGAGCAGGTTATCGACAAAAAGACCATTGAAACTAGGGTAATTGTGGGACTGGTTGTCTCCAAAGCATTTGATACTGTAAAACACGCCACAATACCCGAGAACCTTAGCGCCCTAAACGTACTCGTGAAGTCACATAACTACATAAAGTATTTTCTCTCGAATCGAACGGCAACCATCACACATATAGGACAGTCGCTTGAAGATACTAAATTAAGGAATAGAGTGACACCGCAAAGCCTGTCGTCTCCCCGACAGTGTTTAATTGTAGCGATGATCGGGCTTCGAGGGTTGCTGGACAAAATACCAAACCTGCATTACACATATAAGCGTATTGCTTGACGCTGTGGCTGAACAGGAGTAAGACTAGTTGTCTTGAACACTGGATGAGCTCATAGAAGCCACCAAGGTGTTGCAGCATTAAAGAGTTGTATGAAGTAATGCTGGAAGTTACATCATGGAGCGCCTGGCGTTCGAACCCTCTCAAGGTTCCAACCAGACTGCTACCGAACCTGGACAAGTAGCAATAGACTCAATTATACCGCTGCATAAAAACAAGCACACGGTATTTCACAAAGGCAGAAAAAAGGCCTATGGCGTTGTTCGCCAAACATGGAGGGATATGTGATGTGCTTTACACGGACGCACCAGAATACGATACTAAGAAGGCTTCACACACACTGGTAGTGGTTCGTGAGAGTGAAGACCCGGTCTCGTGCTGAAACGTCAAAAACCTAAGTGCAACTGAGGCAGAAGTTGCTATGGCTCTAGCAATAGCCCAAACCGGTAGAAGAGGGGTTGTTTGTGGCTCTAAGGCAGCCATTAAGAATTATGGTACTAGAAAGGTCTCTGTTTCCACCGCCAAAAGTATCAGAGAAGGTTGAGTAACCGCAGAGCCAATCTCACTGATATGGCGCCTGGCCCACCAGGGCCTCTGGTGGAGCGCGAAGGCGCATGCGACCGCCTGAGCTCTCTCTTTCCGGTCGATTGCAGCTTTCTTACCGCCTCGGATCGAGGAACCCCTTCGTTTGGGTAACGAGCTCAGGAAACTTCATGGAATAATTTCTCATTATTAGCTGGGTCGCAAAACCTATCCAGCAGCAGGTAAAAAGCTTTGCAAAAAGAGTAAGCTATGTGGAGGAAATCGCGAACCGGGGTAATTCCCAACTTTAAACGTTAGAGCAAATTGCTAACGGAAGTCTTTATTCCTAGATGCCAGCACACCAATACCATTTCAGATCTAAGCCACAGGGCCTAGACATACCCTTCCCATACCGACCGGAACAGAATGTGGAAACGTAGGAGACCTTATTACCCTACTACAATGCAGAGGAGCAGGGTAATTATTCCAGGAGGTGATGACTCGGACATTGACATACCTTGAAATGCGAACACCCATGTATTAGCAAAACCTCTGTCAGGGCCCTCTAAAGTTCCACCGCTGTAATTGATTGGATGCACATAATATGTAGCGCCTGCAGCTCACTTGCAGAAGCGCACATTCTTGTTTTGAAGCGTTACAGCATACCCCACTGCAGGTGTGTGCAGCTGTGTGCATATGTACAAATTTCTAGAATGGGATCAGATGCTGAGCAGTGTGGGCCGCACATTACGGTTAACATTTCTTTTTGTGCGTCGGGGTTTAACGTGTACCCGCGGGTAAAAGTACAATTATGCAATAAATTCTTTTCTCAAACGGTACCGGTAACGATGTTAGACCTCAAAGCGTGACACTAGTTTCAGCGTCCCATTTTTATGGCGAATTTTTAGATACCGTAAAGTTGAGATGAGCGACTTGCTAAGTCATCTGTCCGGTACAAGCCGTCCACCTTTGGGGCCAGGTGGGCGACGACAGAGCTCACGTCACCCGATGCCTTTAGTGCGAATAAACCTTGTACAAGCGATTTTGCACTTGAAAATAGGAAATGGTTTGGACTTTACTTTCAGTGGGCACGGCGGGTTTGGCATGAACATGGCCCTAATCAACCGCTTCGTCTGCTTTATGGAGGGTATTCTTTTCGGCACAGCTGTAATGGCTGCGCACTGCTCGTCCTCGCTTGGTGTCTACCCGCTACCCTTCCATCAGCTACCATTCTTTAAACAGTCACCGCCATACGATTCTCCGCCTACTGACATCATTATGTTGCTGCTGCCATCTACCACCGCAAATACTGTGGACGTCATTTACTGTTCTTCCTATAAAGGATTCTGTGCACAGCTTTCACTCCAGTGGGCACGGCGGGTTTCCAATTAACATGGCCCTAATCAGCCGCTTCGTCTGCTTCATGCCGGGTATTCTTTTCGGCACAGCTGCAATGGCTCCGCACTGCTCGTCCCCTCTTGGTGTCAACCCGCCACCCTTATATCAGCTACCGTCCATCAACGAGTCACCGCCATACGATGCTCCGCCTCCTGACATCATCATATTGCTGCTGCCATCTACCACCACAAAGACTGTGACGTCATCGACTGTTCTTCCTATGAAGAATTCCGTGCACAGCTTTCACTTCAGTGGGTACGGCGGGTTTGTCATAAACATGGCCCTAATCAACCGCTTCATCTGCTTCATGCCGGGGGTTCTTTTCGGCACAGCTGCAATGGTTCCGCACTGCTTGTGCCCTCTTGGTGTCAACCCACCACCCTTATATCAGCTACCATTAATCAACGCGTCACCGCCATACGATGCTCTGACTCCTGACGTCATCATGTTGCTGCTGCCATCTACCACTACAAAGACTGTGGCGTCATCGACTGTTCTTCCTCTAAAGGATTCCGTGCCCAGCTTTCACTTCAGTGGGCTCGGTGGGTTTGGCATAAACATGGACCTAATCAACCGCTTCGTCTACTTCATGCTGGGTATTCTTTTCGGCACAGCTGCAATGACCCCGCACTGCTTGTCCCCGCTTGGTGTCAACCCGCCACCCTTATATCAGCTACCGTCCATCAACGAGTCACCGCCATGCGATGCTCCGCCTCCTTACGTCATCATATTGCTGCTGCCATCTACCACCACAAAGACTGTGACGTAATCGACTGTTCTTCCTATAAAGAATTCCGTGCACAGCTTTCACTCCAGTGGGCACGGCGGGTTTGTCATAAACATGGCCCTAATCAACCGCTTCATCTGCTTCATGCCGGGGGTTCTTTTCGGCACAGCTGCAATGGTTCCGCACTGCTTGTGCCCTCTTGGTGTCAACCCGCCACCCTTATGTCAGCTACCGTCCATCAACGCGTCACCGCCATACGATGCTCTGACTCCTGACGTCATCATGTTGCTGCTGCCATCTACCACCGCAAATACTGTGGACGTCATTTTCTGTTCTTCCTATAAAGGATTCTGTGCACAGCTTTCACTCCAGTGCGCACGGCGGGTTTCCAATTAACATGGCCCTAATCAGCCGCTTCGTCTGCTTCATGCCGGGTATTCTTTTCGGCACAGCTGCAATGGTTCCGCACTGCTTGTGCCCTCTTGGTGTCAACCCGCCACCCTTATATCAGCTACCATTAATCAACGCGTCACCGCCATACGATGCTCTGACTCCTGACGTCATCATATTGCTGCTGCCATCTACCACCACAAAGACTGTGACGTCATCGACTGTTCTTCCTATAAAGAATTCCGTGCACAGCTTTCACTTCAGTGGGCACGGCGGGTTTGTCATAAACATGGCCCTAATCAACCGCTTCATCTGCTTCATGCCGGGGGTTCTTTTCGGCACAGCTGCAATGGTTCCGCACTGCTCGTCCCCGCTTGGTGTCAACCCGCCACCCTTATATCAGCTACCGTCCATCAACGAGTCACCGCCATACGATGCTCCGCCTCCTGACGTCATCATATTGCTGCTGCCATCTACCACTACAAAGACTGTGGCGTCATCGACTGTTCTTCCTCTAAAGGATTCCGTGCCCAGCTTTCACTTCAGTGGGCACGGCGGGTTTGTCAAAAACATATCCCTAATCAACCGCTTCGTCTGCTTCATGCAGATCAGTCCCACTAACTATTCTATAAAATGTGATGATCGCTTTTTGTTACCCCTGCCGTGCCAACACCACTGTTCTCCTACTGCATACAACAGTTTTTGTGCCTAAAGTTATTTTAGTGCGGAGGTATTGAGTGGAATCCAGGGCCTACCACCGAGCTCAAGAAACTTTTGGAAAGGCAAAATGAGTTATGAACGGATATGACTTACCTTCTTGGAAAAACTGGAAATTTTATAGCTGACGTTGGCAAAAGATTTCTTGATATCGACAATCATATCACGGAGCTTAAACTGAAGACAGCGAAGTTAGATAACCTGGATAACCTAATATCGACACAGAAAACCATCGAATTTCAAACATGAGAACTTACGTACCTCGAAAATAGGAGCAGACGCTCTAACGTGGTAATTTTCGGTATAGCAGAAGATCCCACCGAAAGTGAAGCTTATCTCAGGCGCAACGTTATCACGGATACCTTTTATAGAAAGCTAAATGTAAAATGCGATTTCGTAGCCCGGATTCATAGGCTGGGTAAGGCAGCTACTAACGCTACTAATGGACCTTTGATCCTTTACTTTCAAGACTACAACAAAAACGTGTCCGCAATCAAGAGCGTTAAAAACCTAAATGTATTAAAATCTTCATTCAACACGATTATTCTCAGCAGACACTCCAAAAGCTCAAGCTTCATTGGGAGAGCGCTAAGGCAGATAAATCTCAAGGCAAACAGCTTTCCTTATCCATGATAACTTTTGCGTTGGGAAGACCTGTTCATCTGGAATGACGCGAAAAATGAGAGGCAAAAAATTCGTCGTAAAACCACTCCGAAGCCCGCTGACGATTTGGTGAGCAATGCTGTGAACGCCTCCCCTGGGCAAGATATGGCGTGACAGGTGCATGACAACCATATTAGGCTTCTCAATATAAATGCCCGAAGTATTATGAACAAGATAAATCAACTCGAAGCCGAACTTTTGTCACGCAGCCCACCCATTGCTGTTCTCACAGAAACCTGGCTTCTTAGTGCTACACTTCATGAGGATGTCGTTCCACCCATTTATGCTTCCATAGTATGGCACCCCCACACGGCAATCCTTACTGATACGCTTGAATCTGTTTAAAACCAAGCCACGCGATTTATTTTGTCATGTTATTCCCGCTATAAAAGTGTGTCATTCATTAAAAAAACTTAAATCTCCCACCTCTTGCCATGCGCCGAAAATATTTCCGCTTATCTTTCTTCCACAAATTATATCACAGTGATTCGCCGTTCCGCCATACGTTCATTCACCCTGCTTTGTACATTTCCGCACGCGTTGACCATGATCATAAAATAGAACCTATATTTTCTCGCAGAAAAAAAAACATCAATACTCACCCCTTGCATTATCCATAACCGAATGGAATGCTTTGTCTGTCAGCATTGTAATGCTTACACAGCAATCGTCTTTCCAGTCTGCATTATTTGCGTTCCTTGAATGCGTTGGATAATCATAGCCATTGCCACTTTTTTGCTGCAATATAACGTCTCGTCCAGCTTGTTCAATGTACTGGCCTGTGAAAACCTTGCTGTGTTCTTTTTTGCTTATTTTGGTTGACCGACTGTGTATCCTGCGCATGTTTTGTTGTCCTCTTCTTTTCTTGTTAAAAAATTGCTGTTGTCACTGATTACTGTATAAACCCCCTTATGTAATGCCCTAGAGGCCCTTAAGGTAAATAAATAAAATAAATAAATAAATATATAAATAAACTAAATAAATAAATAAATAAATAAATAAATAAATAAATAAATAAATAAATATTTCGTAGGGACCGTGACACGAGAGGCGGGGTGTTGCTGTCATTTTAAACACAATATTGACGTCATTCCCCTCACGCAATGTCCGGACTCTGAATGCCTGTGCCTCAAGGTTACTCTTAGTGGTCGTGTTTTTATTTTGTATGCCGTTTATAGAACTCCCGATTCGAAACGTGATTTCCTCAGAGAAATTTACAATCACACGAAAGAATTCGACCACCACAAACTGATTGTCGCGGGTAATTTTAACTTGCCGGGAATTGACTGGAAAAGCCTCCGTTCACATGCTGATTCTTAAACCGACATTAGTTCACTTTCGACATTATGGTCGGTAGCAACCTGGTTCAAGTGTTGCAACAACCTACTCGGATTACCACTAACTCATTTCATTACTCGATCTTGTGTTTTTTGATCGTTCTATTACACATTACGACGTTGCTGTGGAGCCTTGAATATCCGATCACGAAGTTGTAACGGTAGCTTTTAGCTTAGGTTGAAATACCTCTCAGGCTGTGCCTTCGCTCAAAAATGTCAAGATTACTCGCATGGAATTTAGAGAGCTGTAGTTGCATATCTTGAAAAAATCTTTTCGATTTTGGCCATGACGATGTTACGTTATTATGCGACAAGTTTAGGAATATATGTTCAAATTGCATTGACCACTTCGTTCCTAGGAAAGTTAAAACTGCGAAGTATACACCATGGATAACTAGGTCGATTATGCATTTGAAACGCAAGGTTAAACGCCTACGTCACAAATGCAAAACCTCGCCTAAGCTTACCGACATTCGCGCAGCTCTGTCACATGCAATAATCATGCAAAAGGGCACTATTTTAACACTACTTCGACTAGCTTCATAAAAGATAACCCACATAAATTCTGACGTTTTATTGGTGCGCGGAAAAAAGGGTTAGCCACATTTCACATATTGGTCAAATCCTGGCTGATACCAAAGTTACTGCACATCACTTCAATAACTACTTCCACAGCGTTTTTTTTTTTCACATCCCTCTCTTCTAGTCAAAAATAGGCTGACATCGTTTTCCTCCAGTGGCCAAGTTATCTTCAATTCTGGCGTACTGAACGTGCTTCTTAGGGTGAAAACAAAATCATCCCCTGGTACCGATAGTATATGTAACGCCTTCCTTCGGCGTTAAGCTGAAACCTTGGTTAGTTTCTACTTCCTGCATTTCAGGCTTCGCTTAGGTGATCTGCTTTGCCTCCTTACTTCAAGGTAGCCCGTGTTGTTGCCGTTCATAAAAAGGGTGATCCTCTTATCATTCCGAACTATCGGCCTATTTTATTAGTCTCTTCTGCCTGTAAACGTCTTGAACATATTGTAGCAACCTCCATCTCTGATTTCCTGGACCAGCACAAAATATTGACCCCTTTCCAACACGGATTCCGAGAATGCTTTTCTACAGTCCCTCACCTATGCACAGTAATTCACTCTCTTGAATTCTTTCTAGATAAACGCGGCCAGGCTGACGTCATTTTTTTTTCATTTCAGTAAGGCCTTCGACTGCGTTCCACATGGCAAAATAATTATAAGCTACGTGTAATAGGAATTACTCCATTCCTTGGGGCATCAATTTCTTCCTATCTCACTAATCGTAAGGAGTATGTGAACTATAATGACCACATTTCAGATGTCCTCCCAGTTACATATGGTGTTCCAAAGGGTAGCGTACTTGTGCCCGTACTTCTTCTTATCTATTGTAATGATATTGTTGATGCTGTTGCTGAACCTGTACAAATACGTCTGTTCGCCGATTATTGTATTCTGTTTAATAACATCAACTCTTTAAATGACCAGACAGCCCTAAATTCTTCATTTAACAGTATTCTTTCGTGGTGCACGCAAGGGGTATGAGAATTAATTAAGATAAGTCAGTTTATCTCACAATTTATTTATTTATTTATTTATTTATTTTTGTATTTACCCTCAGGCCCGGAAGGCATTACAGAGGGGAGTGGTTACAATATACAATACAAACACAATAAAAACAGTCAGTTACAATACAAACGCAAATAAAGCAAACAGGTTGTTATATAAAGATACATTCAGTCATATAAATTGAAGTAAATAAACAATTCAGGTAAATAACTAAGCATTCAGATATAATACAAATGCAAGTAAAGCCATCAGTTGTTTATGTAAAGATAAATTCCCCTTATTTTACAATGTAAGAAAGGGCATCATGAAAAAAATGGTTATCAATAATCGATACAACTTCTGCAGGAAGGTGGTTCCAGTATCGTGATGTACGGGGTATAAATGATTGCGCGAAAGTTCTCGTAAGACATGAATTGAGACCTACTTTGTGAGCGTGATCAATGCGATGGGAAAGGAATGACGGAGAGGGAACTAATTTATGGCGTAGCTCATTATGATGGTATAGTTTGTGAAATAAGCTGAAGCGAGAAATTTTACGACGAGTCTGTAGTAATGGCAGGTCAAGACTGCACTTCATTGTAGTTATGCTCGCTGTACGGTTATAATTGGAAAGAATGCATTGTGCAGAGTTATTCTGGACCATTTCAAGACGGTAGGTTAGTTTATCATGAGTGGGGTCCCATACTGATGAGGAATATTCTAATTTAGAGCACACTAATGTTTTATACAGTAGTAGCTTTAATGAAGATAGTGCGTTATGTAAGTTCCTAGGCAAGTAGGTTAGCATTCTGTTAGCGTTAATAGAAACATATTCCACGTGAGCATGACACGCTAGCCTAAACGTAATATCGACACCTAAGTATTTGTAAGAGTCAACGGATTGCAAGCATACGTTATTTAGGTAGTATGAACATCGAGGTACGTTATTCCTAGAAACATGCATGACTTTACATTTATTTGAATTCATTTCCATTCGTCAGGTATTACACCAGTTATTAATACCAGAGAAATCAGATTGAAGTATTGGACTATCGTTTTCACTAGTTATTTCCCGAAATATAACACAGTCATCCGCGAAAGGGAGTAAATTAGAAGTTACGGCATTATGAAGGTCGTTAATATAGATAAGAAATAAAAGCAGACGTAGGACGGAACCTGGGGGTACATCCGAATCACAATTACTTAGTTTGGAGTTATGGCTGTTAGCTGAAACAAATTGGGTACGATTAGCTAGAAAATACTCAATCTATCTAAGAACACTCCGATCTATGTTTAGTTTTCCTAGTTTATGGAGTAAGTTTATGTGCTACCTTATCGAATGCTTTTGAAAAATCCAGAAAAATACAGTCGGCGTGTGATGAGTGATCTATGATTTGATGCAGCTTATGAGTTAGCAGTGCAAGCTGAGTTTCACTTGAGTATGATTACGAAATTCATGTTGTGCCGATGTGAAAAATGAGTTTGATTCTAGGAATTTTACCACGTTGGAGTAAATGACGTGTTCTAAAAGCTTGCAACAAGTACTTGTAACAGAAAAAGAACGGCAGTTAGCTGGATTAGATTTCTACTCCGATTTGTAAACTGGAACCACCTTTCCGATTTTCGATGATGTGGGAAGACTGGACGTTTCTAATGATTGTTGAAAAATTTTTGTTAGTAGGATGGCACTTAGGTGGACGTGTTTTTCTAGAAATTTTGTGGTGATGCTGTCATTACCAGCGGAGGAATGATTACAAAGAAAACTAAATAATTTATCTACCAGGTATGTCAAAAGATATTTGAGGCATGATGGTGTAGTCATAGTGATTTGTCACAGCAAGGTAGTTGTGTTTTGCATCCGAAAAAATGTTAACAAACACCTCTTGCAAGACAGTAGCACTTTGATCTTCAGGGATAGGGTTATTTGACTGGTCAACGAAGCTAATTTTGTCAGAATATGACGGATTAATAGTTCGCCAGAACTGTCTAAGGTTGTTTTTAGCATGGCTGGTAGTGTATTGGTAAAAAGTACAATTTAGCATTTTTAATAGCCGAAACTTAAGCATTTGAAGCAATATTGTTGGCGGACTAGCGGTGTTTGTTAGATTTTGTTTGGGCTGGCGACAAAGACGCTTCTTTTTGTTAGCTAAACGTTTGATATGAATATTGTACCAAGGCGCGTCCGTGTTAGTGGTGATTGTACGTTGTGGAATGTGCTTATCGGTTAGTTCATGAACTGTACGCGCAAAAATGTCCCAGTTTTCTTCGACAGAACGATCCTCAAAATTTTGAAAAAGCTTCAATAACTTGTGACAACGCGTTATTTATGGAAGCGATGTCAGCTCTGTTGTAGTTGTGTACAGTTTTTCTAATTCGTTTTGTTTTTAAGATGGGTGCGTGAATATCGAGAGTGAGAAGGCAATGATCGTTTATTCCAGGCAAGTAACTGATTGGGGAAACAAAATCAGGGCGATTAGTAAAGATAACGTCGAGAGTATTTGCACAGTTATCCGCAATTCTAGTCGGGTCAGAAACTTATTGTGTTAAAGAGAATACAGAACACATTTCATAAAAGTCGCTGGATTCCTGAGAAAACGAGGTAAAATGAGGCTGCTCGGCCTGTCAATCTATGTTAGGAAAATTAAAATCGCCGAGTAAGAAAACAGGCGATAAAAGAAAACGGTTTAGAATATTGTTTATTGTGTCATTTAGGTCGTTAACAAAACCGGGTGTTGAAGAAGGAGACCTGTAGCAAACACCTATTACTACTTTTTGATGATTGATTGTGACTGGAGCCCAAACCATCTCGAGGGTGTTTTTAATGTGCACCAATAATGACGGAAGATCTTTTGAAATGGCTAACATAACGCCATCGCCTCGTCGTATGGTTCTATCGCAGCGATAAAGGGAAAAATTAGGGGCATTGTGAAAGATTTCGGTGTCGCGGATATTAGTGGCTAGCCATGTTTCGGTTAGGGCGATAATATCAGCGTTGCAGGTGTCAATGACTGATGATAATGCGTCGCCCTTGTTAACTGTGCTTGTAACGTTGCCAAACAAAATAGATACGACAGATGGACACGTGGCTGAAAGTGACGAGCCACTGCCCTTCACGCGTTCCTATGTTAAGGCCTGTGTTTGACGGCTGGAAGAAGCGTCTTCCTCTGCCTGCATTTCGCGTATAGAATACGAGATAGGATCGCAGGTGTAGCATTTGTTGTTGAGATTAATTTTTTTGTACCTTAGCTGAAATTTGGGTGATCCAGGTTGTTGTTTTGCCGAATTCAATCAGTTTTTTGCGTATCAGACGGGTAGGGGGTGAAAAGTCCTCACTGACAGCGAGGTTTTTTTCTTTCAGTTCTTTTCTCAACCCGAGGAATTTATCTTTTGTTTTGAAATTGCTGAATTTAACAACGATTGGCAGGACTTTGCCGTTTGAAAAACTACCCAGTCTGTGTGCGCGCTTAATTTCATTAGGCGAAAACCCGTCAAGAACCGATGTTAGCACGGTGACTATTTTGGTTTCTGTTTCTTCCCACGTTTCGTTTGTGTCTGGCATGCCATAAAAAA
Organism: Haemaphysalis longicornis; assembly: GCA_013339765.2. Lineage (NCBI taxonomy): Eukaryota > Metazoa > Arthropoda > Arachnida > Ixodida > Ixodidae > Haemaphysalis > Haemaphysalis longicornis. Next base: position 206,168,629 of record CM023451.1, on the reverse strand, counting down.
TCAAGTTGTTTCTACGAGATCGGTCTTCTAGTTCGTCTAAGCGAGATGTGAGATCATAGTTTTGACTTGTCAGTTCACGGGTTGTGCTCCGCAAGCTCAAAAGTTCCTGCTGTTGGCTTACAATCTGCTCCGATTTTTGTTTCAATTTGTTGAGTTTAATTTGGAAATTTCACATTTGGGATTCAATGGCTTTCTGTCCATCCTTACTAGCCTTTATGTCAGCCAGAACTTTGGTTTGCCACGCAGAACTTTGCAGAGCTGGAGAGGGCAAATCCTTGAGGAGGTGAAACATGACTGTTGTTTGTTCTACGGCGTCATCAGGTAGGGTATTTAGGGCTAGTACGGACTGCGAACGTGTAGTCGGACCGGGGTTGCTTTCTATATCGCCTGAACGTAGCATTATAAAAACCATAGAAACACAATTGCAAACAAAATCACAGAACACTTGTGGGCACGGGAAAACTAAAAGAAACCCGTCATTAGACTTTCTAGCATACAGTGAATACGGCATGCACACCGGCAACAAGCAAGCAGGGTGATTAGCCGTGTTGGCTGGACTGCGCCCGTGCCCACTGAGGATTGGAGCGGTGGGAAGTCTTCTTATATCCTTTTCCCAAGCTGTCGAAGTCGATGAGGAAGGTGGTACGTCACAGAACTTCACTGGCGCCACCACATGCGGAGCGCACGGCCAGGACAGCTGCAGCGGCCCATCCAGGAGGGGGGGGGGCGAGGGGGGGGGGGCGGAGGGAGAGCTGAGCAGCAAACGAAGACGCCATCGCGCAGGTGCCGGAGTGGTCCAAGAGAAGAAAAGCCAGGGGGGGCTGATGTTAACCATTTGATTAGTGCAAGCAAAGCCAGCAACAAGCAAGCAGGGCGATTAGCCATGTCGGCTGGACTGCCAATTACCAATAAACCTTATCCCCTCCAGTTTTGCTGCATGATTTCCAACAATTCGTTAGCTGAGGTTAATGAATGTAAGTACCTCGGCGTTACAATTACTAACAACTTAAGCTGGAATACTCATATCAGGAACAATTGCGCTTCAGCGTTCCGTAAGTTATGTCAACTGAGGCATAAACTTAAAGATGCTCCCTCTCATATTAAATACCTGGCCTACACAACCCTCATAACACCTATATTAGAATCTGCTTGCACCGTTCGGGATCCGTGCACCAAAGGTATCATTAACAATTTCGAGAAAATCCAAAGAGCTGTACGTTTCATCTATTCAAAATATGACCGCCTTGATTCTGTATCTCAACTAATGAACACAAACGACATCCAAACTATTGAACTAACTCTGCACATTTTTTCGCTTGATATTTCTGCACCAACTGGTCAATAAAAAGCTTGGATTAGATAGTAGTTTGTATGTAAATCCACGTTCAACCAGATCCCGTCACACCCATGCCAAATCTCTAACCCCATTTTTTTCTAGGACTAACATTTTCAAATTTTCTTTTTTTCCCAGAAATATTGAAGAATGGAATTCGTTACCTGTTTCTGCACTGTCTACTGTTGAATACCGCGAAGCTTATTTAAGCCCAAATGCCATTGTGCTGAGCCGATGCCTGGCCCCTGTTAAATGCATTGTTTTTTATCTTTATACCTGGTATAAATCTTTACAATTGTTACTCACGTATTGCTGTATTTTGTACGTTACTTGTCCACTCCTGCTTGGGCCGTCAAGCCTGCAGTATCGAATAAATAAAATAATAACAGTTAACCTACGCATATTCGGCACAGGGAGATTAAAAGCAAGTCACCCTCACATTATTTATTAGCATTGGGTGAGTGCAGCGTCAACAATAAAAACATACCCTTGAATTCCTTTTGTCCAGATCGGTACTACAATTATACAATTTGTGAGGTGCGATATAGAGGAAACAAGAAAGGACCTAAGAGGACCCACACCTGCGAATCTTATTTCATCGGAATTTGCAAGCCAAAGAAAATATACTCTCTGTACGAGAACTGCACTAGAGCGAAAGGTATGCAATTATTTTACGTAATTTGACGAAAAATCGTTTTAGAGTCATAGGTACTAGGATACGCTATCTTTGCAGCGACACATCCAGCCCAACTGCCAATTTACGGCTCAACAAGGTGATATCACGACGTTGGGATGAGCATCAATGTAGAACTATGGACCGCATCTGTAGCGCATCGGCTTCCACCATTTTCATGTCCAAAGAAGTATCGAAGGACAACACTTGTTTAATGTCCCTTGAGTTTGAACAGCATATGTCTCATGACAGACCCTGAAAAATCACAGTTCCAAGCATTTCTTTTATATTTGCACCTGTTGCCCGAAAAAAAGGTGGCACATTTGCTGCGCGTTCTTACGTTTCGAGCGGAATTTTCAGAGAGAAAACGGCTATCACAACAGTATGTTTAGTTGCTTGCTGTCAGTCAAACGACATCCCCCCCTCCCCTGAAAAACGTTCTCCAATAATGGCATGTTTAACTATATATATGTATTGCGATATTGATTATTGTTTATTGTTTTATTTATGTGATTCTAACTGCCCAAAAACAGCGCCTGGCTTCCCGGCCGGAGCAGGGGTAACTTCGGCAATACATGTCTTACAACCAAATAGCGTAGATACCAATGCAGGAATTCAAAGAATGGCGAAAACACTTTTTACCGTAGAGAACAGAAGCGAGCAAACTAAGTCAATAAATAAGAATAAAAGTATAGTTTTAAACACCACATTTGCACACTATACCAGCGCACAATATATTCTCTTTGATAGAGGCAAGATATATTAGGCGCGTTTTCCTATGGGTGTACAACGTAAGGAAAAAAGCAAAAAGAAGCAAATGCAATAATTCCGCAACAGAAGTTCAAATTCTTGTCACTGCATTATTGCTGCTGTGTTTTTCTTTTTTCCAACTTTCGTACACCAAATTAACACACGCCTTGCCTCTGCCTATGTCCTGATATTTTTCATAGAGCGCCTAAATGGGACTGTGATTATAAAAAAAATGTCAACAGAATGTAGAATTGCGATTTTAAACACGCGTCAGCTTCATTCAGCCAGGGACAGGCTCTGTGTTGAGTCTATTATTGTTCAGGCCTTATATAATAGGCTGTACTCTCAACCTTTCGAAGTATCATCACTCTTCCTGCACATTTCAGGCACAGATGCCTGGCTCTATTTTTATATTTACTAGCAAGAAATGGGCACAAATCAATACTGACATCAAATATTCTACCATTCGTCCTTATGCAGGAAGGTTTCAAAAGCAATAACAATATTTTCATTAATAGTCGACCAAGACCGCTTCTATAAAAAAATGATGTTACCAACAAATGGTCATCAACACAAATCCCATTAAGTGAGAGTGAGGAGGCAGGAGCCTTGTGTAGAACTAAAGAACTAACACAACTAGATAACGCGGAAATAACTACTTACAACACGAAGGCATTTACCCTTAAGGGGCACTAGAGACAGGAAAAAACTTGGACTTCAACTTCAACTTGAGGGGAACGTATTAAAGAGCCTCTAGACTTTCACAGGGAACGAACGAAGTTATTGCGGAACGCAGCAACATAAACGTCTCAATAAACGTGGAGCAAATTGAATCGGTGCAGCTGTAAAATTGTATAACAAAACCACGATTTCTGACATTTCTGCATAGAACACGCCAAAGATTACCCTAACACAAAAGTTGAACAGGTATAGGAAACATAAAAGAGCGCTTGTGTTGCCAAAAATAAAATTTAGGCACGACAGACGACTTCAGGAAAACCATAGACGAAGGAATAGAAGTAGAATACAGGTTCTATAGTCAGTGGCACGATTTACACCGAGGCAGACCTTACGGAACCCTCGATTCTCCTATCACAAAAAGAAATGTGAGAGCGCTCTCCTACTCTTACGGCCAGGCTCCAAACCCGGTGCAATAGAATGGACTGACAAATTTTTGCGCCATCTAAAGATCCCTGGATTACGGCCGAAACGGCGCACTTAAATTATTACTGAACTCAGTGCACCCTTCCCTGTCACCGACCCTGTCACCGTTCGACATCCTCACACCGTCCATCTTGCCTCATGTAAGAGTAAGGTACAAGAAAACAGAGTTCTCAGCATGACCTCAGGTCACATCACAACCACGGTAGTTTTTTCACCTACTGTAATTGTGTTAAGATATCAACTCTCCACTGAGAACGTTCTCCCCAACACACACAATGAGATAATTTCCTAAGCACCTAAACACGACGCCAAGGCCACCCTTGCGCTGTATTTCACATGGGCACTTTACGTGAACCCTACTTTTGCTGCCCAGGGAAGCACGCTTACAACTAAAGGAGTGATTTAGTCTATTCGCGCACCGCTACAATCCGGGTTGGCAAGCTGCGTTCCTGAATTATCGGCATGCATCCTCAAGCACACCATTGGATTTAGTATGCTCCCCATTTCTCTTCATTGTAGCGATTCTGAACATCCCCAGGACGTTATTCCCCCGATACAGTCTATAAGCCGACGACCTAATAGTGTGAGTTCCCAGAGACAGCTCATTCTCATATTGAAACAAGACTTTGTGTAGATGTCGGTGCCATTAAAAATACCTCTCCCAAGCTAATAATGTTTTCACGAAGTGCTACATCCATTGGTACATAGTAAACCGTAAGCTAACACTGTCGGTGAAGACTAGTGTGTTACGAAGCGTGCTGCTGGTGATGACCTACGCATAATATACGTCGTCTCACGTCATCCTATAACCGCAACCTAGTAAAAGAGATTAAACCTGTTGCGAATAAAAACGTGTTTTTTCATCAAAACACAGTAAAACACAATAGTTTTTATGGCGTGAAATAAAACTATATAATGTGTGTTTTGAGAAGCAAAAACAAAACTAAACAAAAAAGTGTGTTGAGAAGTTTCAAGTTATAATGTTCCGTACTCCCATTTAACTTCCATAAGTGCAACAGATAAAGTATAATTGATTTAGAAGCAACATATGATGAGCCATTATCACACTTCGGTTATTGAATATGCTATATTGCATGATAAATTGCGTTCTTTCAAATAGTTAGGTTAGGCGGCTGGCTTACCGGGGTTTGCCATACGGATATGCAGAACTGTCATTTTGTTTATTGGTGATTTATGTCAACTTTTATTATATTGCAACGCTGCACATACTTGGACATGCACATGACGGATGGGCAGTGCCTGTGCTAGAGGAGGAAGAGGAACGATCCTGAGGCGTGTACTTTTGGAGCTCCGTTCGTTCCGGTGAAGCTTCTACGTCCTGTACAGGAAATAGACCCTATTTTACCGTCACAGCCTTGGTGGAGTTGCGGGGTAATCCAAGCGGAAAACGGCGTCACTGGATCCTCGTCGAAGCCGTCGCGCAGCTGGCCTTTCCCTCTTCCGAGAAGTCATGACACTCCCGGAGCAAGGCAAATCTTTGGCGACAGCGCCCAGCAGCTGGCAGCTGCAACGACAACCGCGGAAGCTTGAAGGGAAAGTGGAAGAGGACGTTCATGAATGGCTCACCTATTACGAGCGAGTGAGCACGTACAACCGTTGGCATGCAGCAGAGAAGCTTGCAAACGTCGTATTTTCCTTGGAGAAGGCCAGCTTGGTTTGGTTTGACAAACTGGAAGCGAAGTTTACGACGTGGGATCGGCTAGTGGAGTTAGCCTCTTCAGACCCACGAATGCACAAAACCACAATCTTGTGTAACACTTTTATTCGGTTCATTAAATATATATATAAATAAATGCAAAAAAATTATAATAACAGAAAAGCCAACGAAAGTAATAGAATTTGATTGTACCCATTTGGTAATCTGGGCTTCAGTGCTTGTGGAATGCCAGGATAAATGTTTACAAAGATGCTACAATGCTACAAAAATGCTGCAACACACTTTTATTCGGTTCATTATCCATAGAAATACACGCAAAAGAAATACAATAGCAAAAAAACAAAACAAAGTAAAAATATTTGATGGTACCCATTTGGGTACTCTGGGTTTTGCTTACCCTGTGGACGCATTCGAGCGCTCGCACCGTTAAAAGCCATTTTTTTGTAACCTGTCTTAGAGCACTGCACGGGCCCGATTTTAAGGCCCAAGCCCGAGCCCGACCCGGGCCCGTAACACCAAGCGCGGACCAGGCGCGGGCCCGGGCATTTCTTTTTGAGCCTACGGAGGGCCCGCCTTTGTGTGACCAGGCCCGGTCTTCCACGCTGAAAAAAATTTGTTTATTATATTTGGTCCAGTGTCTTCGTAGCGGGAAATCATATGGAGCATCCAGTCTGTACAAGCATGTCATGAATTGAAACGCAAAAATATAGGTTTAAAAGAGCTCGTAGTTTAGCTTACACCATGTGTAGTTCACGCCACATCGGCGTAATAATAGGCCGTATTCTTACACGAGACACCATCGCCTTTGATGATCAGACTCTTGGCAACTTCACGTGGTTGTCTCAGTCACAAGTGGGTATTGCTGAAGTTTTGTGCTCCAAATTTCAATTCACGAGTATGTGCGTGCGTTGAAATATTTTCACTGCAGTGGTTGTTAAGCGGTGGTGCATCTCTAGCACGCGAGTTTGATTTCCAGGCACGGCAGCCGCATTTAGAACGGTTCGACATTTAAAACACACGAACATAAATATTTAGTTCATAGCTTCAGGGTGACCTAATTAATTCCTTCCGCACCAGGGCATTCCTTGTAACCGTATCTTTGATATGTTTTACACCAAAATATAAAGTCTTGATGCAGTACATGAAGTGTCATTAAAATTACAGTAAGTGACTATCAGACGTAGCAAAACACGTTTTTAAAGCAATGTGTACAACTACCCTGAAGAAGAGCGTAAAAGTAACTCAGATATTCATTTTTATGCTATTTTTTACAGTTCACGTCGGAACTATTACCGGCCGGGCCTATGAATTGAAGCCCGAGCCCGGCCCGGGCCCGCGACACTGAGCCCGGGCCTGGCCGGGCCCCCCGATAACGTTGGGTGGCCCGGCCTGACCCGTGGGCCGGGTCGGGCCCGGCTGTCGGGCCGGCGCGGGCCCGTGCAGTTCTCTAGCCTGGCTCTTCAGAGAAGCCTGCACACATCGCGCCCCTTGAGGAGGCTTAGTTAAGAAAGGCATGCTTTTTGCGGCGAGACAACTTTCGACGCGTGAATTTCGAATGGGGGAAAGCTTTTGCCTGTATAGTTGTGGTACCCATTTGGGTACCCAGGGACGGAGGAAGTTAATGAAGGAAAGCTTCGGTGACACTCTAGACAAGAAGAAGCGGGTGCAGCAGACTCTTCTGAAGTGAGTTCAAGTCCCAAGTTAAAGCTGCACCACCTACATTGAAGACATTCTGAAGCTGTGTAGAGTAGTGAATGTCGAAATGCCTAAAGACGACAAGGTGCGCCATCTACTGAAGGTAATTGCTGAGGATGTTTAAACATTCCTCATTAGCAAGGAGCATTCGGACACCGTGTCGGATGTAATTCGACACTGTGGCACGTTCGAAGCTCTCAAAAAACGACGTATAACTCCAAAGTTTGGCCCCTTATCGAACGTAACTACTGTCGCAAGCGAAGACAGCACGACTTCAGCTCATCTCGCAGCTAACATACGGCAAAAAGTCCGTGAAGAGTTGCGGCTACATGAAGACGTCACACAAAAGGCAGCACGTTTCTCTAAAGACTTTCTGACTGAAGAGGCTGCGTGCCGATGCCTTTGCGTCCACAATAAATGCGTGAATTCGTCCATCAACGCTGCAAGCATTGAGTCCCAATGAGCCCCGGGAAATCTCAGTTGTCCCTATAACAGGGACGCAGATTTTGCGTCGCCAGGCGGCTTTCCTCGTAACCAGAAAGCCCACTACTACGAGCCGAATCTACAAATGTGTCACTCAAACACAGGAAACTACCAGGTTGGACATCGTGGCTACCCACCCGATATGCGAAATGCGTCTTTTCAAGGTCAGATACGGGGCGTTGGGAGCCTGTTTGCTACCGATGTGGCGTGACGGGGCACAACCAGGAATTCTGCCATCTTTGACGCCAACCTCTCACCTACAGGGCCCCCATATCACCAACGTACTTCCTACAGGCTTGACTCATTTTGGCCTCCGGGAGTACTTCCGACCATCTCCGGACAAAGTCCGCAGCGAAGTGGTTTTCCTTCATCGGATCCCGACAATACAGCACCGACCATGCGCCAGAGGCGGTCGCACATCATTTCGCCCCAGCCGATATTACCACCCCTGCGAAACTAACCGCTACGGCCGAAGGGAGTATGGTCGCTGGACAGTCTATAATCGATATACCTCTGCCTTCTTCTATGAAAAAAAACAAACTTCCAGTTTGGGTTGATGGTGTTTCAATAATGGCTTTAGTGGACACTGGAGCCACCGCTTTTGTAATGAGTTATGCGTAGAAGGCAAGACTTCGTCGTAAAGTAATTTTCAGCTGGGATCAGCCCCTTTCATTCCTGGAAGTTGGTGGCGACTGGCCCCGACCTATGGGTGTTTGCATTGTGAACGTCTCTGTGGCTGGGGAAGCGTTTACAGTTGAATTCGCGGTGCTTCCCAGTTCCGCACACGACGTCATTCTTGTCGGGATGGACTTTTTACGGAATTGTGGTGGAACCGTTGATTGTGGCGCCGGTGAACTTTCAGTGAGCAGCCTCCTCTTTCACTCGTCTGACGAAGGTTCTCCAGCTCAGAAATTCTCTTTGTTTGTGACGACGTGGTCCTAGCTGCCCACACAGCATCGCCTGTCGGGGTGACGTCTTCTGGCGTCCCTGACAGCTGCCTGGATGCCTTTGTAGGTCCACTTGCCGGGAACTGCGCGAAGAAAGACCTTTTGTTGCCGCGGTGCCTCATTCGCATCAACAATGGTCACAGTTTATTGTGGGCGTTGAACTGCTCCGCTCATAGCGTCGTCTTTCCTAGAGGCTCACGCGAGCGTGTCTGTCGCTGTGGTGTGTGAAAGCGAGTCTGAGGTTGCCAGTAGCTGCCCCCTGATTCTAAATTTCTGCACAATATTGACAAATCACTCTTCTCACATGAGCGTTTGCTCTGGTTACCGTTCTATCCAACCATGCTTGTTTATTTGACTTTGCCCAAGATTGTACCAACATCCAAATTCTGTTTTTACGCGCGCGTCGCACGATGGAAACTGTCTGGGCACGTCCCATTCGACAAAAGCCCTACCGAGTCTCCACATATGAAGGTTAGGTTTAGCGGATCAGGTCAAAGAAATGATGGAAAGGGGTGTTATACAAGAGTCATCTAGCCCGTGGGCTGCACCGGTCATTCTTGTCAAGAAACAAGACGGGTCATGGCGATTTTGCGAGGACTATCGGCGCCTCAATTACATTACTAAGAAAGACGTATTCCTGCCTCCTCGAATAGACCATGTAATTGACTATCCGCACTAAGCGCCGTACTTCTCGTCCGAGGACCTACGATCCGGGTATTCGCAAATCCCGTTGGAACCTGCACACAAAGAAAAAATGGCCTTTGTCACCCTTGACGATCTTTTTAAATTTAACGCTATGCCGTTTGGATTATGCAACGCTCCTACAACCTTCGAAATGTTCATGGAAACTATCCTGCGTGGATTGAAGTGGGAAATTTGTTTTTGTTACCTTGATGATGTAGTAATTTCTGGGCGAACACTCGATGAGCACAACTCCCACGTGGATACCGTCCTGAACTGCCTGCAGAGTGCCGGCGTAGTGCTGAATTCAAAGAAGTGCCACTTTGGCGAGCGTCAAGCGCTGGTACTTGGCCACATGGTTGACAAGAATGGTTTCCGACCTGATCATCGGAAGATCGAAGCTGTCAGCAACTTCAAACAACCACGGTCAGTGTGCAAGCTCCGCAGCTTCCTGGGTTGTGCTCATACTTTCGCCGCTTCGTTCTTTTGTTCACGGACTTTTCAACGCCACTTACGCACCTTTTGCATGATAATGTGCAATTCCATTTCACACCAGAATGTGAGCCGTCGTTTTCTCAGATCAAATTTTTTCTGACATCAGGGCCTATTCTGCTTCACTTCGACTCTTGTGCGCCCTCTGAGATATACGCTGACGAGAGTGGATTCGGTGTTGGCGCGGTGCTTGTTCAAAGGCATAATCGTGTTGAGCATGTTGTCGCCTATGCTCGCCCATGCCTGTGCAAAGCCGAGCGAAATTATACTGTGAGAGAGGAAAAGTACTTGGCAGTTATTTTTACTGTCCAGACGTTTCGCTCATACATATACGGACGCCCATTTACGGTGGCCACTGACAACCACGCTTTGTGTTGACGCAATGCGCTTCGCGATTCAGATGGTCGTCTAGCCCGTTGAGCCTTGCGTGTACAAGAATGTGACTTTGTTGTGCGCTACAAGAGTGGCCGCCGACACCGGGACGTCGACGCTTATCTCGGTTTCGAGCCTTTGAGCCCGAAGGAGGTGCGGACAACTTTGGCGATCACCTGGAAGTGGTTAGCGCGAACATTCCTCATGCTGAAACTTTCAGCGTGGAGCAGCGAAATGACTGTAGCCTATGACAGCTGTTTGTAGTTGCTCGTGAATCAAATTCTTGCCGCCGCTTTGTTATGCAGGACCAAATGCTTTGGAAGATGAACTACCTGCCGTGGGGTGCCCGATTTCTTCTTGTTGTGCCATGACGCTTGCGCTCAGAAGTTCTGCGCAGAATACACGACGACGCTTCTTCGCTGATTTGGGAACTGCGTGAACCTTGCATCACTCAAGGAAACGGTTCTTCTGGCTGAATATGCACCTCGCTGTAGCACAGTACGTAGCTATTTGTCATCATCATCATAATCATCACCACCAGCCTCTCTACGCCTACTGCAGGGCAAAGGCCTCTGCCATTATTCTCCAATTACCTCGGTCCTGTGCCAACTGTGACCAATTTATCCAGCAAACTTCTTGATCTCATCTGCCCATATAACTTTCTACCGCCCCCTGCAACGCCTGCCTTCTCTAGGGATCCACTCTGTTACACTTATTGACCAGCGGTTATCTTGTCTTCGCGTTACATGGACTGCCCACGTCTATTTCTTCTTCTTCATCATCATCATCACCAGCCTGTCTACGCCCACTGCAGGGCAAAGGCCTCTCCCATTATTCTCCAATTACCTCGGTCCTGTGCCAACTGTGACCAATTTATCCCCGCAAACTTCTTGATCTCATCTGCCCATCTAACTTTCTGCCGCCCCCTGCAACGCTTGCCTTCTCTAGGGATCCACTCTGTTACCCTTAATGACCAGCGGTTATCTTGCCTTCGCATTACATGCCCTGCCCAAGTCCATTTCTTCTTCTTAATTTCTACTAATATGTCTTTAACACCAGTTTGCTCCCTGACCCACTCCGCTCTCTTCTTGTCCCTTAATGTTACACCTATCATTTTCCGCTCCATTGCCCGCTGAGTCGTTCTCAATTTAAGTTGAACCCTCTTAGTGAGCCTCCAAGTTTCTGCCCCGTAGGTGAGTACCGGTAAGATGCAGCTGTCATACACTTTCTTCTTCAACGACAATGGTAGGCTGCTATTCATTATCTGAGAATGTCTGCCATATGCACCCCACCCCATTCTGATCCTTCTAATTATCTCTGCCTCATGGTTGGGATCTGGGGTCACAACTTGGCCTAAGTATATATATTCGCTTACCACTTCCACTGCCTCGCCATCTATCTCAAACTGCTGTGCTGTCCCGAGGTTATTGATCATTACTTTAGTTTTCTGCATATTAATTTTCAGGCCCACGGTTCTACTCTGTTCGCCCAGTGCGGAAAGCATGCTTTGCAATTCGTCCCCCGAGTTACTTAGCAAGGCAACGTCATCAGCAAATCTGAGGTTACTGAGGTATTCTCCATTAACCCTTACTCCCACCTGTTCCCAATCCAACGTTCTGAATACTTCTTGTAAGCATGCTGTGAATAACATTGGAGAGATTGTGTCTCCTTGTCTGACACCCTTCCTTATAGGTATTTTACTGCTCTCCTTATGGAGGATGATGGTAGCTGTAGACCCATTGTAGATATCCTCTAGTATTCTTACATAATGCTCATCTACCCCCTGGTTCCGTAATGCCTGAATGACTGCTGGGGTTTCGACCGAGTCAAATGCTTTCTCATAATCTATGAAGGCTATATATAGGGGTTGAGTATACTCAGCGCACTTCTCTATCACCTGATTGATCGTGTGAATATGGTCCATTGTTGAATAACCTTTACGGAACCCTGCTTGTTCTTTAGGTTGACTGAAATCTAAGGTTGCAGAAATTCGGTTAGCGATTACCTTGGTAAATACCTTGTAGACGACTGACAGTAAGCTGATCGGCCGGTAGTTTTTCAAGTCCTTCATGTCGCCTTTCTTATGGATTAGGATGATGTTCGCGTTCTTCCAAGATTCCGGTACCATTGCGGTCATTAGGCATTGCGTATACAGGTTTGCCAGTTTTTTAAGTACAATTTCTCCGCCATCCTTCAAGAGGTCTGCTGTTATCTGATCCTCACCAGGTGCTTTGCCCCCTTTCATTTCTTTCAAAGCCTTCCTTACTTCTTCGGTCGTTACTGGTGGGATGTCTATCTCCTCTGAACTACTGTCTCGTTCGGCATTATCCTGTATGTCCCGGCTACTGTACAGATCCCTATAGAACTCCTCGGCCACTGTGACTATTTTATCCCTATTTGTGATGACATTGCCTTGCTTATCCTTAAGTGCATACATCTGATTTTTCCCCACGCCAAGACGTCTCTTTACTGCTTTCAGGCTACCTCCGTTCTTTACAGCGTATTCGATCCTCTCCATATTATACTTCCGTATGTCAGCTGTCTTGCGCTTATTGATTAACTTCGAGAGCTCTGCTAGTTCTATTCTGTCAGCTGCGGTAGAGATTCTCATGGTTTGCCGTTTCCTGATTAGATCTTTCGTCTCCTGTGAAAGTTTACCAGTATCCTGTCTAGCCATAGTGCCCCCGACTTCTACTGCACACTCCGTGAGAATGCGTGTAAGGTTGTCGCTGGCTTCCTGTGTCGTAAGGTCGGCTTCCTCGTTAAGGACTTCTTAATCTCTACTAATATGCCCTTAACACGTGTTTGTTCCCTGACGCACTCCGCTCTCTTCTTGTCCCTTAATGTTACAGCTAGCATTTTCCGCTCCATTGCCCGCTGAGTCGTTCTCAATTTAAGTTGAACCCTCTTAGTTCGCCTTCAAGTTTCTGCCCGTAGGTGAGTACCTGTAAGATGCAGCTGTCATGCACTTTCTTCTTAAGCGACAATGGTAGGCTGCTATTCATTATCTGAGAATGTCTGCCATATGCACCCCACCCCATTCTGATCCTTCTAATTATCTCTGTCTCATGGTTGGGATCTGGGGTCAGAACCTAGCCTAAGTAGATATATTCGCTTACCACTTCCACTGCCTCGCCACCTCGCCACCTCTCCTTCATAAGGAGAGCAGTAAAATACCTAAAGAATGGTGTCACACAAGAAGACACAATCTCTCCAATGTTATTCACAGCATGTTTACAAGAAGTATTCAGAACGTTGGACTGGTAACAGGTGGGAGTAAGGGTTAATAGAGAATACCTCAGTAACCTCAGATTTGCTGATAACGTTGCCTTGCTAAGTAACTCGGGGGACGAATTGCAAAGCATCCTTTCCGCACTGGACGAACAGAGTAGAATCGTTGACCTGGAAATTAATATGCAGAAAACTAAAGTAATGATCAATAACCCTGGACAGCACAGCGGTTTGAGAGCTAGTTGTCAAGAGTACCAGAAATATAACCGCCCTAACCATGTTCCATACGGGCTTCTTCTCCGGTTGCACCTCCACATTCTCCATTTGAACCAGTTGGCATCGACCTCCTAGGTCCGTCTCCGCGCTCTTCCACCGGTAATCGATGGGTCATCGTTTGGGTCGACCATATTTCGCGATACGCTGAAACGGTGGCTGTTCCGACCGCCAACGCTGCTCAAGTGGCCCTTATTCATGCTGCACTTTCTCATTCTTCGGCGCGGTGCTCCTCGGGTGGAAATCAGTGACCGCGGTCGGCAATTCATCGCAGTCATCATTGAAGCGCTCCTCCATTTTTGTACTTCCCGTTTCCATCACCCAACACCTTACCCCCCTCACACAAACGGCATGACGAATGCACTAACAGAACTCTTACTAGCACGCTCACTATGTACGTCGATTGCAACCATAAGATTGGGACGAGCTGTTGCCTTTTGTCACATACGCATAACACAGCGACGCATTAAACCACTGGCTATAGTCCGTTCTTCTTGCTCTACGGTCGTCTACTTCGTAATACTTTGGACTCCATCTTGCCGTTTTCGCTGCATTGCGAGCCTTCGGTTGCAAAGACGCTGTGCCTTGACGAAGGGGCTCACTGCATTGCAGGACTCCGAACTGTGGCATCGCCGACGCGTTGCAAAAAACGCTACGACAGTCGGAAACAATTCGTTTCCTATGCAAAAGGTGACTTGGTCTTGCTATGGACCCCACTACGAAAGCATGGCCTTTGCACTAAGTTTCGGTCGCGCTACACAGGCTCATTAGTTATCGTTGTCGCGCCTCACTACGACTTGACGCCGGAGAAACATGACGCAACTGGCTCAAATCGCCCGCCTAAAGCCATTCGTTCCACGCTGTGAACAGTGACTCGCCCTCCGGCTTTCGTCTGTGAAGGGGGGAATTCTAACGCTTCACACACGTGGTCATGCACATGACGGATGTGCAATCCCTGGGCTAGGGGAGGAAGAGGAACGATCCTCAGGCGTATGCTTTTGGAGCTCCTTTCATTCCTGTGAAGAGTCTGCTTCCTGTCCAGGATATAAATCCAATTTTACCGTGAAAATAATGAAACAACAACTTGCGACTTATTCAGGGGAAAACGTTATTATTAGATGTTGTGGTTACGAAAGCAAGAAAATCATGTGTGAACCCTCCTACTTTTAACTCAATAGGTTAACCACTGTATGTGTATGTGAAATGCCCACCAGTGATACTTAAGAAATTAACAAGTATGATCCCTCATTTGCCGGCACCACGACAAATACATTTTAGCGGTAATATGCTGACGCGCACGTAGGCGGTACTGGGCAAGGACTCAACCCAATAAAAAGTAAATCTTATGGAGATCTTCTGATGCACAATGGTTACTGCACCGTATGAATCCCATTTTCTCACCAAAACGAGGAAGAGTAATGCACAATAACTATATACATAAGTGTTGCTGGCCACGTTATTGTGAAGGGTTAACAAATATTTCTGGCACTCTCCACTAACGTGGTGGTCTCGCATCAATTCAAAACCGCGCAGCTCGTTTTGTACTTTGTAACTGCTCTCGCCAGTCTAGCGTAATTGCCATGAAGAAGCCTCTAAACTTTCCTGGCCTGTCATTGTGCCCTAAGTGTTCACGGCTTTCACTTTTTCACTAAGACGTTTATCACAACTCCGTTTATAAACAGATTTCCATAAGCCCTTCTTATATTTCGTCCCGTCTTGATCATGGTTTAAAAGATTTTGTGCCATCTAGTCAAACGAATCTTTATCACGACTCTTTCATTCCACGAACAAGCAGAGGCTGGAACCACCGTACCGCTGTCATTGCTTCCATCACGGACATAAATAACTTCAAGGTCATTACCCATGAAGCAGTGCTTTAAATGTTTTGTTTGCACTTTTTTTTCTTGTAAAACCCCACTTCTTGCTGTAATGCCCTCGGGCCCTGAAAGTATATAACTGAAGGAAATGAAATGAAATAAACCAAAATTAAATCTGGGGAGGGGTGAAGCATGCAGTGTACCAGTGTAATCAAAAATGGAAGTCTCTCTTGCCACATGGCGCGTGCTGATTGGGCACCGCAGAAGCGCTGGTGGGAGCAAAAATATCGCTTGATGAGGTGGGCGCGCCCTCTATTGGGTGAAGAGGATTTAAGCAATTGGCAAGCCCCATCTATCACAGTTTGGGATAGTGGCAGGGGTCAACACGAGCACACTGCAATGCCCGCCCTGGTGGCTCGTCCTGGGCAATCAACGAGGCCCGGGCATCCGGTAAGTATGCCTTTTCCTGCTTCGCCCAACCAGCCCAGGTTTGGCCTAGCGTCGAGAGCCAGAAGTACGTGAGTATAACACAGAAACTAGCGCCTCTACAAGCAACGCCCGCTTGCGCTTGGTGATTGCTGAAGTGGAGAGGGAGCGTTACACAAATCTTTGAGTAATGGTAGTTTATTTTGAACCGGTTTTATCCATTATACACTTTAAGTACGCCTTACCTTGTAGCGCGAGGCGTTGCAAAAAGGAGTTTCCTGGTGCTTTAGTACATGACCACTAGAGAATACTACGCGATGAAACGCAGACAACCCCAGAGGCCCTATGGGGCTATGGCCCTAAAAGGGACTGGGGTGACTGGTGTCTCTGAGCGATGCTGCGTCATTTCGTAATGATTCTCTGTTACTTGTACATGGGCCAGTGGACGTGTAAGATGTGTTCCCGGGCTGTCACGTCTCGCGCACTATCGGAGATCGCAAGCACCTGCGCCCAAGCGGTACAGTTGTAACAATTACGTGGGCACGTTGGTGAATAGTCGCGGCCGTGGCTGCCGCTGGAAGAGCAGCTTTCCGAAGAGCACCTGGCGCATAAACCACCGCAGCACGACACCAAACATATTTAGGTGCAGAGTACCTTAGGACCACAGAATGGCTGTCCACGTCCATGCGCATAGCATTTACAATCGCAAAAAAATCACCCTGGCACCGGCAAGATTCGAGCCTGTGTCTGGTAGACCAGAGTTAGTGTCAGTCGTCCTGCCTATTGGGCTATGGACGTGAGTTGGTACCCCAGAGTCAGACGGCTTACTCCCTCGGCTGTAATGGTCGGGAGTACATTAGGACCTGCCAATGTCCGTCCACGTCCATCCGTGCACACACCATCATCAAGCGAAAATCAATCGGAATTCGATTTGAGCCGTGAGTTGCAGTTTCATTTAGGGAGTAATCAAGGTGCAACTCACGGCACAAATTTCATGACGGCCGGGGCGCAAGTCGGATGTCACTCCGGGCGCAACTTGGATTTAATTTCGAGTTTCCGCACTCTGCACCCTCGCCATCATCCACGGAGTAGAGATGCTGCCATTTTGTTCGCTTTTTATGCTTCGATGAGGAGCTGGGATACCTTTCATCTGTGTTTCGTGGCCCAATTGCCTTCCGTCTGTTACGAGTTTATTATGAGATGAAGGCTGACATTGAAGCTCGTCATAGAAAGCGCAAGTCTAACAGACGTTCAGTGATCTGCAGATGGCATTACAACAGGTCAAGTTCACCAGTTCTCGCTGTCGTCGAATTGCAGCCACCAAGCATGCAATGCGCAATTTTTTTTGTCACAAAAGATACTAAGTTTTCGCCGATAACATTTCATTTTTGCAGAAAAAATTCCGGAGACATCTACAAGGAACACGATATCACTTCCTCCAGTTGAATATCTTGATGACAGTGGTTGGTCAGCATCTAGATAAAAACTTCCCATTTCCCAAACTATAAATATGGTTGTAACTGTACCGTGTTGCTGCATGCATCTGGTACCAAGGGCTGGTACGAAAAGTATATTTGTACAAAAGCAGCTGTAATAAAGTAAGACATTTTTGTACCTGTTTTCGTTGTTCTGTGCGGGCGAAACGAAGTTTTTCTGCCCAGGCGGTTTTTATATATATTGAAAGTAAATCACGTTTCAAAGCAGAGGTCGTTTTCAGGTAGTTTATATCACATTCCGTGCCAATCTTGCATATTTCAGTCAAAAGAGTTTGTGCTGTTTTTACTCCGAAAGAAGCTGGGGGGCTACATAGTTTTGTGTAAAATTAGCGAAAGCTTTCCCGAAGCAGAAAAAATTTTTATGTTTTTTTTCTTGTCTCGTCCGCCTCCTCGCATGGTGCAAGTGTGAGTGCCCATGATGCCTGGCGCCTCGGTGACGTCTGCAAGAACATTCGATGGGAGGTGTCCTCTGCTACTGCAATATTCTGCGGCACAACATCGCTTTCGGATGGGGCCATCTAACTTGCTACGCTCGGTTTGGGGAGGTTTTTTATCATTTTGCTTATGAATTTCGCAGTGCGATCACAGCTGAAAAAGCTGATAGAAGGATCGGTACGGGACTTTTACGCTGGCACACCACACTGAACGATCACGCTAAAAGAGAACGGCCCTGTCGTCGCGTGCGCCTACGGGACGACGACATTTCTTGATAAATATCGGAGCCTAACTTATGTAAACGAATGACTTAATATTCTCCGCAAAATCTATTAGCGTGAGCACGTACATGCTTTCCGAACCGCCGTTGGCTCATATATTGCTTAAGCTCGTCCGTAGAAATGTCGAGTTTGGTCGTGTTGTGGTGACGCCATGTACGCCCGTACACAGTCAGTTGTAGTATTCCATTACGCTATTCCGATTGGTTCTGAACATCAAAAACCATAATAAAAAGCAGCCGAAGGGTTGCACGGTAAAGTACAGGGACGTTTCTGGAGTGTCTCGTGCATTGAATTTCATTTTCCCTCCCACTAGGTTCGTGGACACTTCTACACGACCGTGTTTTTATAAACTACTAGACAAATACACCGTAATACGAGTGATTTCGGAAGAGTAGTGTGCGATTTGTAGGTCGGGTGCCCCTGCCTCTTCATTGGACTGTGCATATTGTGAGCGTAAAATTGGCATACGAGAGGTTTAGCAACGGGAGCGGCCAATAGCCCTTTTATTCTTCGTTGTCATTTCGACATTGTGGGCGTTCATCATCATTTCATTTCCTCTTTCTTCTCGACGGGTGATCACCGTTTCCGCTCCTGGAACGGTTGCTGTTCTTTCGTGGCCGCGCGCAGCGCTCGCAAATAAAGCGGACCTCGAGCGTTCTCGTCGACTCTCTCATGTAGTGGAGAGTGCTTTTGATCCCGCCATTCACCTCTCGCGGTCGCACCACCGGAACTCCGATCAGGTGAGCGGTTACTACTGCCCACCAGCCACATGCAGCACGAGAGCAGTCACTCGGGCAGCAACGCTGCGACTCCGGTCCAGCCTGCCATCCTAATCACAGGCTGTCAGCGTGATCCTCCGTCTTTCTCTGGCCTCCGGGGTGACGATGTTGAAGATTGGCTGGATCAATTCAACCGGGTAGTTCTTTCAACCGACGGGACGATACATTCAAGCAGAAGAATGTCTCGGTTTCCCTGACTGAAGTGGCGAAGGTCTGGTTTCTGAACATTGAAGCAGACATCCCTGACTGAAC
This sequence comes from Haemaphysalis longicornis, assembly GCA_013339765.2. Classification (NCBI taxonomy): domain Eukaryota; kingdom Metazoa; phylum Arthropoda; class Arachnida; order Ixodida; family Ixodidae; genus Haemaphysalis; species Haemaphysalis longicornis. The sequence continues at coordinate 206,149,371 of CM023451.1, read as the reverse complement.
CACCTTTGTAAAAGATATCGGTAAAATTTTCGCGTCGACTCGGTCAGATGCAGCCAAAAAGAAACTCGTGGCCAGGGTGCAGCACCCGTACGACACTTACTCTTCGTTCGTCGAAGATGTCATCGCACTCTGCCGATGAGCTGAGAAGGACATGTTGAAAACCGACAAAGTACATCACGTCATGACGGGAACCTCTACTTTCTCCTTTAATACTCTGACGGTAAGGAACCCTACCACGATTGCTGACGTACGCACGATCTGTCAGCGCCTGGACCACCTGCAGTCCAATCGCATTCAAAAAGATTGTTTGCCTTCCGGCTCCTTTTCGGATTCAGAGCTCCGTACTTTGATTCAGGCTATCATCCGTGAGGAACTACAGCAGCGTGACGGAACCTGCTTCCGGAGCACCCACGTCCACACGCATGGTCTGCGCGACTTGGTAAAGCAGGAGCTGGCATGTATGACCGCCGTTCAACAGCCCGTTCGTCCTGCTCCACTGCACGACCAGTCCTACTCTCAAGCTATTACGAGACCAACCCTGCCTATGGAGCCAATCGCTCGTTCAACTGATAACGCGACTTGACCGCTATTACTGCACTTGTGCCATCACCGCCTTCCTTTTCTGCATGGCGAGCAAGCCAGCCAACGAGTGGCCGGCCAATGTGCTACTATTGTGGCATACGAGGACACATTTCTCGTTTTTGCTGACGACGCCAGCTGGAAGAGCACCATATGAACGCGGCACCTACTTCGGCTACGCCCCTCGTCAACGCGTCTACTCGCCACCTCCGCGCCAACGTTTTCCTCCTCGCGATGTTACCAACTTTCCTGAACACTCGCGACTCCCTTGACGTCGCTCTCCTTCACCCTACCGCCGCTCTACATCGCCCTTGTGCCCGGCCTCTGAGATTGTTGAGACTCGCGCGGAAACCTGGATGTGGCAGATTTTGGGGGCGAACCTGCGTTACAAAGGAACAGTGCAAGTCCCCCTTACCGGCCATGGAATACGTTGACTGTTACAGTTGAGGGAAATATTGTCGAAGCACTTGTGGAAACTGGCGCCAGCCTATCGATAATTAATGAAAGTTTGTGCTCTAGACTACGGAAAGTGAGAACTTCTTACTCTGGTCCAGATTTACGTGGTGTGAACGCCGCTATGCTTCAATCCTCCGGACATTGTACAGCCCGTGTGATCATCAACGGCATTAGTCATCACATTCAGTTTGCGACAACCTCTCCATGCCGTCATCAAAGCATTTTAGGATGGGACTTTTTGCGAACCGCATCTGCTGTTATCTCCTGTGGAAAACCGATGATTGACATCACCGAAACGAACCTGTCTAGTGTCGCTGACGATCCAGAGCTACGCTTGACCTCTACTTCGGACTTTACCCTACCTCCTGCCGAAGAAACCGTAATCCCCATAGCTTCACATGACATTGCTGACGGAGATTTGTTAATTGTACAAACCGGGAAGTTATTAGTTAGAAGACTGCTAATACCCCCTGTCTTGTCCGTTTTTCAAAAGGGTCCGCCTTTCTCACTGCAGTCAATAGTACAACCGAGACCATTTTGATACCTCAAAATGCGCACAATGTCGAAACGACAACGAAGAATAAAAGCGATATTGGCCGCTCCCGTTGCAAAACCTCTCGTATGCCAATTTCACACTCACACTCTCGTTGTCGTTTCGACATAATTCGCGTTCATCATTATTTTTTTTTTGTCTTTCTTCTCGACGGGTGATCATCGTCTCCGCTCCTGGAACGGTTGCTGTTCTTTCGTGACCGCACCCGGTGCTCGTAAATAAAGCGGACCTCAAGCTTTCTCGTCGACTCTCTGAATATTATTTAAAGAAACAAACAATTATTTCACGCTCACTTTTTCTTCTGTTGGCCGGGAGCCCCTTTTCGCTCTATAAAGGCTGTTCATTCATTTTAGGTGCGAAGCATCTCGTGCTCGGGGCTGTGTCCCTCTCTGCCTTGTTGTCGTTGTAGTCCGCCATCCGCACCCTACTGCGCATGCACGTCTCTTCAGCCCCGTCAGCGTTTGAACTGACGTCAACGCAGTCCACTCTAAATAAAACAAATAGTTAGGTGGCGCCCGATTTCGAACCAACGACGCTCTGGCCGCAACAGGAGGCTCGTGACGCTCTTCACACTGCGCTACAAACCGATACGGGAGCATGTGCTACGAATGCGCCTAATGTACTTTACTCATTCAAACTACGTCAAGAAGCTACTGATACAACGAAGCCAGGCGAAGCTGAACGTCAACGGAAACGACGAACTCGAAACTTTAGAGGAAGATGTTGAATTTCCCGCGGGAAAGCTGTGGCGGAAAGCGCCACGTGCCTTGCAGCTCAACCAGAGAAGAGGACGAAGAGGGCGGGCAGCGGGGTGGGAGCATGAGCACGCAATAAAGAAAGACGAGAACCAGGAGGTGTTCGATCAGCTAACGCAGGCGTCGGTCTCTTCGCTGTCTCTACATTTCTCTACATTTCTACATATTTCTCTGTCTCTACATGGGGGTTCACACTACGTTCTCATTCGTAACTCATTCGGGACCTACACGGAACCCCCATTATGCTCGTGTCCTCCTCGTGGTTCCAACAGGAAGAAGGTGTAATTTTTGTACGTCCTGAGTGCTGTAAGGAGCGATACGTGGATGGTTTTGGTAGCCCGCCGTGGTCTTCTTATCCCCTCTCCCTGCTCTCTCATTCCCCACCAAAGTCTATCTCTCGCCATGTTTAGGTGTGAAGGATCCCTCTTCGAGCATAAAGGGCTCGCGATCCCGAACCCGCCCGACGAAGTAATGCATCACCGGTTTATTCCGGGAAAACCAAGGTAGGAAAAAACAAACAAAGCAAGTTGGGAGCAATATAAAAAGAGTGCACGCAAGCAAGTACGGAAAGCGCGTAAAGAAAACATTGCGGCGGCTGACGCCCTGCTTGTCCAGAAAGTTACAGCGTGGTACTGTACACTCCCGACGTCGTCTTCAGTCACTTGTGCCGACGACGTGTAAAGAGCGTCCGCGCGGACGCTGGTTGCTCCTCGCTGTCCGTGCGTCATTGCTGTGGCTGCCCGCCCGTCGGTCCCGTCCGCAGCCCGCAGAAGCAGCCGCTCTCGCGAGTGCCCCGGTGCGCACTCCCCCCCAGCGCTCCTGTGAGCGCCGCTTTTACGCCACTCCGTTGGTTATGGGCATGTTCCGGGTTGTATGCGCACTACACGTATTTGTCCCACCTCACTGTTCATCACACATGCGCGATCGGCCTCATGACGCACTGACGCCACTATCGCTTATCGACGCGCGCACTTTACCGTAATCACCCTGCGAGGGCGCTCGTCGGGGCTGCGTCCCTTCACTCCGCCTCCCCGAAGACCGGACAACTCCCCAGTTGTCCGAGAAGCGCTGGGGCTGCCGTAGAGGAAGACTTCTCCTCTAGGTTTGAGATGAATTAGGGTTTAGGGGGGTCTCCCCGCTCGAGCCATGTTGCTGTATTGTTCAGCGGGTGGGGCATCCTGGAAGAATATGAACAAGATTATATTTCTTCTTCCGAGTGCCGTTCGTAATATCTTTTAAGGTCGTCAATGTGTACGGGACCCGTATCCCGTCCTGCGTTTAGCTTGCGAAGGCGATGAGTCAGCCGAGATTGGCGCTTTGTTACCTCATAAGGACCTTCCCATCGGTCAGCCAGGGAAGCAGCAACCCTTTTGCTGCATCGCTCAGCGGATGTGTGTGGCGCAGTACCAGGTCTCCGACAGAAAACTCAACCCGGCGCCGTCCCTTGTCGTACTGCCGGATGTGTTCGAGTCGTGCCAAATCCAGGTGTTGCCTGGCCTCCTGGATGGTCTCGTTCAGGCTGCTGCAAAGATCCTGCGCATACTTAACATAAGTGCGAGAGAGCACCTCGACCTGGTCACTGAATGAATGATCAACAGAAAAAAACAGGTCGCGGTCAAACAGCAGGGCTGCCGGTGTAAAGACGGTCGAGTGATTGACCGTAGTCCCTGTTGCAAACGCCATTTCCGAGAGGCGAGCATCCCAGTCTTTGTGGCGTTCAGTGAAGGCCACCAGCATCATCTTCAAGTTCCTGTTGACACGTTCCGTAATGTTGGCTTGTGGATGGTACGGAGTAGTCTTCTTATTTACTACGCCCAGAACCGAACAGGTGTCCACGAAGTTCTTGCTGGTGAAGTATGTCGCATTGTCCGTTATGAGTTGTTCCGGAAATCCAAAGCGGGTAAACGTATCCAACAACTTGTCCCAGATCAACTTTGAATCAAGTTTACGTAACTCGTAAAGCTCGGCCCACATGGAGAAATGATCTGTGACCACAAGGAGGTAGCGATTGCCCTTTACCGATCTTGGGTATGGACACCTCACGTCGCAAGCCGCGATCTGCCAAGGGAAGCGGCTCTCGACTGACTTCAAGAGACCAGGTGGTTTACCTCCTCTTGGCTTTACAGACTGGCAAACTGGGCATGTCTGGGCGTAGTTCATTACCTCCTTTCTCATGCAAGGCCATAAGACAACACGGCATAGCTTTTCGTATGTTTTCTGTCCGTCACTATGACCTGCGAGGGCGGTGTCGTGTTAATATTCTAGAAAAGACCGCCTCAGGCGCTTTGGCACGAATACCCGAAAGGGATACTCACCACTGTCTGTATCTGCAATTGGGATCTACCGCAGTAGCAAGCCGTCCTGGCTTTGGACGTAGCAGTCGTAGTCCGGGGCCCGTGCCGCCGTAGCATTGTCGTTTTTCGCGGCCGTAATGAACTCCCGAATGCGTTTGCAGTGTTTGCTTTGCTTCAAGCATCTTCTGGCGACTTACCAGGGTTTCCCAGGCTTGTGCAGGTGTTGTAACCGCGAAGACTTGGGGTTCTGGTTGCTGTTGTGCTTGTAGGGGTGCGCGAGACAAAGTGTCCGTGGCTTTGTTGCTGGTGTTCTTCTTGTATTAGACTTTGTAGTGATTTAGCGCCCAGGTTTAGCGCCCAGCGTGCGAGGCGACCCGCAGGGTTCTGAAGCCGTGACAACCATGACAGTGCTTGGTGGGCAGTCTGTATCGTGCAATCTACGCCATCCAAGTACATGTTAAACTTTTTGAGGGCTAACACTATGGCAAGACACTCTTTTTCTGTCACTAAATAGTTCTGTTCGGCCGCCGAGAGAGTGTGGCTGGCGAATGCCAGAGGGTACAGTTCGCTGCTATGCTCCTGTAGCAAAGCAGCCCCTATGCCGTACTCACTTGCATCGGTTTGGACAACAAAGGGGCGGTTGATAACTGGAAACCGCAGGCTTGTGGTGTCGGCGATGGCTGTTGATAGTGCCTGAAACGCCTGCTCCTCCGAAGCCGTCAATGACCACCTGGCGCCTTTCCTTAGCAGCTGATGGAGGGGCCGTGCCCAGTCAGCACAGTTCCAAATGAAGTGCCTGTAGAAGCCGACCATACCCAGGAAGCAATGCAGACTTTTGACGTTCTCTGGTTTCGGGAACTGCAAGATCGCCTTGAGCTTCTCCTGGTTTGGCCGGACTGAACCTTGGTCCACAACGAAGCCCAGGAGCTCGATCCTGCTGGCAGCCAGTTCTACTTTGCGGGGGTTTACTCTGAGGCCTGCGTTCTGCATGCGCTCCAACACAGCCTGCAAATGAACAACATTCCCCGCAAGGTTTTCTGAAAATACAACCACATCATCCATGTACGCAAGCGCGTAGTTGAACTTCGCGTCCCCCAGCACGATGCCCATCACGCGCTGGAAAGTTGCTGGGGAATTTGACAAACCGAAAGGCAGCCTCACGAATTCAAACAACCCTCTGGTACAAGTGAACGCTGTTTTCTCGATATCCTTTTCCGCTACAGGGATCTGTAGGAAACCTCTACTACAGTCAAGTGTGGTAAAAACCTTTCCTGAACCGAGCCCATACATAAACTCATCGATGAATGAAAACGGATATGAATCTCTCGTGGTTTTCGCGTTTAGGCGTCTGTAGTCTACGCACATGCGGACAATACCATCTTTCTTATCCGCCAGCCCAATCGGAAACGCCCACGGGCTTTTTGATGGCCTCACCGCTCCTGTATTTACCATCTCCTGCAGGGCTCCGTCCAGCTGTGGTGGCTTGTGGACGCTCAAGGGCCTCGGGTTGAACTGTAGTGGACGCGCATCTCCCGTCTCAATGTGGTGTTCTAAGATGTTCACCGTACCAGGGGCTTCCGTGAACATGGCTGCAAAGGGTTGTAGTACTACTGTGAGCCGTGATTGTTCGTCCGCTGGTCCTGCGAACGACAGCAGGATTGTTTGCAAACCAGTTTCAACATTTCCCGCAGTGGTGTCCGCTGTCAGCAACCCTGACAGCGATTCTGATGGTCATGCCGCAAAGCTATTTAGCGGCGTTCCAGGCCCATAGTGGTAGTTTCCGGCCTTAACGTCAAGCACTAGCCCTGTTCTGGCCATAAAATCACGGGCCAGAATGGCTAGACAGGAAAGACCGGGAAGGTGCAAAAACCGCTGCCTGTGTTTGCAGCCATCAACAATTACCGTCAGTCTCGCTGCCGCTGTAATCGCCACAAACTGGTCTGAAGCTGTTCTGATACTGGTGCTTACGTGCCGGAATTTCATCTTCCTCGGAGAGGACCATTCTCCGCCAAGGTCTCCGAACACAGAAATCGTTGCTCCAGTGTCTAGCAGGGCAGGTATGCTCAAGCCGGCTACCTTGAAGGTAATAAAAGGTGCATTGTCCATGCTTGCCGCCTGTTCTCATGCAGCCAATGACCAACAGCTCACCATGCACTCATTGTTGCTCGCAAGAGGCCCTTTTTGTGCCTTCTGTCCCATGCTCCCGCCTAGTATGTTGTCCAAGTTGGGTGCGGCGTGCTCGAAGGCTGTTGATGTGAAATCTTGGCTCTGCTGCTACATTCCTCGCCTTCGCCAAGCTTTCCGCCGGCGTTTTGAGCGCTGTGGTGACAATTGGTCTGTACACTGGTCCGCCTGCGGGTTTGTGCACTGCTGCCGGCCAGGATGCGACGAGTCTCGCCACACTTTCGACTGGCGTTTCTTGATTGGTTGCGTCAGGGTCGGAGCAGAGGGTGCCCCTACACTGCGCTCCTGGAGTGGAAACCACCCTGCCCATCCGCGTTCGGAGTTTCTTGTCCCGTACTCCACGGATGAATCGTTGGCTGGTAGAGGTAAAAAGCTGTGCTTTAAAAAGGGACGACAGAACGCCGTGGGGTTCTACTTGGGTCCCGCGAGCGAGATACGACAACACGACACTCTGAAGTGCTCTGCACTTAAAATATTATCCCGCCTTTTTGGCTCCATGGTAGACGACCACACAATTCCGGGCGCGCAGGCCTATTTTATGTGGGTTATTAGTAGCGTTGGCTTTAGACTGCACGTGAGCGTTCCTTTGCTCGCTCGCTCTTTCATTCGTTTGTTCGTTCTTTCATTTATTTTTCACTTACTCGTTCGGTCGTTCGTACCTTATTTTCCTTATTTCCTTCGCTCGTTTGTTGGTTCGGACTTTCGTTCGCTCGCTCTATTGCATAGGCCTTACTGCCGCAACTTAGCCGCTTTAATTCTTCAGCGCGGCTTGGTGGCGTGGGCTTTCGCCCGAGAGGAGCTGGCAGATATTAATACCCAGAAAAGAGTTCACGTGGATCCACGCCTGAAATTTGGAACTGAGAACCGCTCGCGCTACTCACGCCGAGTATACAAAACTGGTTACATCGGCTTCTAGCACGTTCTAATCTGGTCCAATTTGGAATAGATGTAAAACTCTGGGGATTGAGCAATGCGAGCCTGCAGTCAGGTAGAACTTTCAGCGGCAGGTCATGAAATCCACGTCAGCTGCAACAGCCGCTTCTCCAATGAAGGGAGACGGGCTGCCAGCTCTGCTGCTTCTCCAGCCTTGTACTACAAGTGCAAAATGCGCCATTTTAATATTTAAAATATGTAGCACTCAAATTATTAGCAAACTGCAAATTTAAGTAGCCTTCCATTCTTTGTTTGGTGGGATGAAGAAAGTAAATTTCCAAGTTGCAAAAATTGTTCAGCAGGTATAAAAGTAAAAGGGCGCGAAAAAGAAGTACAAGTGGCAAAAACACAGCCGAGGCAGCTATTGTATATCAGGTCCCTTGTTATTGAGACGTACAGTAAAAAAGTGTTTTGGGCAAACTACATGGTGAATATTGGTTTCCGTGTAAACATTGTTATCGGTGACAGCGATACTTCCAGGCAAAATTGCAAAACAATCAGACATTAGACGATAAAAAGCCACATGAATGAAACACAAGTGGAATACCAAATGCACTTGGGTGTGGAAAACGTTTCTTTGGTTTTTTTATGAGGCGGCATATAAATGATGGCGTAGAAAACATCAAAGTAAACATTATATCAGTCTCTTTTAAGACTCATACCACGTTACAAAGAATTTCACATGCAAGCCGTTTTGCTCTATTGAGGTTTTCAATGAGAGCTTCTTCTCGTGTTGTCAGGTCTTCGCAGAGGCTTAGGCAAGCATATCAATGACAAGCGACAGACATTGTTACCAGGCCAATATAGGGGAGCATATATATTTACTGTGGCCGTAAAATATTTCAAATAATTCCCTGCACTTACCATTTACACTTAGGAAGAATCGATAAACAAACAAGCAACCACAGTGCGAGGATCATCTGTGACCAACTTTTAAAACCATTTTTATCGACTGGGTCTTCTGGTACTCACTAAATCTTGACTTTAGGCTACTTGAGCACACATGACACCTTAGAAAACAGCGCGAAAAACTCGGACAGAGAAACCAAACAAACAGGTTTCGTGTCCTATGTCTCTTCTCTGTGTCCTGTCAAACTCGCGTATTGTTTACCCTCTCGCTGTCCGAATTTTTCGCGCTGTGTTCTAAGCTGTCTTCTGGTACTCGCAAATACTACCAAGTCTGACAAAATCTTTGGCAGAATTATTGTCAAAACGTGCCCAGAACAGCATCACCAATGTTACTAAAAAGAGCGTTTGGCCATTTGCAGAAGAAACAGAGGACAAACAACCAACTCTGGTTAGAGAACCCCAGCTTCCGAGTTTTCACAGACACTAAATTTCCACTGATCTCGTCTCATATGAAATTCTGACTAAGCTTTAATGCTTTCTCAAAGCCGAGGTTTTGGCTATGCCGCAGGAGTTAGGTTGTATGAATGCATAACCACGGGGAGTTTGGCACCGGATACGCTTCAATTCTTTTTTAAGCACATAACATTTACAACACTTACAACACTTCTATGCATACCAAAGCTGGTATGCACAGCTTTACTTGGTGGGCTTTTCGTATTCTTACGGAGGTATTTTATGTTTCATTTGTTCATTGCTCGCTTTACTTACTTTAAAGTATTACACGCAATCAGGTTTGACTTGGTGGGGCTCTCGTATTCTTACGCAGGTTTTTTATGCTTCACTTGTTCACTGCTCGTTGAATTTATTTGATAGTATTACACGCAATCAGAGTTCCCCCGTTTCAGTTGTTTACGAAATTTATTACCGTATTCAGAACAGAATATGCGTTTAGATAGCACGCGACATGGAAAGATATCTGGTGAAAACTGGTCTGATTGAATGCTCATAGGGAATTTCACTGGGCTGCATTAACTGATTCCTAAAGGGAATAACGCTGGACTGCATTAATTGATTGTAATAGGGATTAATGATGGACTGCATTACCTGCCCCTACTGCAGCAGCCAGCAGTAAAGAACAGCGCATGCGAAATGTGGTTGGAAGATAAGTAAGAAATTATTCAGAAGGCAACAGCCGAGTAACCATGAAGCTCTTGTAATTATTTGTAAATGCCATTGCCTTGCACTGTCTCACCTGATACCTAGTGTGATGCAGTTGAAACGGACTGACGATCGTTTCAAATAGCGTGGAAGCTGACGCCAATATTCTTTTATTAGGCTTCGCGTTTCTGTTATATTCAAGATAAGCAGATGCCACATGTCCACTCGTCTGGTGTTGCAGCTCTCTCACAGGCCAAAACATATGAATCCCAACCAGTCAACTTTTTGGTAGGGTGATTCTTCGATGTATGTTCACGCAAGTAAGCTTTTGTTCCTCTTCAGGAATCCATCCCACCCCGCAGTACTCCAGTTACCCCGGTCCTGTTCCAACTGTGACGAATTGATCACCGAAAACTTGTTGATTTCATCTGCCCATCTAACTTTCTGCCGCCCTCTGGCACGCTTGCCTTCTCTAGGGATCCACTCTGTTACCCTAAATGATCAACGGTTATCTTGTCTTCACAATACACGCCGTGCACACGTCAATTTCTTCTTCTTAATTTCTACTAAGATGTCCTTAACACGCGTTCGTTCCATGACCCACTCCGCTCTCTTCTTGTCCCTAATGTTACACCTATCATGTTCCGTTCCATTGCGCGCTGAGTCGTCCCCAATTTAGGTTTAACACTCTTAGTGAGCCTCGGTGTTTCCGCCCCGTGGGCGAGTACCGGTAAGATGCAGCGGTCGAACACTTTGTTCTTCAGGGACAACGGTAGGCTGCCATTAAATATCTGAAAATGCCTGCCGAATGCACTCCACCCCATTTTTTATCCTCAGAATTATCTGGGCCTCATGGTTGAGATGGGGTCACAACTTGTCTTAAGTAGATATATTCGCTTACCACTTCCACGGCCTCGCCACCTATCTCAAACCGCTGTGCTGTCCCGAGGTTATTGATCATTTTTTTAGTTTTGTGAATATTTTAAAGGCGATAGTCTTCCTTGAGCTACTTAAAGACAGAAATTTTGGTCTACCTGTCTGTTTGTATGTCTGTCTGTGTGTGACTCGATTCAGCCTCCCGGAAAAAGCAAAGTAGATCTTGCGCAATAGTCTTATATACTCACAGCCAAAGGTAAACGTCTAAGCCCGGTTTATATGTTCATACTTGTCCACTTTGTTTAACAATGACCAGACATTACGCAAATATAAGACAGGAAATTAGTACACAAGGGATATTTACAGTGCCCTTTATTAAAAATTTATGGATACTTTATTGTTCATTAGCAATTAATATTCCACATCTAGTGCAGAAAACCGCCGCCTGCTGTTGCCCGCGCCAGTTAAAGGCGGCATATGAAAAATCGCGCGACAACAGCAACGAAAGAAAATGATGATGATGTCCTCAAAGATTTTGGCACGCACCCACATGGGGAATTGGCCAGGGCTAAATCGGTTGTCCCACTAGCTAGGTTCCACGTTCCGTTGTTGTTGTTGTTCGTGGTGACTTGGCACATACCCACGTGGTGATTGGCCAGGAATCGGGCGTGACAAGGGCTAATGCGCCCGCTAAAAACACCAGAAGCTTATGAACCTAGTGATTTATACGCAGAAAGAGGTAAAATAGATTTAGTTGTAAGTTGCACGTCCTGCTTGGAACCACGTACAGCACGGCCACGCGGTTCCGTAAACCTTGAAGTCGGCAGCCTCGATTTCATCGCGTCTCCGCCGTACTGCAGCGCTGGGATCGAGGAACCCGGCCTGTAGCAGTTGAATGCAGTAAATTCAAATCGTCTTGAGCAAACCTTTGGTGTGTTTACCTTGGGATGGGCGCGATGGTACAGGAACAGCATGAGAGGTGAGCGAAAAAGCAGAACTGGGCATTTTCTTGGCAAATGTCTACAAAGACTATTGTCTTTTGACGATATTTGCAATGAAAGGAGCAGATGCGCGGCCAATTGTTTAGTTCAGAAAAATGTAAATATTATTAGGATATCAATGTTATTTCCAAATAGTGAATGTGAAATCGTGATGGGTAGAAGAGAACTGTGAGGTTCCCAGTTAAAACGCGCAGGTAGGACCTCCTATGATGATTGTTAAAGAATGAATAAAGAGCAAACAAAACTACAATAAAGGTGTGAAAAACGGCGAATAAACACTTAGCAAAAAAGCGACAAATATTGGTGCAAACCCAAAGAAAAGAATATCCCGGGACATCTCCACTAACGTGAAACCTGAAGAAAAGCGAAGCATCCCGTGTATAGGTATACATTTCGCGCCTGGGCGTTTTTGCTCAAGTGATAAAACCATTGGGGTGTAAAGATATACAGTTTTGCTGTAAGTCTCGTGCGTTTGCAGTAAAAAGCGTTGTACCGCGAGGCGTTGTAAAAACGAGTGTCGTAGGGTGTTCTTTTCGTAGCCATTTTTCCCACCGAGATGAAACGTTCTGGCGCGAGCTGGTGAAGCACGAGTGTCCGGTGGTTTTAGTACCATGACTACATGATGCAACGACGACATGAGACGACACCGACATCAGACGCAAACAGCGGAACCCCTTAGGGGCTTCGCCCCTAAAATATTATACTTAAAATATGCACACAAAAAACAACATTGCGTACAACGCCTATCTATTCTTAATTTAAGATATGAATGCCACATTCGCCGAAATAACACAAACCACATAACACTGCAGTTACAATTCAATCAAACGGGAAGACTGCAACAAGGAAGCCTTCTGTTTAGATTTGAATACTCGTAGTGAATTAAATTTATTATCCGGGCTTTGCCAATTCCAAAGTGAAAAGACGGAAAATGAAGTAATATTCTTCCGTAGTTAGCGCACTAAATATGAAGGTCAAGGCGTTTTGAATGAACATAACATGCACCAGGTGACCCGGCTGTCTGTCGTTATGGCTGCATATGTTGTTGCGCACACGTACCTATAAGTGCGCTTTTTTTATTACGTACAATACCTGCTCTCAGGTTTTGTTTGTGGCTTAGAATAAAGAGTCATAGTTCTTCGGGCATACTTAAAAAAATCACGCCATATCCACGGAATGAATGATGATAAGTGGGGCGAAGCTCGAGAAGGGGAGGTCATCGGTAACCGTAATTCTCCCGTGAAGGTTTGCCCATTACATCATTAGGAAAGACGTAAGACTGTGTGTGTATATTGTACAAATCAACTTTTATTTTCGGAGTCAATGCTCCCAGGCCCAGACCTGGTGAAAGACCCATCGAGGACTACCCCGCACCTCCACCACAATTTGTCACGTAGGATGGGACACAACGGTAAAGAAAGAACTTTTATTTAGGGCGAACTTGTGCCCGAACAAGACGAGAGGAAACGAGCAAAGGTCCTTGCGTCTCGTTCGATCTCCGAGAACGACTGCCTGCGTTCGTGGCATGATGTCTTGCGTGATCTCCCCCTCGCAGTGCACGTGCGCTCGCGCCTCCGTTGGCGAACACAGACAAGCTCGCGCTCCCGGTGCCGAGTTTGCGCAGCCGGTTGCAGCCGGTTCTTGCGCGTGCAACACGGCCCACTTTGCGACATCTCCGAAAGCATGCGGCGGTCACGTACCACGAGACACAGGGGATGGACAGACCGATGACTTAAGAAGCTTCGCCCCTAAAATTGATAGACTATGCTTTATACAGACGGCACTCGAGGTTTATCGGGTTTCACATGTACAGGATGGAAAATACAATAAGAGCTTGTTTTGAAGCTTAAACTTCCTCCAATCGGTCTTTATTAGAATAAACATCTTGGTTATAATGCAGCGGAAGGCGATTTTTCCTCCCTTAAAGTGAATATACAAATATCACACTTACGAGTGTTTTGTTTGGAGTAAAAATATTATTGACAACAAAGATATTTCCTAAAGGACATTGCTATAGCAGGAATTCGTATTCGGTGTGTACGTATTTGACAGGCGATGATGTTGCTCACACTCACGAAGACACTTCAGAATTTTTCAGTTAGCGCGGAGTTTTGTAGACGTGACTTTCACCGTCAGTGGTAAGTGTTAGTAGAGGCTGCGGCTGCAGATTGAAAACTACGGCGTCATTTTTGTGTAGGTTGGTATCACTAACAAACCCTCCCCGGTTCGGTTTTTCTTGTTTGAGGTTTTTCTTGTGTGGCAGCACTGAAAGGGGCAAATGCTTCACCTTCAGGCGAAGAAACCTACCACGGCCTTAAAAAATCACGGGGAATTTTTATTCAAAATAGTCAATAAGTGTTTCACTCAGCTGCCTGCATTTCGCCACACCTATAACACCCGAAGATATTTTTGGAACCACCCAGTATATAGAAAAGGCTTCACAAAGAGGGATTGCGCAAAAAAAAGCGATAACGTTGTTACTACTTTGTGCTTGCTCCATTGGACACAATGTCGCAGCAGCGGAAAACTACGAAGTGCAAGGCCTACGACCCTTTTCGTTGGTCGACATATGGGAGGTATGTGGAAATCTCTTGTTATATTTATTTCAATAAAGTACTGTATTTCGCTGATAAAGTATTCAGAGCTATTTTAGCTATTCTGGCAAAGTATATAGGGGAAACGTTTTATTGAAAAAGTGTTTCCGCTTAGTTTTCCTTGCTACTTTGAAGAAGCTAATTTATGGGCACGATAACAATTCCATTTTCAGAGATAACACCGTACTGTAAGATTGGAATACCAAAACGCACCCAAATTCTTTATCATAGAAAACTTTTAGAGATGTTAAACTTGACGTAAATATCCTTTGAGTAATTGTACGGTTTCACGTGCCTACGCAACGCAGGTGATGAGGCTCCCGTAGTAGAGGGCTCCCGATTAATTTTGACCAATTAGGGATCTTTAACGTGTGCCGAAATCTCGTACACACGGGAAAGTTCGCTCTTCGCCTCCATCAGAAAAACGGCCGTCGCGCTGGCTATAGAAACAGCTTCCTGGGGCTTAGCAGCAGACCACCATGCCCACTAAGCCACCACTGCGGTTGACGAAAATATCAGGAGACCGCGGAACAACACATGGAGCTAAATTGCGAGCGTATCGTACTCGGCAGTATTTTTTTCAAAGGTGCCATTACAGTCACAGGATCTGATGGGCTTGTGTTTAAAAAGGCGGTTTTGGGTGAATATTTTATTTATTTTCAAGGCTGTAAAATTGCGCTGTGGCGAACCATTCGTCCCTTGACGAGCCACTGTTTTATGCCCCGACAACTGGTCTATGTGCTTCTGGACGGCCACAGGTTTGTCACCAGGGTTCGAAAAAGTGACATCTACACTGGAAATTATTTGGAAAGCTTTGCAGACAGCCAACATGCGCAGCAATTGTGGCCTTTCTGCATATAACTATGTCCCGTTGGAAAATCTTCGATAGTTGGTGACGCAGTGATGGTGGTTGCCTATTTTGACTATTAAAACCAATATGACTGCTATAAACGTTGAGTTGTAAAATGGCCCTGGCAAACACGTGTTCCAAACCATGAAAACACAATATACGCCGACATCGATGCGTTTTAAAGTATGGAGGCACCAATTTAAGCCATAAACTGCTGTTTCAATTAGTTATTTATGATCTTACTGTTCACAAAAAATCAAACGAGAAAAACTGAAATGTGAGGCATCCTTATGGAGATATGTCTTCGCGAACCATGAAATTGATGTTTAAATATCATTACACACTCTCAAAATGTCATTAGTCTCTTGGCCGGTAGCAGAGTGTGTAAACATCGGAGAAAGTTCCGCAGTCCAAATTGATGTCCGCATTACACTGCAACCTGGGCGCGAGGTTATGGATGGGAACGACCCAGGTGAGCAAGAAGCACAACTCGCCTACCGTGCTCCCTGCGGGCATGACTACCGAAGAATATGGAGAACGCCTCTTCACCTAATGCCTAGTAACACCTACCTCCTTCGTACCACACAAGGATATCTACGACAAAGAATGCGAACTATCACAAGATACGAATCAACTCATATGTCCAGAAATCCGGGTGGGCGAATATGTGCGGTAGCAACCGTCCGACAATAACTTAAAGCTGTGATAAATATGAGGAAGCGCACCCTACCTTCAAAGCATCCTGTTCATATCCAAGGAAACCCTGAGAGAAGAAATCAAGCACAACATGTTCCACTTATATCGGTGCATGGGCGGCAGCCTTGACCTGTTTTTAATCTCAAGATCAGTTGGAGCTGATTCTGGTACCGTGCAATTGATATTTCGCCCACATTTATACGGAATTTTCCAAAGTTCCACTAAATCTTATTCGCCAACATTTTTTCTGTATCAGCCTTTCTCTATTTGTTATCAAACAAAAATGTTCAGTCGGTGAGCGACGCTACAGAATGAACATTCTTGAACACCGACACTCTGGCTTTCTCCTTCAAACTGACCAACAAGCAGCATCCTAAAATTTTCGCGCAGATATCTTAAGCCACGAGACAGTAAATAGCCTCGGTCTCTCCTGTCGTAAGATGATTAAAAATGCGCAGGAATTTAGAGATTGGTCTAATAAAGCATAGCATTCTTATCCGGTTTGCCTTGGGTGTATTTTACAGCAATAACGGCTACAAGTAGCAACAGACGTTGGGTATTTTGTTCTTTTAAATTTTCTTTTGTTTCTTTTCGCCCACAATGAATATATGTACGACGATAGTGATGACGTTTTTTAATTGGATAGTATGTTTTCGAAGAGCCGAAGAGTACTGAAGAGTTGCTTCGTTTCCACTTTAATCTACATATTTTGAATGTGCTCATAAGAACATTGTTTGTTTAGTATTCTGTTTATTCTTCTGTTTAACTGTTCTGTTCAAAATATTTCTCATATTTTGAGATCTTTTTCTTATCTTTGCTGTTTAAAATATTCTGCCCAACAATTAACTCTATTTACGCTGTTATAACAAATACAGGTGTTATGCAGCTGTTATAATAAATACAAGTGCTTGTCCTTGTCCCGTTCGTCCCCTGTCTGAAATTTAGCGCGATAAATTCGTACACTGGATTACCAACTAGCTCGAACTCACACGTTGTTGAGCTGTTCCTGCCTCCAAATTTGTTTTTGCTTGTGAAAATTGAGAGCGTTACATGTTTCTCCACTCTAGCTATGTTTTCTTCGTAGTTCGAAAGTTATTTTGCGGACTTTTTTTTTATTGTGCGGTTCTTGGGGGAGATGTATAAGGTGCACATGTTTGATTTGGTTAGGTCATTTTTATGAAAATTTTATTTTTCGGTTTTCATTAATTTGACTTTTCTATGTTCTCTTCGACCAATCACATCAATTATTCTATTAAAATTATTAAAACTGTTACGTCCACCAAATGCGCACTTTTTCTGGCAATGCAGAGCGTACACAGTGCTGGGGTTGGAGGTACTCGGCCAATATTGCTATGCATCAGAACCGTTGCGCTTTGTCTAGTTGCCATTTTACTTCAGTTCTTGGAAAGCATAACTAGCAAATGCAGCAGCGCCTATCCACAACGCTCCCTAGACGCCAAAAAGATCTATTACATAATACATCTTGAGACCTAAATGTAGATGTCATCTGCAACATTGAACAGCGGAGCTATTTAGGGGCTCGCAATGTCCGACCATGGAGCCCGTCACGCCAGGCTAACGGTGATTGTAGGGTTTCCGGCCAGGTTAGTGTGATGCCCGCCATGTTATCCGAAGGTTCCCCGCTTGGCTGACAGGTGGCGCAACTACCTCGACGGCAGTCTAGTGCAGGATCTCGGCACGCGGGAACATCTATTTCCAACCCTATTATGCACTGATGAACTACAAGACATCCGTTGGGGAGCCTCAAATACATACATACCACGGTGAATAGCGTTTTGAGCGACCCCCTCCCCAGCGGGAGATGGCTGCCAGCGCGTTGTGTTCAGGTAAATCCTTTGAGCAGATTTTAGAGGCGTGGAACTGGTTTTATTTTTGTGGGAGGAACTTGTGTTCATAAGTAAAATTAACAAATGCAGAATTGCCGCAGAAGAAGCAGTAGAAAATGACGTGCAAATGCAATCGGAAATAAATGGAATGTGGTAGCGTTGCTCTCCACGCATTCACCTGTTGTGGTTTCCTTTCTGGAAACATCAGATTAGGTCCAGGACGCTGACAATAAAACAATAACAGTCTACAGAAGGGACCGTGCGAGCCGAAACGCGTGCCGATACGCGTTTTGCAACGAAAATAGCCGACCGAAGCCACGCGCTAGTACTAACAGATATAGGAAAGAACGAAGGCATGTCTCGCGCCGATATACTACGTGAGAGGAATATAAACTACATAAATGAATTTTGTTGTAGGGGCAAGTGCCATCTGTTGCGGACCGCGGTATTGTAGTCTCCAGTGATTTAGATGCATGTCGCCCTCGAACCTCAGACGGGCCTTTTAACAGCGAGGTTATTTTAGCTTGAACTTGTTTCGAAGGTGTTAGCGAAGAAATACCAACAGAAAGAGCTTAGTCACCCATAAAGCATGCATCACCACAGATAGGGTAATTGTGATGGTGTTATTGGCTACTTCTCGGAATTCTCGTTGCCAAAGCAAGGCAGTCGCATCGGAGGCATGTATAAGACGGAGATGAACATTTATCTAAAAGGAACGAGTTAACGATATGGACGTCACAGTGACAAACTGAATACGCTAATGAACTGTCTCTTAAGACACAAAGTGACATGGGGGCGCAAAACAATATCAGAAGTTCTGAGCTCAGTGTGCCCCCGGCCCAAGATAGATAAAATGTGTGACTTGGTACGGCGCACTCGATATGGACTTCTTGGACAGTTCTAGTTGTCGCTCCTTTCTTCGAATCCAGCTCCTTTCTTCCAAAGTAAGAAGTAAGCGAGTGGGATTGACGTTGCCGGGTCACAGGCTTGTCATATATTGATCAGTTCTCTCTATATCATATCAATAAACAAAGAAGAGGAATGAGAACAAATTGCTTACAAGTGTTGCTTACAAGTTTTCTGCGCGGCCAAATCAAATATTCTAACTACTTTTTTGCAAGCTTTAATATAGGCAGAGCATATTTAGGCGCAAGCGAAAACGCGTGAAACCACAAAACGATATAGTTCTTTTTCACCAAAACGTTTTCGGCCGTTTTCGTCAATGATATCCTAGGTTTTTAAAGTTGGCATCAGAATATTTTTGGTAAAATGTGTAATACGTCTTCATATTAAATCTGGATTGCTGAGCACATAGCATAGCTTCATGCCACAGTTCACTGAAGCCAGATTCAGGGCTCGAAGAGAGGTGGGCGCTTCTCAGACTAGCCGCTTCTTACGGGAATACAGCACAGGCATGCACAGTAGGAGTTGTTCTTTACTAGCCTCATACAGAAATGTGAAATAAATCTGCACACTGGATTTATTTCATAGTGGAGAGCCAGAAAAACTTACAAACTTTTGCTACCCAAGAAGTGCAAAATAAGCTGAAGTATAATGTGCCTTGAAGCCGTACGTTCATAACCGCGTCCCAAAATTTTAGTTTTTCAATGTTTGAAGTCAGGTTTTTTAGAAGGAGAAATGCCTTGGATGTAACTTCGAACATACGCAAGGCCTTAGAAACTGGACCTGTTTTAGGAGGTTTTTCAACTTTTTAATGGGAGCACAGCAGAGGTTTTAATACGCCGTTACGTTTTTGCTCTTGATGTTTGAGAACCTCATGCCCACCTTATCTTTCACCCTCTTTTATTTCCATCAACATCGTTTGGGGATCATTGATAGATGTAAAACAGGTATGGCCGCTAATTTATTGTGCCCTATTTGCTGTTAGTTTTACAACACAACAGGCTACATCTCGAGATTCGTAGGTACCAATGACAACTACCGCTGTAAGGTAGTTGTCATTACGAAATATACCCTGATTACGAAATACACAAGGAAGTGGTTTTCACAAGAGCCGCTCTCTGGGGCGGTTGTTAATGGCGGGATTGCTTTTAGCTTCTGAAATATGTCGCCAATGAGCTCCTGATGTGGGGCACCCTAGATTTAATTCTCTGGTGGCGTGTTTATTGAGGAAATTTATCAATATGATTAGGATGGCCTCCTGACGCCGTCATGCATTAATACTGTTATGTTTTATGACTCATGGAGGGCCTGCTGCGCACACTCGCGTGCGAGGGGAGGCGACTAGTCGTGAGCGCGAGTGGTGATGGCGATTGGTGAGCGTGAAGAGTGCGAGTGGTGATCGCGAGTGGTGAGTGAGAGTGCGAGTGAGTGCTAGTTGTGACGGCGAGCGGTGAGCGTGAGCGCAAGTGAGTGCGCGTGGTCACGGCGACACTGTTGAGCGTGAGCGCAAATGGGTGCGAGTGGTGGAGGGGCGTAGTGCACGTGAAATTAAGTTCGAGCGGTGAGCGACATTTGTGAGCGTGAGTGTGAGTGAGTGGTGTCCGGTTTTTCCGAGTTATGTTTGGGAGTGTATGCCGAGTGTTGCCAACCAATACCTATTCTACGCCGGGCTCCTCTCTGGTGGTGGGGGTCAGCATTGACTCCACAGGTATATTATTTTACTGCTTCTAGCGTTTTAATTTCCTACGCTAAAGACTATTTTTTGGCATGCTTATTCCTAATTACATTGGAGTTATTCAATTTTTTAACCCCACGGCTGTGCTTTCTGATTGTTGTTCCTCAAGCATAGTTTCCATGTTGCATGTGTTGTGCAGTACTGCTCAGCAATACTGTGTTGTACGAAAACCTCGCTTGGTTCCTGTGTTCCCCATTTATCCTAATCCACACTCGTGGCATAACTTTGGCATTATACGATACCATGATTGTTTGTAATATTTCTCACCTAGGAAACCAGCGTGAGGATTTGAGCTGTGCAAAAACGAATTAGGGATTTGCGAGAAACGAAAAAGGCGATTGTAGCTGCACGTTGGAGAGCCGGCATAGAGGGCGGCCCGCGACATCCAGTTGCAAGACCGCGGGCTAAGATGGCCGGAATTGAGTGGTGCAGTTTGTGTCGGCTCTGGAAGGAGTAAGTGCGGGTGTTTGGTTACACTGCCAAAAAAGCCAGCGGTGTTTTTACAGTGCAGCTGGCATGAACTCGGAGTGGCTGAACAGTATTGAGCTCTTCAGCAAGTTTCGAAAGCGCAGTAGCTAGATCAGCTGCCCGCACGCCCTTGGCGTAACTGTTATTTCGTTCTTCTCTTCCTTTTAAGGCACTTGGGCGAGCTCAGCATAACCGCTCTGTATTGCCAGATATGTGTTTACCTGTTGCAGGGATACGCAAGTTTCGGCGTTTGTATTTGATGAATTCTTGCTCTTCTCACAGTTGAGCTGTATGACCAAAGGACACAGCACAGGGGACGCAGTCGCAGAAAAGCTGCTTCGCAACATGTATATTCCCATCGTTCAGGATAGGGGCAGTCAAACAACAATAAAAAAGGGGCTTCTATGAATAGGGTAACCTTACTACACAAATGGGTAGTAATAGGCGCAAAAGTTTCAGTATCTCTATATTGGATAGAATTCATTCATTTAAGGTACCACGACCAAATGAGGCATTCTTTGTGCACTGGGCTTTTTGTAACCGCCATTACGTTGCCTAAAGCCTGATACGCAATGATTTTATCGCAGCCAAACATGATCAGTAGAAATGTGTTCAATGTAATCGCACCAAAAAAGAATTCACTCTTTTAACTCTAATGCAATTATTTGAATAATTTTATCATCTTTCGAGTGCTTTTTGAAACAAATCAACAAAAATTGATGACCGGGCATGGTGCATATATCTCGTTCATTCCAAAATAAATGTCATGAATAAAATTCTCTTTCAAATCTAAACTTGAGTTAGTGGTTAAAGTCTAGTGTTTATCATGGTTAAAGGATGAATACTTTGACCATATATTGCCGTCGTTTTCTGTACATTTTATCAGGTGTAGGCACGTTCTCGGTAAAATCGGCACACTGCAACATTGTGAGTGTCATCTCAATAAGAAAAATTGCAGTTTTGAGAGATGGTTATTAGGCGTCGCTTCAATGGTTGGAGGTTCAAGTAGTGGTAGCACCCTTCTTCTTGCTTTTGCCGTGATTTCTGAAAAATAGGAAATTCGATTACAAATTACTTAGACAAGATGCACAAGTTAATCCGCTCTGTGAAGGTGGATGACCGGCGGAGGGGTTTTAGCAGTCTACAAACTGAGAACTTGAACACATGCACAGAAATGATAGAATTTCAAAACGGGTATGCAATAGTTTATCGTCAACTGTGAAATATGATAATCAAAGAAACTTAGCATAATAACAGCGTCGTCTCAGCGAGTAATACTTAATGTACGTTTGTTGATAATTTTGTGATAAAAAATAAGCGCAGCCACTTTGTTTTACCAGACTCCTATATGCCCACACGTCTAGAGCAAAAGGAAACTCAGCACATTTACGAAGTCCCTGCGAAATACCTTATTATTGTACTTTTTGTGCTTGCCCGAAATTAGTTCTGATCAGTTTGAAGCTGCTGACGAAACAGAAATTCTCTGAGCAAATAAATTATGGTTATGGTAGGGAGAAGCTCTGAGCAATCCGAAGTGACAATTAAAAGAGACACTAGGACAACGAAGTGAAATTCGTAGAAAAATAGACTCTGCTTTGCGTCCAGATGTCGTAACTTTTTTAATAAAAGCTTACTTACAACTATTTTCCGTTGAGAATTTTGGACAAAGTTACCTTTGCCGCAAACCATTCTTTCTCGTGTTTTCGAAAAATTCCGGGGGCACTAGATATGTAAAGATTCGCCTATTACTTATTCGCAGCAAATTTGTTTCACTTATAAATGCTGCGGCTACGGCAACAAAATACATTACGCAAAATACCCTCCGTTCAGCTGCGTTGTTGAAAAGTGTAACAACGCAAAAATCCGGACAGAGAAGGGCGCGACGTACACATGCACTTGTGTAGGTCTTTTTCTTTCGGTGTAGCGTTTTCCCATGTTGCGTTGTCACATGCACCAAATCACCCAACTACTTTGCTGGGTTTCTGAAGCTATTGAGACGGTGGACTGTTGGTACAACAGCTTTTATTGGCGCTAATAACATTCACGCAAATTGTAACTATTATGTGGGTTGCTTCTGACGTATAAATAGCAGTCGCTAGTAGCTGTAAATTCTTACCAGCCCTTGCATGTTTCACGCCACACGTAAACGCCACGGTGAAGCTAAGCAGTGACGGTATCGTTCATTGCAGAATACCTGCTGTAAATGGAGAATAGCTTGCTGTAAATAGCGTGCTAGCGAGCCAGGCACTTGAATGTTACAAATATATTCACGCTCAAGATCCTGACTGTGTACTTCGTTATACCCACAACATGACATCACGCAGAACATTTTTTCCTGCTGTAGTGTAAGGTAGTGTAGTTCTGTAGTGCGTGTAGTGTAGGGCTGTAGTGTAATGTAGTGCTGTAGTTATGGGCTGTCCAGGAGAGGCCACGATGCGGCGGGGGAGCTTGACCTTCCCATTTCAACCTGGATTTGTATCCACATATGAATACAGATTTGACCACCTTAGCTCCAGCTTATGAATGAGAAATTCCTACTGGAAATAAAAATGTGCAAATTATTTAACCGCAAATTTTCAAAGGACAATGATAGATGCACCAATGTGCGCTCGCAGAAATATCTTGTTGAAGTTACTCCGCAACTACAAAACCGGTGTTGCTGAGTTTTGTTGATGATTATGATAATTAGAGGCTCCCCTTTTTTGCAGGCCGCCGGTTGTCAACATCCGACTTGCCTGTTTACTTTTTTGTTATACCGCAGACAACTGTAACGGCTTGATTCTTCCGCCTCACTTCACTTCCTTTTCAGCGGTTCTTATTTTGTATCCCTCTGTCGCACATTTTCTACGCTTCCACACAGTTCTCCTGCTCCACCCTAATTCCACTAATTCTGTTTTATTGCTCCTTCTGGGATTACTCATGTTTGATTACGGCTCCCCTTTCCTCGTATCTTCTCTTCTTTTCTTCTAGCCCCAATCCAGACACATTTTCGTCATTTATATTGTTCTAAAGTTATGCCTGTCCCTCTCCCTAAATCCTAAAGCCTGACGCAACAGCGTGTCGTCATAGTCCTGCCACGGTTTACGCATTTTAAGTACATGAAAACATGGTCCATGGTATTTCTAACCCTGCCGCAGTATACACAGGTTCCGCCCACATGTTTGTGGTCTCAGGCACCACTCCCGTGCTTCAACAGCAACGTAGTAACTCATGCCACCCAGTGAGATTGTAACAACAGAGTAATGTGCCTTAATATTCAGGATAATATAACACCTTGAAATATTCAATCACACCTAACCCCTCCGTGCGAGGTAGTGAATGCGGTATTATCAGTGTTTAATTGTCAAAAGTGTATGCCGGATTTGTGCACAGCCTTGTTGTATAATACTGCTTGAGTGCCATCTCTACGCAGCGCCATACAATCGCAGTTGCACAGCCGCTCTGGAGGCAGATGCCTCATAATATTGCAGTTGCTTCATCGTCACTGTCGCACGTCATGATTTTCTCTTTTAAATTCGAATGCATTTATTAGTCGGGGGTTGTCTTGCGTCCACCGAGCGGCGTGCGCCTGCATTCCTCCAGCGCGAGCGCACGTGAGCGGGCGCCTCGTAGTTCTGCCTTCGTCGTCATCGTCGTCGTAAATGCGAATGCATTTCTTAGTCGGGGGTTGTCATGCTCCGTCGGCGTGCCCCCGCAGGTGTTATCTCTCCGCGCTCAATGCCGAACGCATGCGCTTGAAGCGAGCTGTACTAGTTTGCTCGAAGCGGCAAGGACGGCGAGTACTGCGGTGTTAGTCTCGTGTCTAACGTGTATGGGAACTTGATATCGCACGCCGTTGCCACGTCTCCTGTTCGAGACACGTCTCTGTACAAGGACTTGTACACCCTTGCCTACACCGGACACGGAGTCTTTGTGGTGACCGTGTACCTCGCGCCCAACCTCGCTCGAGACGCCGTTGCCGCGCAGCTGGACGCGGCTATGGAAAGTGTGCGCGTGCGCTCCAAACCCTCTGACCCCATAGTCTTGGTTGGCGACTTCAACGTTGACGTGCGCAAGAAGAGTGGCGAGTGGCTGGTCGAGTACATGCAGACCAGGCACTCTATGCATTGTCTCTCTGCCGGCTTCAACACGTGCCCACTACCATTCACGGGAGTTGCATTGATCTAGTCTTTACGCGAAACTGTGACGCGCGTATGCTTCTAAAAGACCCTTTGACCGTGCACTTTAGCGATCACAAGGCAGTGATTGTGGCCGTCAGGTACAACGATAACACAAACAGGTGCTGATGAATAAATGATTATGTTCACACTCTCGTCATTAATTACGTCATTACTCGCAACACACTCATCGGTGCACCCAATGCATTCGCATTTCTGCACGATTCCCTTCGGGGAGGTGCGGGGGAATTTTTTTGTGGTCTTTCCGGCTCCCTTATTAATTGTATTTGTGTTTTGTGACTTCACACGACTAGGCTCTCAGTTGCCGCTGCTTCGGCTCCGTTCACGCTGTTCCGACGTTTCTGCTACTCTTAACCGCCCCATTGCCTTAGGCGACCACGTTTCCCAGCTTCTGTGGATGAAGATTGTTGAAACCCCATCGTATGAAATCCATGGATAAAGTTCTAAAGAACAAGTGTCGCGTGGAAGAAACTGTGCTCTTTCATGTGCAGCCATGAGGTGGGGCGTACACTGCCGGCACCTTTAATCATCCTGGATGGCACAGCCATGCCACTACATCTCCCCTTTGTTACCTGTTGCTGTGGCTCAGTGGCTTAGCCGGTCTGCTGCTGAACCACTGTCCTCAAGGGGGCGAAAAGTGGAAACGCCCATGTGTCCATATTTTGGCGCACACTAAAGAACCCCAGGTGGTCAGAAGTAATCCGGATACCTTTACTATGGCGCCCCTCATAGCCCAAGTGAGTGTAGCTTCTGCGCGTTACACCCGGCACTCAGTCACAATCATTTAGGATCCCCCATTGTTACCACATATCTTTCCACTCTGAATCTTATTTTCCTCTCTTTTCTTTACCAGCAGCCCAAGACACGAGAAGACACAAATATTGCGTTGTTTTAAGGACCAAGCCAGCCGTGAATTATTTGAAGCGTGGCGCATCATGAAGGGCGGTGATAAATGTGTAAGCACGGCATTGATTAGTTTGTCAAAAAAAGAAATAGAGTATCTGAATGCGAACTTGCCACGTGTGTAACGGAATGCACCACTTGATCCTGTCATGATTATTGTTTGTATTTTGAGCATGTTCACGCATGCCAGTTCCTGTATATACATTTCGATACGTGTAGTAAATATTTCAGTTGATGTCTAGCGCTAGTCCTGTGTGGTCTCTACTTTTGTCCCGTCCTTACCGCGCTACTTAACCATGTTTCACAGTTCGAACCACCTAGCCCACATTTACGCGTTGACAAGCAGCCCCATGTGACCGCTATTTGCAGAAACGTGATTTACTTGTCCCGCATTAGCTTCTTCTGAGGTCAACGCGGGGAATTACTCTTTAGGCAGCAGTGCACCTTACCAAAGTATGTTTCAAACTCGAAGGCCGCAACCAATTTACTATGTTCACGATTAGGCAGCTGGAATTTAAGAGCTGTCACTAGCCTGTCACCTCCTGTGCCTGGTTTAATTCCTGTAGCACTGAAGTTTGGGTGTTCTTTGGTTGAATTGATTGATTGAATCTACGGTTTACCGCGCGGACGCTATAAAGGAGGGTAGGCGCGACATTGTGGAGAACTCCGGAATAATTTTGACCATCTGAGGATCTTCAATGTGCGCGGAAATCTTGAACACAGGCGTATTAGCGTTTCGCCTCCATAAGAAAAGCGGCCTGCGAGGCCGGCAAACCAACTCGTGTCCGCAGGCTCAGCAACAGAACGACCCAGCCACAGAGCTACCGGGGCTGGTGTTTGGATGTCCACCTCTCGCAGTTTCAAAACCCGATTCATATCTGTCCCCGCACGCTTTACAGTGATAGAGGGAGACGGCGAGGGCAGCAAGCGCGGACCAGGGCTTCCCGGACTAGTAGAGGCCACCCACCGGGCGTGCACCCAGCCATCAGCGCCTGAAGCTCGTCACAATAAATTTTTTATCCAATCACTCACTCACCTCATAACCCATGTCCGGCTCCGCGCTCCATTAGGTTGAGGTCAAGCGGTCTCCTACCTTATAGTCAGCAGATGGTGAAGAAGAGTTGTCCACGTCAAGGTCGTCTTACCCAGGTGAGCAACGCAGGCCTTCCAGGAGGGCTCTGGGACACGTCCAGTTAGTGTGGGTGAGAATGGGTATGCAGCGCCACACTTGACAATTCGCTCTGGTTGCGGTGTTCTGTATTCGGCGTAGAACGTAGTCGTTTGGTAGAGAGCGTACCGGCCTCCGCCGTGTTTCTCAGTGCTTCACTCATGCACTGGCTGCCGCTACTACATCTACCCTGGAGCACATCCTGCCTTCTTATTAACTCCGATTCAAGGTGCCTGCTGCTGTACCATGGTTCTGTGCAGCATGGGCAGTGTGCATTACTGTACCTGGAACAAGCAAAAAGTCGTATATTCCCGCATCGGCCTTGACATATTTTGTCCTGCAGCATATCCCCACCCGTTACCCAGACCACATTATAGGGTACACGGATGGATCTGTGACATCAGCCTCTTCGGCAATAGTCGTATTTATTCTGTCATCGGCGTGATCTATTAAGAGAAGGTCAGCCACAAACATCTTCCTTCGCGACTGAGCTAGCAGCTGTCAGAGCAGCAGTCCTTTACGTAAGGGGAAGTCCTGCTCGGAAGTGGGTAATTCTTTCCGATTTCTGACCAGCCTTGCAAGTTTTAAATAAGCCAGCTGATTGCCGCAACCAACTTATCTGGGATTTGAACGAGATATACACACGTGCGGTGCACGAAGGACATGAAATTTGCTTTAAGTGGCAACCAGGTCATTATGCTATAACGGGCAACATTGCCTACGATGTGGCCCCGGGAGAAGGCCACGACCTAAACTACACCGCTGTAATCCCGTTCTTCAACGAAAATAGCAAAGCAGCTGCATTTTCCCTTCGTTGGAAACTCCAGCTGCAGGCTTCGGAGGATCCTCTGCTCAGGTATGCGCCTCTCGATGGGGTGGACTCCGAGTGTGATTTCCGGCATCTGCGGGCTCTGGTTCAGCACACTGAAGGCGCGCTCCACCGGCTGCAACAACTTTGCCTACATCCGAAGCTTCTCGTTAAAGCAAGGTTCGGTAGAGTTGCCATTGCGTCCAGTGTGCTCTATTGCTGAAAACGTTTGGCACATTTTATGCCGCTGCCCACGATATACGAGTCAAACGGAAACAGCGTCGAAGGCATTTGTGCGACTTCGATGCGGAAGTGCTTCAGAACTGTCACACTTCCTTATACCAAGGCGGAGGTTTCGTGAGTCCCTTTTCTCCTCTCAAGCATCACACTTTCCCTTATACCCTAGGTGAGTCCACGCGGGGGACAAAACCTGTTTTCTTTTCTTGCCGAAACAAGGTTTTGTGAGCCCTCTGAACATATGTGCACATCTCCCCTCTTCTCCTCCACTTTTATTTCATCTGTTAACCTCTTTTTATTTCCCCCTTTCACCATACTGTATTCACCCCCATCTGGGGTAGCAAGCCCTACCTTTACTGAAGCTGACCTCTTGATGATGGTTGGATGTTTCTGGCGCAGGTCTCAACTGGGGCAAAGAGCGCCAAACAAAGTCATATATGAGGGCTGAAACCTTAAACAATAAACTTCGTCAGCAAAAACAAAGTCCTTCGCCGGAAAGTATGTCATCACAAGACGAAAGTGCTTGAGCATGGCTGGTGTAGAGGGCCAGCGTTGATTTGCCTGATGCGTGAGGAAATGACGGGTTTCCTTTTTGACTTCTGACAAATAGTCACACACGTTTCACGGAAACAATGGAAGGCGTCACCTAGATAAAAACGGCTGGATGTAGGGGGATATGTTGTCGATGTTTATGTGGAGAGTGCTCTGAAGTGCTTGTCGTCAGTTGTTGAAGTGCCTTGCATGTTATTAGTATGTTTGCTACGATAGGGCCTCTCCGCACCTGCTGCACTGGGTCTAGAAGATCCCGTCAGCAGATACGAGTGAGTTCGCATGGGTGTGCCCTATCCGCAGCCTACCCAAGGCGACTTCCGTGTGTCTGTTGTGTGAGTCAATGTGTACCGTCCCAAGTGTGGCTTTATTACATGTAGTTTATTGTCTGTCTGTTCATCCAGTGTGTTTGCCATGTTCTGCGCAGGTGTTGTCTTATGTGTGGCTTGAGGTCTGTGTAGGGTATCGTTGTAATGTCTGCAGTGTTCCTGAGTGCAGCAGCAGCAGCCCTCTCATCTGCCAACTCGTTCCCAGCGATCCCAGCGTATCCTGGGACCCAGCAGAGGACCAGCTCATGCTTTTGCGCATACACAGACATGATAGTGGTAAATACAAGATTAACTATGTGGTTCTTGGGGGGCTTGTGCGATGACAGCGCACGAACAACACTCAGAGAATCTGTGTAGATGATAGACTTCGGAATTTGATTTTCAAGTATGTGTCGTACAATGAGTAAAATTCCATATGCTTCTGCTGAAAAAATTGTTGTGTGGACGCTCATGGTTCTGGCTGCACTAAAATTCGGACCATGAGCAGCGCAGGAGACCATAGTGGAGGTTTTAGACGCGTCACTGTAAAATTCTGCAAGTGGGTATTTAAACTGCAGAGACAGAAAGTGCTGTAGTATTGCAGCTCGCGGTACCCGATTTTTGTCACGTTTCACAAAAGAAAGGTCGGAGGACACAGGACGAACTTTCAAAGGCGGTAAAATGTATGAAAAGGATGATCTGTACACATCTAAAAACGAAGCGCTCAGATTCGAGGCTCGCTCTCTCACTCTAAGTGAAAAGGGTGGAGGAACGGATGGGCGATTTACAAAGAGCAGAGATGTTGATGTATCGTTAAAGACAGGATAAAAAGGATGAATATTCAGTGATGAAATTTTAAAAGGTTCTCTCTCTCTCTCTCTCTTGTCTTAGTAGTGTAGTGTATTTTCTCTGAATAAACTCGTCGTCTGGGCAGTTGTCTTCAGGCTGCTCGGAGCGCCTTCATATAGGCACTTCGTTCCTGGTGGCGCTCTTTTCAGTCCTTCGCCGGAAAGTATGTCTCCGGCTCCTTGAAAGTGCTTGAACACCAAGCTGTTGATGTTCTATTGTGGGCGCGATCATTGCCTAATGATAAGAAATGGCACGGGGTCCTATCTAAAGGTGACTGATATAGCCGGAAGGCGTCGGCCCCATTCTACCCGCACATCTCCTATATATGGTGGGAGTTTATTGGTAAGGAAAGCCAGCGGGTCGGCTTGCCGGTCAGTGCGAATGGCAGTGCTCTGGGACAGGTACTTATGTTCAGAGAAGGCTTGCATTAAGACCAGTAACTCTGCTATCGCGATAGAGCGACGTCGTGCTGATGGTTAACAACCGGGTTACCTGGAGAATGTGCAATTGTAGTGAGTGATCCCTATCCGAAAAGGCAGTGTATTTCAGCGCCATTTTTGTGCTGAAATCCGCTGAAAGCGATGGTTTGCGCTGCTGGCCCCGCTGAAAGCCGCTTGTGCTGCTTAGTAGCGTTTCAGCCCCGCTGTCAAGCACCGTCACGCGCGCCGGAGTGGCGTAAATGTGCTGAAATGTGCTGCAGGCGCTCGAACCTCACTTGTGAACAGCGCTTTCGTGCTGCAATTGACGTGTCGCTGGCGGGCGGTACGCTGGACCCAAGCAGTGCTGCCACTGCAGTGTGCGCGCGCGTGCTGTGTGGTGAAGCAAAGAAAATGTTTGCGTGCAGAGGAAGAGGAATAAACTTTAGAAGGATCAACATTTGGGCGAGTTGGTACTGGTTATGTATCATCTTGACGAAACAGCGTAAAAAACGGGGACACTAGGAGAGAAAGACGACAGGACGACGCTGTACTCACAACTATTTTTTAATAAACTGCACCACGCATATATATACTATGTCACCAAAACCCACGTGCGCTCACAACATGACGCACATCGAGATTATCACTACAAAGTAACACCAAACTCTAAGTCACGGACTTATCTAGAAATAAGAATTCTTTTTCATGTAATGCTATCGACGGCTCACTTATGCAGATATCGCCTCTTTTTCTAATGTGAAATGCTTCGATAACTTCCCTAGTGGTCTGATTAGTGTGAACCGAAAGGATGGTGGTGTCATGAAAAAGCGGAAAACACCCATGCTCGGAACAGTGTCTGGTGACATGTGAATCTTTCTTGTTTTTTAGTGCGTTTTTGTGCTCTAATAATCTTATATTAATGCAACGACCGGTTTGCCCAACATAAACGTGGCCACAATTAAACGGAATTTGATAGACCACCCCCGTTTTACACTCGACTAGAGGGGACCTGTGCTTAACAGAGCATTTCTTTTTAACTGCAATATCAGATTCTGCCAATTTTCTTTCTATTCGACCACATATTTTTCCCATCTTAATGGGTGCTGAAAAAACAACATTGATACCAAATCTACCAGCTACATTTTTGAGCCCATGTGACAATTTATGCTTATACGGAATTACTACCACTTTTTTCTTTTTACAAGGTTCACCCTCCCTTGGTTCTACGGAGGTAACTTCTTTTATCCGCCTAAGAAGCTTTCTTGTTGTTGCACAAAGAACATGCTCAGGAAAACCTGCCGTTCTTAACCGCTCCATTTGTACTACAAACTTTTGAAACCTGATGAAAGCAAGACCTGGAGAGGGCCGATAACAAGCACGAGAAGGCAATGCCATTTTTTACGATCTTGGAATGCGAGGAATTAAAATTGAGTATGGGTTTTTCGATCTCGGGCTGTATTCCCAGCACACGTGCGCATTAGTTAAATAGAGTTTAACATCTAAAAATTGCAACTGATTATTTATTTGGTACTTCATGCGTGAACTGTAGACCAAAGCCATTATTATGGAAAATTTGAACCACCTCTGTAACTGTCTGTTTGAAATCACACTTCTTCACAAAAACAAGAAACAGTCTACGTATCTTAGAACTTTAATTACTACGTCTTCCCCCC
The DNA here is from genome assembly GCA_013339765.2 of Haemaphysalis longicornis. Lineage (NCBI taxonomy): Eukaryota > Metazoa > Arthropoda > Arachnida > Ixodida > Ixodidae > Haemaphysalis > Haemaphysalis longicornis. The sequence goes on along the minus strand of CM023451.1, from coordinate 206,117,548 downwards.
TTTTATCAATACTCCTATCCACCCCTGGCCAGAAAAATATTGCTGAGTACTGGTGCAACTTTTGACCCGATGCACACCCCCCGACATTGGCGGTACATATTCCCTCCCCACTTCACACAGGTAGACGCTAAATAGAAAGAAAGTATTTCAAGAAACTGCTGACCGACACACCGCTACTATTACAGAACTTTAGCTCATCATTATCTTCGGTTATACATAGTTTTACACTTTTCATTAATTCATTATGCGGTATGCTATAATATAAGTCTTGTACATCAACACTGAACATATTACACACTCCCGGGTTTGACCTGAATAAGAAAATCGACAAGAACACTGGAGTTTTCTACTAAGAAAGGGTCAACAATTGCTAAAGACTGGAGATGTTTTTGAAGGTACCCTGACACTGCTCGCTGCCACGTATCTCTTTCCGTGACTATTGCCCTGAACGGAATATCAGGTTTGTGGGTTTTTGCAGAAAAGAATATATCTAAACACCCTTTACTCGCTTTACTTACTGTTTCTGCTAACTTCTGTAGGTTGTGCGAGTGAAGCAATGAGACCGCGTGTTCCTTCACCTCTGCCGGCTTAAAATCTACTTTGTTGAAACTTTTTTCCACGGCAGCTATCGCTTTCCTGCTATATACACTCCCAGGCACTACTACAAAGAAGCCTTCCTTGTCTGAGGTCATAACATGAAGATCCCTACTCACGGCGTAGTTCACCACATCTCTCACAGTCCTATTGACAGAACTCTTTGCTTCCACTCGTTCTAGTACGTCCACGCACTCAGCGGTGAAGCGATGCCTGTCTTCGTCTGTACTTCCACGGGTGACTGATCTAGCCAAAGTCACCAACTCCGGAGGGCTGGGGCTTGGCTCGTGTGCGAACTTTGGGCCGAGGGCAAGAGCTCTTCTGTGCCTCTCAGGTAGTGTTGCATCCCCAGGACCAGAACTTTGCTTCTTGCGGCTTGCTTTTCTTCTCTTTGGGGAGGTAGGCCGGGTTGTTATTCCACCATCCATTCTGCAGTCTGGTTAGACGTCTTCCGCCAATTCAGAAAATCCCGTCTGCTCCTGCCTCTATCTTCCTCCCTCCAACAGGCTGTCCGAAGGCAGTCTTCCAGAAACCGAGCTTGATTCTAGATAAGATTCTAGATTCTAGATTTCTAGATAAGTCCGTGACTTAGAGTTTGGTGTTACTTTGTAGTGATAATCTCGATGTGCGTCATGTTGTGAGCGCACGTGGGTTTTGGTGACATAGTATATATATGCGTGGTGCAGTTTATTAAAAATAGTTGTGAGTACAGCGTCGTCCTGTCGTCTTTCTCTCCTAGTGTCCCCGTTTTTTACGCTGTTTCGTCAAGATGATGAATAAACTTTATTTATGCGAGCCTTAGGTGCTGATGTCTGGGCACCCGCCTGGTGGGGGGTTTCCTCTAGGCCGGGATACCCTGGCCTAGCTGCGCTAACTTTGAAAAAATGCGTTATTACAAAATCAAGGCGCCTAACTGACCAAAATTTTCAACTCTGCCCTTTTTGCTGTCGCAGAAACAGCAACCGCTTACCATATTAACGCGTGCGTAGGTGCGTGATTACGATCGAGACACCGGGGTTTGAGGCACTTCGTACGGTTGTACCCCTATCCATACATTTGATATTGCTAGAACTAAAATTATTCGCTGCAATCAAATGAGAGCGCGTCCGCCGCCATACGAGCGATGACCCTAGTTACACGGGCACTGTTTAACCACAATTAAGCAAACCGCAGTTACACAAAACCGCAGTTTGCTACGTTACACGACAGACGAAGCTGCGGTTACCCCGTTAACCATGGTTAGCGAAAACTGAGCTTGTCCACCTCAGTGCGGTCACGCTAACCGCAGTTTCCGCAGCCACAGTGTTCGAAACCGCACAAGTCAGTTCGGACGCAAGTGGCGGCACGCATCAGCGGAGGCGAAAAAAAAAAACCACCTGGCGTTCGGAGCCTAGGAGACGAAGGCCCTCAAATAACCGGCGCCCCACCGCTGCCCCCAAGAGGTGCTTGCGTTCTTTGCGTCGCTTTCGCAATCAGCGCGACTGCCCGTCAGCAGCGGCTCGTTTCCCGATCCATATCCACCCGATCAACTACGACAAAAGCCGTGCTAAATTTGTAAATTCGGCGCGTCGTCCGCCAAAACAATGGATGAAGGAGGCAATCGTAAAGCGTTTTCAGCACTCGGAAACGGTCGGCGTGCACGTCGGCCTTGCCTGCAAATACGCCGGCCCGCCTGCCCGCACGGCACTGCAAGCGGTTCGAACCGGCCGAGACCACGGCAGCAACAGCTTGTCGCCGCTCTTCGATATCAATCTGATCGCGGAAAAGCACTTCCACATGCGAGAAAGTGGATGTTAGTTGTGGTGAAAAATTGTGCTATGGATTGTAATTCACAGTTGCAGAGATAGCGGCGATCAAATATCCACAACGATGCTAAGCCTAAAGTGTGCACCGATCAGACCCGAGCAAACCAAGCCGGTAGCGAGCTGTTGGGGAGGCCCCTCTCCTCGCCGCGCGCGAGTGTGTCGCGTTTGGGTCTGAAACAACTGTCTTAACATATACTTTTTTTGTCTACACTGCTTCTTTGTTGTTTTTAATCGTGAGATTAAAAGTTGGTCAATTTATTTTTGTTACGCTCACAACAAAGTGACCGCTGTCGACACTTGTAATTTCGCGTGCAACAGCCAAAACCGTTGTTTACGATAGCCGCGATTAAACGTAATTACTAAGAAGAGAGGAACCGGGCAAGCGTAGGCGAGAGACCAGATATTGCCACAATGAAAAGCGGACTTAAAAACTGAAGTCCGTAGCTGCGACGGCGAAGCTTAAGGTGGGGGTAGCGGCACCCTGATGGACGAAATGATAGCTGCCACAATTCATTACTGGGCTCCGCAGTGAAGTGCCGAACGCGGCGGCTGTACAATTAATCGCCAAGCGCTTGTCACGCTGCCTGGCTGCGCTAGGAAGCGGCGTTTCCCCTCCCGTCTTGTTCGTGCTCCGCGTTTTAAACAAAGTTGTTGCATATCACAATCACTCACGCACAACAGCTTCAGCATTTACTCCATCATATCCACATCACATGAAGTCTGGTTGCCAATCAAGCACCTGTGGGAACTACTGGCCTTTGAGTGCACGGCGAACACGAGAAGCCAGAGAATAAAAAAGGATCAGAATGATGAAAACTTACAATTTTCTTGCTTAACGGAATGTTCTGAAGGTTTGAACAAGAATTATATCCTTCTTTGGAGAACCCACCTGCTTAATATATGTTACGACAAACGTAACAATGTCCTACATAGTTGAAAAGTTATGCAATGGGTACTGTAATACCATCACACAACATACCGATGAAGCCGCCGTGTAACATGTAGCACGCACATGCAATGCGTACCGCAAGAAATATTAAGATATGTAGAATACATGATGTCAGGAAGAAGAAAACCCAACATAGAGCACACAAGCATACGGCAGAATTTTAACGATCGAAACACAGTCTGATTGATTTAGGCATGCAACAAGTAAGCCTTGAACATTTTATTGCTATAAAACCTGCCCACCCACGTGATTGATCGTACTGGATTTATATTAATACAAACTTCCGGGTAATGAACTTTATTATGTCATTCTTGAAATCTTCGAGGTCAACACATTCAAGATCGTGCAAGAAGAGTAAAAATGTGAAGCATTTCTTTTGTTTCTGGGACAAAACATTAAAGGTGCGGGCTACCATACGTGTTGCGCTTAATTGCAGTGTGCAACACAGGTATGTGGATGTAGTGCAGGCAATTCATTTGCTTCACAAAACTGAAAAACGTGCCTTGCAAACACCTATCTGCTGCTTCTTCAAAGGTGGGGACAAGCTTTTTATGCATCTAGGTGGACACCTGTAGCGCAGAAGTTCATAGAAAAGTTCTTAGATGTTCGAAGGAAGTTGTTACTACAGAAGAACAAGTCTTAACTGGCAACTTTTTCAAGATGCCATACAGTAAAAACTTATAATTTGTATAGTCTGATTTATTTAAAAATTCAAAATTTTCATTTGTAGCGCT